>JBBPLD010000032.1:0-173946 GCA_038089555.1 Chalciporus chontae
ATCCCCTCGAGGCTGTTGTCTACGGAAACAACACCCTTGCATCCAAGGAAGCGAATCTGATACTGTACAGGGACGTGAGCGGATTCCGGAATAATGATATAAAATGGATTATATACAGCAGAGGGTATGCCAATTGAATTGTGTGTGAGTGCGGGGTTGTCCTGGGAGAGAGTTTCCCAGATCATCTTCGCCAGCTCTGGTGAGATCGTGCCAACGCCGTCGGTGAAGTTAACCCCATTTTCTTCGATATCAGGTATCGGAGACCACTGGTCTCGGCTGATTCGGACGGAAGGGTCAGTTCCAGAAAACGCTTGCTGATCGACGATCAGTGCAGTTTCATGTGACAAGCAAACTTGACTCACCGCCATCCGAGCTCCATACTTGGATGGGCTCGCTATGACACCACTGAAGTCTCCCAGGGAATCGCGAATGCTCTGAGCCGTCACCAAACCAACTTCAGGGTGGTGGAATGCATTAAAAAACCAGACCGCATGCTCCCTTAGTGCCGATGAAGAATATCCCAAGAAATCAAAATGTCTCCCGGCAAGATCAAGTCCCGTTTTCAACATTGTACCTACCCGCTGTTGCAGGTAAGATTCACCGTCGACGTACCGATCCCAACGATATTGAAGGCGATCCTCGTCACGGAAGTCAACTCGTAAAAAGCGGTCCTCGTAGCGTTCGTATTGGCGTATCACTCTATTGGATTGAGTGATGGTGGGGCCCTCTGGAAGCAGCCGGGTTGGGGTGACCGTGACATGATGACAGAAGAAACGACCTCTGGGAGGAGCTGATCGCGTACGACGAAGCTTTGTTTGTAGGATGATATTGAAGCAATCAGACAAACGCTGTCGTAGAGGACGATGGGCAGCAGCTTCCGCGAAGCGACGCATAATATCACCCGCAGAGTCTCCCTGGTGACGGATCAGGTCTTCGATTTGTGGTCGAAGTTCCACCAGTTCCACCGTGTTAGCAGAACCATTGTGCAGAAGGGCTGCAATCTGAAAAGCTACCCGCCAATTCGAGGCAAGCATGGGAGACCGCATCCAGATAGCGATTTCATTAAGATTCCTGCTGCAGAAGAACCTTTGTCCTCCGTTCGCATCGATAGGTACCACTTTGGGGGGGCGTAGCACTGAGAGGCGACAGTAAGACTCGAACGTCTGCAAGCTGTCACTTGCTAAGCAGCCGTTGTTATCGTAGAGGACGATACGGAGCTGATGCGCGTAAGGCGCAACGGTCGCGTGACCAGGATTCAGAGATCCCAAACGATGCCGGTACTTTTTCTCCTTTGTGCCACTACCTGGCAAAGACCGGTGGATCTCCTCTTTCTGGATCACTGGAGGTCTGAGCAGATCGAAGCAGATGTCTAGTTGAGGTCAGTTGAGCAAACATGGAGGTTTGAACTCATAACCACGCACAGGGGTTTCCGAAATCATGGCCCATTGCCATTTTATTGATACTTGAAAATTGAATGTTGAGATTGTAGAACGTATCCTCTTGTGTCTGATCGCCGATCTATTGCACCACAGAATCGAGAGCTTGAACCAGTTGTAGCAAGCCTTACCTGGACGCGGAGGCATTTATGCTCGTACTCGAAGAAAAGCCACCCCATGCTCCGTTGACGAAGATCTTCATCCCATTCAATGGAAAATGCACGTGGATCATGAGGCCGTGCACCTTTTGGCTGATAGAAGGTACCTAGTGGAGGGTGAGTCGATGATGATTGATAACTGAATAAATGCAGACCGATCTGAACATTCATCACCAGGAATGGGTCAGTGAGAGCATTTATCTTCGTTTGACGGTCTTTCGCGATGTCTGGATCTATAAAAGGGGCCTTTTCGAGTTCAAGCGACAGAGCTTTCCCAACAGTCGTATTTGTGTTAGGGATGAACTTGAGCCTTTTCCCCTTCACCACCACGTTGATCTGATCCTTCTCGTTCAGACGCTTGAACGTCTTACCCAAAAGTTTCGTTACTGAGAGTGTGCCAGACCCGTCGTTCTGAACACCCCCCGCTTTGCTCGGGTTGAGAGTGACCTTGAAGTTGGGCAGACGTTCCTCTGGATTGGCAACGAATGGCCCAGGGCAAACGTGCAGAGCCTGACCCGCGATGGCCTTCGTTGCCTCCCACTGATCGGCCTTGAAGTCGACGTTCCTGATATAGAATTCCATCTAATAGGATGGTGACGGATCGCAGAGAGCTCAGAATGAAGTGACTGAGGGACAATAATGATGCGGCTAATGAACAAGATGAACCAGGCGTCGACTGTGGCGCTGCACATACAGATACTTATCCTGCCACCGCTGAACGCTGAGCTCTGCCAGGAGGCCCAGGTCCACTGGCAGGTGTAACTGGGTTTCAGGTAGTAGTCTGAGGAACTTGAAGCTGATCCACCTCAGGCCTCCCGAGTCCCGACACACATGGCGAGGGCAATATTTCACACGTAAATTCGAAGTCAGCCAACTGCCAATATGTTCCATTCTGTCTTGCTGGTGGCACCCCAGTGAAAATTGGACATCCGCAGATCGAGGTCGAGAGTTGCCAGGAAGCGACCATAGTTTCCCGGTTCCCGTGGATCATGATTTTCTCGTGCCATCGCTCGCTTCCAAAAATCCTCGATCGGTTCGCACCCATAACTTGAAGTGGAACCCCAAAATGTCTTCAACTCGGTCTCCATGGGGCCCTGTGGTTTGTTGTTCCCACCCTAGCACTGGCGCCTCGTACCACTCGCTTCAGACTTTGATTCTGAACGGCGCTGATCCAGATCTCTGGGCGACTTGTTCACTGGGTCCTTTAGGCTTTGACTATCAATTTCAGAGGACGCCCTTGGGACCCTGGTTCGTAATGGGCCCACTGGCGTTCGGGGTCCCACTTTCCTACAATCTCGGAAGTTAGACTTTTGAAAGTTGGATACCTTGGCTCAAAAGAATTTCCTTTATTGATGGCAGGAGCACATCTCTCATTCAGTCGCTCTGGCCGCTGCGCGGTTCCGGGCCTTGGGCTAAAAGGAGTCCAGCCACATGCCAGTGCACCTCTTGGTCGGGAATTCCAGATCTCAAGATCAACGGTCGTGGTTCCAACACCTCCCGCGAAAGTAATGATTGGCGGGTGAGTCGGGAGAGGAGGGCATCTGGTAGCAAATTGCTTATTTCTAGATCCATCCTACCTATGACATATGGGCCATCCGGTGCCACCCGCCCTCCTCCTTGGCAAGGAATCTTTCCATCCATGTCCCTTTCACCTTTCGGCGCTCAATTTCTGAACCCTTGGAGAGCATCGGTCTCTCCATCTTCCGAACTCATGGTCGTTGGTTTGATGGAGTCCATGCCAGTGTTCACGACGGCCAAGCTCGCTAGTCTGACAATATAAGGTGACTGAAGTTCAGCTCAATACTAACAAAATCTAGTCGTCCCAGTCACTTCAAACATCCTTTGATCTTGTTACAATGTCGTTCAACACCGATTTCGACGAAGAGGTGCTCCCTTCCCCCTTCCCCTCGAGAGATATGTTGACAGTGGCTCGTTTCTTCTTGTCAGTCCATGATCGAATTGATCACCAATGCCTTTAACCTGAAAGAGCAACAGTGCAAGTGGATAGTGGGCGGTCTCCCGTGTAACCAACTTGTGGCTGGGGGAGAGTTCGCTGCCCACTTACGAAGCGTGCACCGAGTGCACACCACTTCAAGGCTGACATGCCAATGGTACGGCGGATGTCAAGAGGGTTTAAACAGGGACTGTGTCGTCAGGCACATAACAGAGAGGCATCTCGTGTATCGCTGGCCCTGTCCAAGGTGCAACGCGATATTCACCCGAAAGGGTGTAATGAACTCACACCGCGTTACTTGCCCCGGCTTGGTTGGGCAGCATAGCAGTTGAACCGGTGTCGAGAGGTAATGCATTCTATGCGTGTCTCATTGAACTCATGAATTAAATCCTCGAGACAGGTGTTCGGAGAGTCCGTGACCGTGTACTCTATAATGGTAGTCACGTTACTATTAACAGAACAGTGAATGCCAAGTTCCTAATACTTGCAACTTAGCTTGAATTTGTTCGGCAAATGCGACCATTGGCATTGTTGAACGTTGAGCAGTGTGTGTCTCATAGCCTCATATCGAGACCAAGCTCTGAGTCACAACTAGAGTCGGTGGACCTTGCGATAGAGCGTTCTGCTCGATGAATGACAATTGACAGATCAAGCGCCCACACAGCGTATGGCTTCGATGAGTCAGCTGGGCTTGGAGGTGTGGCAGCGCATTTATCATATCGCTGATATTGTTTGATCCGTGACTCAGGAGACGAAGATACAGCAATCCAAAACGGGGATGGGAATACCTCGTCGAAGGAGCTCACTTGAGGAGCCCGCCGAAACCAGGAGCTACCAAGTTGCCATGTGTGGCGGGTGTGGGCCGTCTACGTGCCAACATGCCAGTGGTGCTGGCGGACACATTACTAAGGTAACCCTCGATCTTGATGATTCTGGTGGGCTCGCGGGTCGTCTTCTCCGCAATTTTGGCAGGCTCCGTAGAGAGTCGATGATTGGCTGGAGGCTCGCCACCTCTTCCACAACTCCAATACCAATTGTCATCGATCATACTGATAAAGCTCACGGACGTTTACTTCTATCATTTCCATCCCCCGCGGACACCACTTCTATTTCACAATCATCTCTCAATGAATTTCGGGGACAGCCAATTCCACTTCCCCGGGGAGGACCCCTCGGAATACCCGAGTAACCAACTTCCCCGAGGACAGCCTTTCACCAATTGTTGTTTGTGAGCCCTGCTTGATGCTATTGTATGAAAGTGATCTTGACCTTCATTATCATGGTAGCCCTCTACCTCTTGATCAAGCGCGGCGTTATCATACATCCTCCCAGATCTCCTCGGACAACGCGAGCGAGCTATTCAATGTCCAGAGCGAGACTTCTTACCAGAGTCCGGCAGGTTGCGTTGCAACGGGGACTGTGGACTCGACTGTAACTTCGAACCCGTACCAAGTAGTATGGAATGGGTCGAGCTCTAGTAACCTCGCTCGCGCAATTCATTCCCCTCTTCTTCCCCTTCATGACCGGTATCAGCCCCCGTATTCGCCTCAGCTTTGTGGCCACAGTTCCTATCTCGAAGACCCCTACGTCACTCCTACTCAATCCAGCCCACAGCTGTATCCGAGCACCTTCCAAGGCTCTTTCGCGGGGCAATGGGACGCGCGGATGAACGATCATGATTATCTAGCTGGAAATACAGACTCGCAAAGGCCTCTCGATTGGAACGAGTTCTTCGCCACATTTTTAGATTTGCCAGATTCCATCGCGACCGAGCCCTTCAATAAGGGGGAGACACTGTTCGGTCCGCCGGGCCCTATGTCCGGGAATGCGACCAGCATCATGCTCAAGCGACGGACTTTCCTATGTCAATGGCGCACGGCAAATGGATTACTTTGCTCCGATCAGGTCCTTGCGGACAAGCGCAACGTCGTAGAACACTTACAAACCTACCATGATATCCAATCCGGGAACGAGAAAGCTCGCACGAGATGTTGCTGGACCCAGTGTACCAAGGACTTAAACAAGGGAAGCCTGCCACGTCACATTCTGACGGTCCACGTCAAGGACAAAGTTGATTGTAGTCGATGTAGATTGCAGTTTTCCAGGGGGGATTCCCTTAAGAGGCACCTCAAGGGCGCCCAGCACGATGGATGTCCTCATGCTGACAAGACTAGTGGCAAACCATCACGCAAGTCCGCTCTGTCCGGAATGCCAACTAACGGTGCCGCTGACGGAGAAAGACAATCGTAGTATGTCTCATGTTCGTTTGAATTCCATGGATCCCCTTACACGGATTGGATCCAGCCCGTGATGATGGTATTTTGGACTGCGCCGCGCTTCCAGAGGGCCTTGGACATTTTAATTGGACTTGACAAAGTACCGTGTGTGGTTTGTGATGTAATATACTAACTTGAAAGCGAAACACATTCCCCCTTGTAAGAAGCTGGTGCTAAAACAAGCACTGTGCACGATGTTCAAATCTCCACTGCTTCATTTTGATCCGGAGTGCACGAAGACTACGGACGACTCTGCATGCGCATCATCTTCAGAGGGACCGTGACTCTGACGAGACACCTACTATGATTTGTATCCACGGATAACCCTGCTGCCAGCCGTGGCCCATGCTGTTATACTATACGCAGTGCACGTATGTATTTAGTTGTCAAAGTCGAATGAACTTGAAGACTGCGTCACCATAGGTCACCATCATCATTGCCAGAAATGGTTCCCTGCATCTCTGACTCCCACAACTGTCCCATTTCGACTGAATCCCTTCACTCGCAACGACAATCCACAAATGGGCAGTTAATTACTTGCCGTGAGGTTGGCGATTAATTACTCGCCATGAGGTTGGCGGCGGCGGTTATGACTAGACACGCCAGCCGCACTGCGGGCTGGTCATCGGGACCATATCATTTAAACGGGACACGATGAGGGTTGAGATCGCGCCGTACTTACCTCAAGACCATTACCCCGCAGTCTCTCTGGTAGGTCGAAGGTAATCTGTGTCCCAGCCACGGATGGAATTTCTACGATTTTCACTCATAGGGGCTAAATATCTCGAAGAGGCAGTTACGCGATTGCTCTTTCTCGACGTTGTGACCAAGTTGGTGGCGACTGACTGCGAGCAATCTATGAACAATTCCGACTCGAATTTGCGCCTTTAAATGCCGTCTGTCCAAGCGTTGTCCTCTCCCACGTCGACCCCGGAAAGTATCCCACATGCGTTGCTGCCCTTCTTACGATCCCAATCCCAAAACACGCTGACGCGCCTTTACCAACGACCGTCGTCATGTCTGTCAATATTCCGGTTGGTTCGGTTGCTCAAGCGATCAGGGAGCGAGATACTGAACTATTGCAAGTCTACTTGGACCCATAGAGCGTCAGCTCATCATGAATTCGCTGTGGCTTGAAACCGCGATTCCGGCGAATACCATGACATCCTGGGTGGTCCCAGAGGGCAGAAAGTCGGTTACAACCCGTTTCCTAGGTTTTGAGATACTCAACCTTGGTTTTCGGGCCCATTTCAGATTGTACGATCAAGCTCTAGCGGAAATGACGGGGTTGCACATCATACAAAACTCTCCGGCGAAACTTTCGCTAAATCCAACTTTCAAGTCTAGTATGAGGCAGGCCATTACAGGGGGGTGAGTTCTTGGAACTCTGTACAGTACACCTACTGAGAAATGATTCGCAGCGGTACTACTAGCAGTTTTGGTCTGCCAGCCGACAAAGATGACAAACGACAACCCACCAGTATCGATACCCTTGATTCTTATGCTTTGGAAAGGTGGGAAGTGAGTATTCACGTCGTTATTCCAGCATATACTCAGCTTTATTTTCACTCAAGACCATTCTTCACTACATGGTGTCGTCCGGACAAGGACAACTCCCAACCAAACCATCTCAGGGTGTTCTATACCTACTCCAGCGTAGCGAGTTGATGAAAAGTGTACAGTGAATATTCAGCCTAACTCATATAATGAGGACTGAGGAGGACTATCTTTCCAGCGGCTCTCCCCTCCAAATTACCTCTTCTGGATTCCAGTTTCTTCTGCACTCACCACACGATCAGCTATGGAGTCTCTTACTCCAGTATTTGCACATGGCAGAAGTATGTTCGCTCGTTCGCTCATGTTCATTTTGCCTATGTGAGTTGGTTTAGGAGCGGCAAATGGACCTCGTCGAAGTCCTCAGCTTTCTCTTCATGCTTTCGAGCATGGAGCTTGGACGCGTGAGTGATAGCCTTCAGTTTCGTAGTTGTTTTCACATAACTGGTCATCATGCTCAGGAATACTCGACGGATCCGTTGAGCGAGACACAAAAGGCAATGCTGGAAGATCTCCGAGATTATGGATTAGTCTGGCAGAGAAAGGTCAGAGCTTCCCGTGGTTCTTCGCGAGCTTAACCTCACCCCGACGCCTGGCAGGCTTCGTCCAAGCGTTTCAGCCCTACTCGCTTGGCCACAACCCTAACGTCACTCTCACCTCCATTGCCAACCTCGAGTACTTCTGGCACCACACGGGCTAGTTCGGGAACATCCGTCCCGCTAACCACAGGAGCCGGACAGCAAGGATTCATCGTCCTAGAGACGAACTACAGGATATATGCCTACACCGGTAAGCAAGTCGAATCATGCCATGACATGTCCATATGGCTCACACCTCGGGATCTCAGATAATCCGCTCGAAATTGCTGTAATGAACCTGTTCATAACCATGAAATACCGCTTCCCAAATTTAGTCGTTGGCATGCTTACGCGTGAAAGTGTACGAAGAGCGTTGAGCAACGGTATCTCCGCAGAACAGGTACGTCAGCCCATTCATCCCTGATGATCAATATACTCACCGACTATGGACCGGTCTAGATCATCAGTTATTTAACGACTCACGCTCATCCTCAAATGAGGAAAAATGTAAAGACACTCGCTCTGCCATCCAGTCAGGAAGTGGACGCGCCACTGACGTACACTTATTTCGCAGAACCCGTTGTTGCCCGTGACAGTCCAGGACCAGATCAGGTTATGGGAACTAGAGCGAAACCGGCTCAAGTCGGCAGAAGGTTCGTCAGCGGCCCGCTCTGTCCACATAGATGTTCTTCATCTCACTTCGTTGGCATTCTTCGTGTGGACAGGCTTCCTCTACAAAGACTTCGCTTCGCAAGCCGATTTTGAATACGTTCTGTCGTATGCTACGCAATTAGGGGTCGTCCTGTGGGAGAACCCCGTGAAGCGGTGTTTCTTCGGCACCCTCGAGGGTCACTCTAATATTAGGGGATTCATTGAGAGACGTACCGGAGGAGGATAACTTCGTGGAGGGATTGTGTGTCGTACGCTAACGCACGCACGTATATTATAGTCAACAACACGACTAGTGTACGAAAACAAGAATCCACACGGTCATGATCAACGCGTCTGTTTTAAGAAAGTTCAGTACTTACTGGACTGTAAGCGCTTTCAGCCAGACTTCAACACGAGTGATTCGCCGATGGTCATGAAAGTTTGTCATTGAGACCAAAAAAAAAACAAGAGAACGCGACAAGGATTTGTAAGTTCAAACTATGTACAGTATCAGGTAAGTATGGTAAGGTCGTCATTAATGCGCAGCGGCAATTCATACAAGGACTGTCCATGAGTCATAAGTACAACAAAAGACATGTACGTACCAGAAAGCTATAAAACGCGTCATGTCATAGCATCCACAGAAGCAGTGTTTACTTCATCTTCCTGGCAGAGAACGAAGCCACCCTCATACCCGACGGCATGCATACTCGTATCTCGCCATCGGCCAACTAAGCTCCGTTCATGGACGTAACCTTTGAATATCCAACGGCCTCTGTCGTGGGTTTGATTGTTCATCTGATCCGTGATTGCTGAGATATGAACGCAATTCAACGGAGCAAAGAGGTTACGTACTGGAATGCGAATGAAAACGACGAGCCCATCCCAAGGCCTTATTCTCCCGATGTACGAGTAGTAGCCCCAGGCTTCCCCTTGTCTTTCGCAGGTCTAAAAATGATGATCAAGAGCTGAGGAGCATAAGAAAGGGGGGTAACTGACTTCGCCGGTGATAATAATATCTTGAACACCACTCGATAGTTCCTCAACAAAATCCTCATATTCGTCTTCGTCTTCCATATCGTCCTGCATTGAAGAGGACTGATCTTCGTGACAACACCATTCAATGTCTGATCCGTTGGACAGGCGTTCAGAAGCCTTTGTGGAATAGGGCGATGGGCGATCGGGGCGATACGTCTCATACCACGTGTTCTTCCCTGTGCTCGGGTCAAACAGTTCTAGCCCATCCTAGAAGTCGTGGATGAGATATTATGACTGCAAATGATCAAGGTTAAACCCCACTTACTGTGCGGCGGGTGAATCGTATGCCTCGAGGCAGCCAGACATTAAGAATATCTTCCCCTTGACCATCTGGGAATGGAGGGACGAGGAGAGGTTCGCTGAAGGATAAGCAATGATGTTCTTCAAAGCGGCACGCAATGCGCTCTTGTACGAGTGGTACACTGGAAGGTGGGAGGCGCTGATCTCGTATAGCATTAAGATGTGCGAACATATCAGGGACCTAGACAAGGGTTGTGTGAGCATCAAGCTGGCAATTGGAAATAATCGGAGCAAGATGAAGAACCCACAAGGATACGGCCACTCCAGTTACCGACGATTGTACCGAGGGGGTACACGATACCCTTCAAGGGACGTTCGACAGCGAACAAAGAATGGCACCCCACTAAGTGATACCAGTCCCTATCATGCCGTTTACTGGAGGCACCCTGTTTCTGGAAGAAGCTGGTTCGAGTATGATAGTGAAATTCCCTGACGTCCTCTTGTGTGAGCGCGGGGGATTCGAGACCTCGGGTAATCGCTTCTTCACGCGTGGCGGGAAGAAGAGAAATGCGTGATGGGAGAAGAAGTGTGTCTTGCCAAGCTTCTTGCCGCACAGCGAAGTTTAACAGAGCGGCGGGGGTGAGAGGAGGTACTGCAAGCTGAAGCCTTTTTCCAAGATAGTGAATTTGAGTCACAAGGGGAGGAGGGCCGGAGAAACCAACGGTCAAATTGTCGTGGTCTTCGCACAGCGGGAGGTAGAAGTGCGTATCAGGGGCAAAAAGGGAAGGGTACTGGAAGCAAGACTTTAGCATCCGTAACGAAATGAAGATTAGTGCATTCTACCTGGTAGCCACGGACTAAAAAGGGAAGAACCGCGTTTGTAAGTCCCGTACGTACGGCCACAGGTTCCCCGGCTACTGTATCTGGACGAAATCAAATTAGGGACCGGAGGGGCTGGTGAAAGCATACCTTTGCTGCTCGTCATCCAAAGGAGCCACAATGCAAGTGACATGCCCTCTGGATCAGACAGATGTGGTGCAGAGGGACGGCTCCTGAGAGCGACCACGCCAAGAACCCAGTCGGGCAAATTCGCCCAAGAAAACAGGTGCTGCTCATTACGACCATCGTTTTCGAGCATCATCAAGTATGCCTCCCAGAGAGCTTCGCGATCTAAACAGAGGGATGGGTTTCCACGTCGTATGTGTCGCAACGAGATGCAACGGCTGCGGAGCTCTTGGGCTAAACACGGGGGAGAAGTCCACCTATCGGGCAGTCGACGTTCGATGGCTGCGAAATCGAACTTGTGAAGGAAGATTCTGGCGTAAAGGTGATTATTGTTGGCAATACATAGATGGTGATAGATGGTTTTGCACGTGAGCAGAAGCGAGTGGAGGTTCACAGGTGGACCGAGGAATGGATCGACGGACACGTAGAAAGCGATATCGTCGATGATGGTTGGATTGCATGTGACGACGCTCTCGAAGGTGAGGGGAACGAACATCGTCGTCTATGCCGAGAGCTGGGGAGTAGTAACGCAGGCACAGCGTTAGAGGGTTTTTATTTAAGTAAACCATGAATACGCCTAAATCGGAGCGAGTATGGATTTGATGATAATCTGCCTTCAGTGTTGATCGCCGCGACCTTCTCATCCTTTCTCGCCAATTGTCTGAATGACCGAATCATTACGAAAAAGTGGGCATGGAGTCCCTGAAAGGTCAAACGAGGTCAAACGTGTTGCACGCACAGAAAATCGGAGAGAATGACATTCTGTCGGTTCTTCGACGGTCTTTTGTCATCCCGGGGCGAGAATCATGTCCCTGCCTGTTTCTCGTCAGAAAATCCACTGCAGCCTACTCAGTCAGTAAAATTGTGAACGAACAAGGACAGGGAGTTTCTCTTGACGCGGATCCGGCGGTAGCCAAGAAAGGGAAATCTCCGGAACGCCGCGGTGACATTGAACAACTTGCCCCTTGCTGCCACTGCTAACCTGCCATGTGATACAGAATCAGAGATTTCGCGTGCCAGCGCAACCGCAAAGATCTGGTGGCACAATTCTACAGATCAAGCCATAACTCCCTATGGCAGTACCCCACCGGAAAAACGCGGTTTCGAACGGTGACATAATGTCAGCATCTGCCAGTCCCCCTCATATCCGCGCAAACTGTCCGTGCAGCGGATTGCCGTGAGATCTGTATCATCCATGTTTGCCACAGGCACCGGGGAATACAGTTCATTTCGCGGGTTTCCATTGGAAACACAGTTCACTGATCGGACAAGAAGAAGACGTAACATAATCGACCTGGCGCTTTTTCATTACCAAGACTGACTAACTCTCACTTGGATTTATGACCCTTCGGATTGCTTGACTCGTAGCCAAAAATTCTTTCAATTTTCATGATTATTAGACGAACAGCTCTTACATGGTGCGTCTCTCCAAATCCCGTCAGGCATGAGGCAGAAAATGCATCGACGGCCTTGGCAGTCGATAGCACGCCCGTATGGCTAACCCGTACTAAGTGCACCTCCACGATGTCATCGCGCCTCCGCTTCTAACCGGCATACCCCATCCAGTGACAATTCTCAAAGTGGTAGTACTACCAAGTGGAACAGAATGAAATGGCTCATAACATCAATACCATCACGCTTGGTGATCTGGCCGAACTGTGATACCTACCGAGTTGGGAAAAGTTAACCAGGTAGCCCACCCCCGAACCGGCACCTACCCATTGTTGGCATTCCCTATTCTCTTGGATTGACATTGTGGTACTCACCGACGAGTGCAAATGCATGGAGTTATATTTGATCCAAAAGGCACCCTAACCGAGAACATGACTGCAGGAAGCAGAACCACTGGCAGGCAGAACCCGATCGGGAGTAATATCGCAACCGCACACCGTTCGTCAACAACGTCACGGTTGTAATTGTCTTAGTACGGTCAGTGGCTTTCCAAACACTACCTATCAATCAGAATTTGATTGTGATCCTTCAGCAGATCTCGCTATGTCTCATCGATGGATTCAGTGCACCGTTTGGAGAGAACTCGACGCCGCAGCCCCCTCGCTTACCTTGACCCCCTGAAAAATTTAATGGCATTTTCAGGAGATCGACCGTGTGTGCCAGGACTCCGATTTGTGCCCTCGATAGTGAGCAAGTTGTGGATTCAAATGAATTAGGGTGACTCGGTCATAAGATACTACCGCAGCCCTCAGACTTCAGCAACACAACATCCATGTCCACGCATCATATCCGTCAATCAATGATAACGAGGGCGGTGCTCTTCTCGCGGTATTCGAGAACCGCAGCTGGCGAAACCCGAAGCAATAAGCGAAGACAAGACCTCGGGCTGCGCACGTCTTCTCTGGTCTGTAGCGAATCGAGTTCGGGGCTCATCAAAATCTCGGTGTCCGCGCCGCGATTGAGATATTGAGACCCCACGCCGCCTGTTTACTACCCAACGTTTTCTTTGATGTATCGACCGTATTCACAGAATGTAATGTCACAGATATGGTCGAAGTTGAAGCTAAGTTCGGCTACCACTCGCAGGCTGGGAAGTAAGTCTCTTCCTCGGACCGAATAGTTCAATCCCCATTTCATCTAGCCACCATTATTAACGGGCAATTGAGTACCCCTATCCCAAGCTCTCACTTATCATTCTAAACCTCTCCGGGGTGGAACACGGAAATCATCAACCCTTTCACCTCGGACGAGGCAGTTACTCTGAGATTGTTCCTAACAAGATCCCTGATTTAGAACAACTGATTAATGATACAATCAAAATATACACACACCACTGTGGCCTCCGACGTGTGGGTTAGAAGCCTAGATCAGCCAGATGAACCTTGAACATGTTCCGCATCGCGGGATAATCGTCGCATATCGAGGCTCGCCCTGTCGAGCATTACTTCCGTGACGACAGGACAGCCTTTCTTCACTCCACGCTCCGCCTGCCCTGAAGACGGACACAGGCAGCGGATCGCGGATGGTAGTTAAAAGGGTGAGTGACTTGGAGCGGGGAACGAGCGTATGGCTCTACCATGATGCGATGCGGCCTCCATTCCCCCCCAGTCTGGCGCGGTCCGCTGTTTTTGTTCTCAGCGTTTGCTCGATTCCGATCTCGAGTTTCTATGAAAAGGGGAGAGATATCGAGTCTATTCTCGCCTATGGTGTTGAGTTGATCAGAAGATTCTACGCCACTTAATACGCCGCGTTCGATGGTTTCGGCACAGCTGACAATCTGCCAAGGGGGGTGTTCTCTTCGTATGCTCGTTCACTCTGACGGGCTGGTGAGTCGAACGGAGGAGCTGTATATGCGTGACAATATGCATGACCGTTGAGGTGACTACAAAGTGACAGGGTTGTATGTACCCTGGGCCTGAGACGTTATCACTTAAAATCTTCAGGGTGAAAACTTAAAAAAGACCAACATAAAGTTAAGTTCGTCAATTGAGAATGGCACACATGGCTCGATCCTGACCGCTCTTTCAAAGTATCAGGGGCAGTCCGTTGGGTCCCAGTCCGTGACAAGTGCTGCGGCGGTTATGGTCAGTACGGCGAAGCCAAGCAAAAAGAAAGCATCTGCTTTGTACGGACCTTCGTCCAGTGAGTCCAAGCGCTCTACCTCCTCCTTTGTTAGTTCGAAATCATAGATCTGGGTGTTTGAGATGATCCGTTGCTTGCGGGACGATTTCGGTAGGGGAATAAATCCCTGTGGTGCATAGGAATGTAAATCGAACGGACGATTGGAAACAGGGCACTCGGGTCCGCTCTCATACCTTTTGTAGGGAATACCTGAGCAATATTTGCGCGGGCTCTTTGGTGTACTTCTTAGCAAGCACCGTGAGGGCGGAATGGTTGAACCTCATGGCCTCTACAAGAGGTGCCCACGCTTCCAGAAGAATACCTCGTTTATTGCAGAAGTCGACGATGTCTGTGCGCGTCATGAACGGGTGCAAGTCGATCTGCGAGTTTAGGTGTTTGGGGGTGAGTGGACGACGTGCGGGGGGTTGGTCGAGGACGTACTTGGTTTATCGCTGGATCTGGTAGCCCCTTGTCCACCATCTCCCCCATATGTCTGACCCCATAATTGCTTATACCGATGCTCTTCAGCTTACCCGCCTTCTGCGCCTCGACGGTGGCTTCCCAGCTCTCCTTGCGCATCTGCGGTCCGCCGAGTGGGCTGTGAACAAGGTATAGGTCGATATACTCCAACCCGCATTCCTTGAGAGACTTGTCGATCGCCTTGGCCACCCCAGCTTTGCCGTTGTTGGTCTTCAACTTCGTGGTATAGAAGATGTCGGATCGTTGAAGACCGTTGTCCCTGATGAACTCGCGGATGGCACGACCACACCCTTCCTCATTGTCATACCAGTCCGCGGAGTCCTGTGGAAAGTTTTCGAACATCGGATCCTAGCATCGACTTGTATAGGGTTCATGTACTCACGACGTGTCGGTATCCAGCCTAAATCGACGTCACATCATAAAGTTGGTCAACTTTGACTGCTTTCGAGTTTCAATGGTGGACGGTAGCCTGACCTCGAGTGCCCACCGCACTGCATTGTACGCTTCATCATTACTCAACTGGTACGTCCCTTTTTTCAATGTTCAGAAGCGTCACGGTCTTCGCTGTTATCGACGCACCAAACCCGAGGACAGGTATTTCATTCCCGTCATTCATCTAGTAAGGCATTCATATGAAGTTGGCTGTGCCCAAAGTTATGCTCAAATCTCACCTTGTATTTTGATTCTAGGGTCAGGGCAGTCATGCTGGTAGATAGGTGACTATTCAGCTGCTTCAACCTGGACAAGACAGTCAAAGATTGCGCATCACAACTGGCCGATTATCCTGAGATTTTCAACATCACACGGTACTGTAGTCTGACACGCCGTGTCACAAGAATAGCAACGAGTAAGGCGAAATAAGCACAAACGGAACTCCATCCCGAATGACAGCATACCACTCAGGATAACATGAAAAATGGAGTGAAAAGATATATTGTCCAGTGAACTACACATATATTTGTACGACACGTAGGAATGCAAGATCTGTGAGAAATTTTGTTAGCATCGCGATATCTGTACAGGAACACGATGCTCGCTGCGCCAAGAAAGATCAGACATCCAAAGGAAGGTCATTCTTAACCCTCATCGCGCCGACCCCCGCTTCCCGCTCAGCGCACCATAAGGCGGCCCACTCTCGACACATGCTTTTGGGTTCACACGGCACGAGGGGGATTATAAGCGTTCCGCTCTGGGGGAGTACTCCAGTGGAGGGCACTAGAGTGGAAACTGCGAATAAACGGAATACTTCATCATGAAAGATGGCGCAACGAAGCAATGTTTGAGAGAGAAAAAGGCACAAAGCTTACCCAGAGTTCTCGCGCTCGGTAGC
Source organism: Chalciporus chontae (assembly GCA_038089555.1). Lineage (NCBI taxonomy): Eukaryota > Fungi > Basidiomycota > Agaricomycetes > Boletales > Boletaceae > Chalciporus > Chalciporus chontae. Next base: position 16,274 of record JBBPLD010000032.1, read on the forward strand.
TCGACCATCCATCGACATACCTAGAGACTAGAAAGAGATTAGCATGCAAGGTTTAATCACGGTAGAAAGACAGTGGAATCAGACAAAATGGCACTGGCAAGTACACTATGCGTCCCGAAGAACGCGTGTTCGTTGCGAACGAACTGCTCTATTCCTCGGCATGGTCGTGTAGGACGGGGAAGAGAATAAAGTCATCGTAGAGACGAATCATACTAGAAGATAACGAAAACTTACACTGAACCATTGTGCTGCAAAAAAGAAGAGGGAACGAGAAAGATGTCAGACGCGATGAAAAGATTTCGACGCATTTTGTAGCCAATTTACCTGGTCTGTGCGCAATGATTATGTCAGCGGCTATATAAGTTTTTTGTGGATCAGGGTGATATGGACACGAACGTCGACGACGGCGAACAAGTGATCATCTACTCAATATTGAAGTCTCGATGTCGGCGCTGGACTCTCAGATACCTGTACCACTCATCCCAGAGCGCCGGAGGCATGATTCCCCCGAAATTATCGATGTCGATGCTTTCGACATCGACGACGTAGTCTATGTCAGTTCAACACCCCCGAGGCAAAGAAGACGCATAGATGAGGATGGACGATCCATTCCGGTTCCCAGGGAGATCATCCATATCCCAGACAATGAAGATGACGACGAAGTTCAGTTCATTCGTCATGTCCCCGCACCCCCACAACCGCCGCCTGGTATGTCATTATATCCTCTCAAGAGTAGTACCCCAGTGAGCTTGGAAACAGTCAGAAGAGAACGGATCTTTTCTCCTCCACCTCCACCACAGATGGGTGGTATACCCCCTGTGCCACCGATCCCTCAGAGATTCCGGGCAATGCGACGGCGTTCACCCCTTGGGCTTGTCATCCCCAACGAAGAACCATTTCCCTTTGAGGCTGATTCACGGCCCGCGCCCCTTGTAATCGAGCCCATTGAGAACGCAGCGCCTCCATCTCATCATGTTCCATCTATGGGCTTTGGTGGTGCACTACTTGCTGGCGTCCGGCGAATCATGGGCCCTCGCAGTAATGCTGAGCGACCTGATCGCCACGCTGGCTGGGGCGTATCAGGTTCGTTTATCATGCGATGGGACCCCTTTAACTTCGCAGACGGCTTGGGAGCAGACATGCTAGATGACGTTCCTCTCCTGGACGAGGCGGACTCTGCTGGCAGAGTAAGACGTCAGTTAGAACGTGCATTCAAGCGCCATCCCGAGCGTCAGCCGGAACCTGATTACAAACCGGAATACACTCATCCAGACAAGCCGCTCCCTGGTTTTGCGCACGACTTTGCACCTACCTCATCTCCTCCATCCCCCGTCATCGTTCTGGATGATTCCTCATCTGCCAGCGGTAGCAGTTCACGGTCTTGTGAAGCAACGATCGTGTGTTCTTCTTGTCGTGACCCCCTGATACTTGGAGCGTCTGACATAGGGGAGGGCCGCGATCGACGGAAATTATGGGGTCTACGCTGCGGCCACTTACTCGATGGAAGATGTATCGAGAAGTTGATGAAGCCTAGCCCATCTGCGTCAGACGAACCCGGGTCAAGTAGCCAGAGAACAGAAATTCCGCCGGCACCAAGTCAGGATCCTGTAAATGGCGATACCGATCTCAGTCCGATACTGTCACGGTTACGCCCCCGTCGTGGGATGCCCGGAGTATCCTCGGCTTCCCAGCCAGCGCAGGCCTTGTCTTCGAACGGCCCTCGCGGTGCTTCGACTGCGAGAGCCCAGGGACATCGTGGTAAAGGCAAGGGTAAAGGGAAGATGAAGGGACCGGTTATCGAGGGTGAGTACGAGTGGAGTTGCCCGGTCAGTGGATGTGGACAGGTCCACTTTAGCCTGCTAATGGACGGACGATGGACGATGGATGAGAAACGGGGAGCCATTCCTGTCTTCGTATGATTTCTTCTGTTGTTCATTGCCGACCTTATGTGCTTTTACGTGTGATCCATTTCCATTCATGAGGTTGTAATATCGCATCGCACCACTACTTGTACAGCATATCATATACGTATCACATTCATGGACTTGATTTATCGTGAAGGCCTCACTCTCACAGCCCTCGCCTGCGCTGGGACGTCCATGGGCACATGCCTGGATTCTCAAAATCTCAAGCTTCGAATTCAAGGGTCGCCTTAATGGATCTCCATCGATTTCTTCTTCGCCGATAAATCAATAACCCCTATGGTTGATCGGTGGAAAATATAAACTGCCCGTGAAAGGTGAGAGAGTGCGCTTGCCCACCTCGAGGCCAAGGGACTGACATATTCACTGCGCGTTTGATCCCGCAACGTGTCTCTGGAGTACTATTTACACACAATCGATTTCTTTTACTGCCCATTCTTCTCTTATCCCGTCGTGCACGCGTCCTACGCATGCCAGAAAGGATGCACAACTCCGTGGCTTGTGATCGATGTCTGTGCTGGTCGCACTGATTGTCTGATAATTCACCCCTGGTGTGTTTGCGTTTCGGACTGGCTTCCGCTGGACTTGCAATTCTCGTCCATTCCTCGTGTCCAGCTCTTATTTGATTTTGACGGCCCTCCTTCTTTCCTCTCGATTTGTTGTTGCCCTCGAACGAATATTTCTACTCATGGGTGCCAGTGACTGGACCGATTATCACGACATACCAGCTACTCCGCGAAGATATTTGCAAAGAGAATGGAAGAGGAACAAGCCGGTGAGTTGCAATCTAGTTCCTGACAAAAGGGCGGTGAATCAATTCAAATTTTCTAACGACACCTTTGTCCAGCACCTTCCTCCATCCGATTCACTCCCCACGCTCCGTCTCCATCCCAAACGTCCTTTGTTCGTCTGCGCTGAATGCGGTTTTGCAAACGCGTGGATCCCCCTTTGTCTCTGGTGCGAATGGACCTCTGCCGAGGCGACAAAGCGGTTCGAAGCGAGCTTGCCCAGACCACGCCGACTCAGCGCCCCATCCAGGGTCGTGCCTACCCCAAAGAAGAGGAAACATACGCCACTGAGAAAGATGTCTGGGGATTCAGTTGTCTCAAGTGCCGGGCCTGCCACTCCCCAGGGCGAAAGATCATTTTATTCGGCGAGTAAGGGCGTGCCTGGTATTACGACAGTCTTAGCATCCCTTCACGGTGACATGTGTCACGGGGAGCCAGGGGAGGAACTGCTAGCGGCTAATCAGGCTGCGCTCGCTGTCTCTTCTCGAGACACCAACGTGGCGGAGGACGTTGGTGGCGTCGGTCGAGTCGCCACAGCAACCTCAACAACGGTACTTCCGTTTTGCTTCTCTTCCGCGACAAGGATGGTGAATGTGCTGATATGTTCTATTTTCTTGCGTTGTGTAGCCAGCTTCCATTGTGAACATCACTCTTGAACTAAACAAGGCCGTTTCCGAACACTGGGTGTTGGAAAGGAATTCAAGACGTCATCTTAAAAGACCTCCGGCTCTTTCCATCTTTACGCCGCCCACGCAACCTCGCGCCTCGTGCTGCTCGATCCACAAAGTTGAAGCCGCGGGTACGAACAACTCCCCCGCCACGCGAGGCTCGAACTTTGCCGCATCCATGTCGATGGAAGCACCGAGCTCATCCTGCAACAGAAAGTCGATGGATGTACCAGATGGCGCCAACATGCGCCCAATAGAATATATCCCTTCATCAAAGCGCCCTCCTTCGCGTGGCCTACGCAGAATGAAGAACATAACGTTGATTAAACGTGGATCCTCCCTGTCACTTCGGTCTCGTTCGCGGCCCTCCTCTCCTTTACGGGAGAGCATCGAGATATACCCAACGTCTGCGACGGAAGCACGACGGTCACACGCGCAGTCGTTTGCACCTTCTCGTGATCATGACCCACCTCCTGTTCGGTTGGGACACCCCAGTCGACCGTATTATTCTGCGATTCGCAAGGAAATGTCACGTCCAACAAGTCCTGTCTTCTCCTTAGCAGCTCCACGCACCCCCTCGCCGATCCCGTCGCATCCTGATTACGTACCAAGGGAAACGAAATCTCTCGATTGTGGTGACCGATCGGGTATCCAGTACGCCCGAGAACTACGGCCCATGTCGATGGTCTTGCCTAGTCAGGCTATGCCCACGAGCCCAGGCTTTGGTTTTTCGTTCAGCGGAGAGACGGAAATGCGGATGAGTCTTTCGCGATGGCGACAGGAGAATGCACCGGATGAACCAGGAGACTATCTCTTCCGAGAGACAAGTCCATCTCGAACAAAGGTGAACGTGATGAAGGGGAGAGTGCGGCAAATTGGAAAGGGTCTGAAGGAACTTGTGCTTGGGAGATCTTGATTGGAGTTTGGAGTTTGTGATGATTATAATATGGTTGGCTGGGTGTTGGATACACGTTTGGGATACTTGGTTACGATGACTCTTGCTTTGATCGATCCTCGACACCCCACTTCCTGAGTCGCGCTCATTTGAGACGTCGTCAAGGCCGAGTTCATTTGGAGGACATGAATCTTCTGGTAGTAAGTTGGTACTTAGGAGTTATGAAGTTAACCCCTGGACAAACCCTGGGAGTTTCATTTCCTCCGTGCGATCCTCGTTCGCGAGTCTCGTCGGTGTGAGTCTCGGCACGGTGAACAAAGGTTACATGTTCAGCCCAATATTCGTTACTTCTGCTACAGATATTATTTAACTCTCCTTCTCCTGGTCCCCCACTGTCCTTTCTTGTGAACCTTTCTCATTTCTGCTACTCCCCATTGGCTTTGCTCATGATTGGTCGAAAGATCCTCAACCAAGTAGATGAACTTCTTGATGCGGCGCCCGACCTCTCTCAGGCTACCAGCCGTTACCTCCAACCACCACCTCTGCGAATCGATACAAGCACCCGTAGGCGCATGGCAGCAGGCGCAGTTCTTCGCGTATGTCTTTGTGTCAGGGACGCTCTAGGTCATCCAAGTGCTCATTGTTGGCTATAGGAGCGCACTAATTCGACTGTAAATCTCAACGGTTCCACCCACCCACCCGTCATATCTATATGGTACATCCCTGTTTCTCACCTGGTTATGATTCACGCTAAGCGGCGAGTACAGCACACCTAATTCTAGTCTCACTTTTGGACTGCCTAATCCGACGACCAACTGGCCGAATCGTGCGGGCTCTCCATGCGGATCACACGGCGAGGCAAGTTTTCGCAGTCATCGTTACTCTGTCGCCGAAGAAGCCCTTGCCAGTGCCCTCAAGACCAGTGCCGTGGGACGCTCACCGCTGGAGCTTCAAATCTTCGCCTTATACCAAGCCACCGCAGTCCTGAGTACACGTGCCAGAGAGTCTAGACAACGCTCCGCAAAGCTTAAACTATCTCTCGCGGAGAGAGATACAGACCCGGTCACGTACGTCGCGCTCCAAAAACAACGCTGGATGGAGGAGAAGCGGCAATTTGCGGTAGACAAGGAGGTGGAAATGTTGACTCAGCAGCTAACGAAATTGAAGGCGGATCACACGAAAGGCCGATATGAGGAGGAGAATCGTGGCCCTCTTCCTGCCCTCAACAATGAGGCAAAACGGAGTGCTAATCTTGGTCGTTTCCTCGATTACTCTCCCACGAAGACATCGTTTCCCTTCAATTTTAAGTGTAGGCTTGCTCTTGACCTGTCCTTCCCACGTCGAATGACAATGAGCGACGTTTCACCACTCCGACTCCGGCCATCGTCTATCACTCCCCCTCTGCGACGTTTCACTACGAAACATGCGCGTCCTCTTTCTTTGGCTGGTGAGCCATTCAATCCAGTGAAACGTCCATGCAGACCTCGTCCTCCTTCCGATGCACCCCTACTCGTAAAGGTCCCAGAATATATCCCGAAGGCACAATCTGTCTCGGACCTAGCATCCTCCCTTATCTCAGCTCGCTTAGCTACCGATGCGCTCACTGACGGCTCCGAAGGTCATGCACCTACGCGACCGTCTACACCACCATTATCCGTCGCGTCGGAGGGTTCATCATCATCACAGGGCATAGGTGAAGAGACCGGGGGTATAGCGACCATCATCAGCCACATTTCATTACGCACACGTTCTGAAATCCTCGCGGATTTGGATAAAGATGACATCCACGTGCCGGATTATGCAATGAATCTGCTCGGCGGTTTTGATCTTATCCATGATGAATTTTCCCTCCCAGATCGGGAGCTCTTCATCAAACCACGGGAGATGAAACCTATCGAGGTTGCTCCCCCACCAGAACTGGAGGACGTTCCTCCACCGTCCGAGGAATCCGACACGGGCCCGTACACGTCATTTGCCCTTCCACGGTTTACAATCGACTCTACCTGGTCGCGCATTTCACTCGACTTGCCACCATCGCCTTCTACTCCCCATATGCAGCGCTCTTCGTTACAGCCACTGACCCCCGATTCGTCGTCCTTTTCCCGTTCGAGCACGCAGACCACCCCTAGAGGCTCCAAAGGTCCTCGGACTCGCCACTCACTGCTTTTCTACATGCGGAAACATAGGGGCAGCCTTGGAAATGACAGCCCGGCTTCATCATCCGTTCGTGTGGAAAGCGTGCACGACAGCAGCCCGTCCCCCAGCCCAGTCGCGAAGAAGAGATTCTCGCTCTTTGCGCGAAAGTAGAACGGACAGTGCGTTTTATGGACACATATTTTCTACCACGTATCCATGACTTCTAGCAACGATTTACTAGCACTATCTAGCATGCCATCTACTGCCCTTTTTGCGGTGTAGTATATACATCATTGCTCAATCGTATATACTTGCCTACTTCAGCTATGTTTATGAGTTGATTGTTTTGCGTGATAAATTTGCTTGCGTGCCGTGGGCCAAAATTTTTGAGACACGGACTTTTGAAGACGGAAGTTGCAAAAAAAAAGTGAACCCGACCCGGATTGAACGGATGACCTTATGGAATCACTCGCTTCGGAGCTGGAATCATACGCGCTACCACTGCGCCACGGGTTCCTTGTTATCGGATGAGTATAGTTATACTATTACTAAGACAAGGCATGCCCGATATTTGGTGGAGTAAACCTAGCAGCGGTGTCACTTGAGAAGACCTGCGAGTCATTCGCGTGCACCAGTCTATAATATGTCTCGTTTGTATTTTCCGATTGTCGCAACACCGTGATGCATGACGCACCCCTCTTGCAAGTCTTGTACATGATCGACAATTGATTAAGATCGGTATTACGAGTGGTATGTATGTATAAGTGCACTATTATATGCTGCGCTTGATTGTCATTTGTTACCGACACTACAGCGCAGTCGCGCACGACATGGAATCGCAGAATAGAACATTGGTACTACATCGTGGACTCAGAATCCACAAATTGCACCACAGAAACACACATGCAAGCTAATTGAGTTCAGCCTGGATGATTTCTGTAATGCGAGGTATTGGCTCCTCTCCTCCTAACGGCGAGCTAGAAGGCAAGGTTTTCAGCGTCAGAGTCTCGGAGCGCTCCTCCTGTCTGTCATCCCATTCTACCCCATCCATCGGGAAGTAACTATCGGAAAGATAGCCTTCACTATCCGAGTCAGAGTATGCCCACGGATAGCCTTTGTCCTTGGCTCTGGTGGTGTGGATAAACTTTATTTCGTCAAACCAGCCCCTCATCCCTGTCCAGTCGAGTCCGTCGATTGATAGGGTGAGTGGTTCGATGGAAACTAGCACTGGCTCATCGTTGCGATCTTCCATGTACTCCAAGACCTGGCGATCGGACGCATCTAGCACTTGTTCATTAGGGGTCACTTTGCCAAGTTCGCGCTGCAGAAGAGAGATATGCTCCTCGCGAACGCGGTATTCTGAATCACCCTACAGCGTGACAAACGATGAATTCTGTAAGAACTCTCGAAGTGGAGGATTCACACACCTGGGCCATACCGATGACAAATGACATGGGTTGCGGAAACACGTAGCAGTAGGTACCATCAAATGGCCATGATGGGATGGTCTCTAGTTGGCCTGGCCGAAAAGGAATGGATTGGCTCGAAGGTGGGTCGTTTTCTCGAGCGAGGGCAGCGAGCGTGACACGCTGAAGCCCATCAGCAGCGGTAAACGTGTTTAAGACGATTGCGGGACGCCGCGGGGGGGAGGCCTTACGCTCGACCATGCTCCAAATGTCGTCGTTGGGCATGACTCCTAAGACCGATACCTCTGGCATCACTTGTGCTACAACAATCTGCCCCGGAGCTAGTTGATGATTAAACTGGGAATTTTCCTTCGACTCGCGATCTGCTTCTGAATTCGATGTGAGGAGGTGGCGGGTGATGTCAGAAGGGTGGACAGATGACCCACCCACGAGCCCGTAAGGCGAAGTTGTGACTGGTGTCCAATCAAAGGACTTGTCGGTGTTGCTAAAGCCAGACCGTCGGTAGAGATCTTCAAAGAGCTCCATATATTGCTCATAAGGGGGTGTTTCATCAAATTCAAGATCCTTTGTCTGGTCTAGGAAGTGTCCAAATTCTGCAGGATAGCCCTGCGCCAGCTGTGAACCTGACCACTTCTCCTTTGCCAACCGCAGTCGGACTGCCGCACCCACGCTGGTACTTCCCTTGGGTGTAGAGACCCAAGGGAGATTTCCTCGCAGGAGAAATAATAGCACATAAGAAAGCGATATCAAATCGTCGCGCCACGAGAAATCTGTGAATGAGTCCTCAGAAATTAGGGATCTGGATACGGAGATAGGACTGACGTAAACCGTTGTGGGCGTTAAGGCTCGCCCATTTGAGTGTACCGACGACTTGTCTGCCTTCGAGCTCGGGATCATATCGTTTAGTGGAGATCACTTGGGGCCGTGGGCATGTGATGCCATAATCAACAAAGATAATGCGGGACGGATCACGCAGAGAAAGTAGCATGTGGTCTGGCTTGACGTCACGATGGATCAATCCACGAGAGTGGATATGTTGAAGCGCAGATATCTAGCATACGGCGTGTCAATTCAAAAAAACTACGAGAGGGAAAAAGAACCCACTGTCTGTAGTGCAAGTAAGATGACAGTCTTCGGCTGTACTCCGCAGCCTTCGTTTTGTTTAATGATGTCCCAAACGCTTTCGCCGCCGAGCTCCATGGCGAATACTCGAAATGCGAAAACCGACCATACCCAAAGAGAGTGGGAATAGCAGGGTGGCCACTTAGAACTTGCAGCACCTTGGCTTCATAGTGCAGAAGGGTCCGTTTAACACGTAGGGAGACGCGCGATTTCTTGACTGCAAGACTAGTTCCAGACGTGGTATCCAATGCTCGAAACACCAATCCCTAGGGTATCTGGTCAGCAAAGCAGGACGGGAAGAGGTAAGACGACGCGAACATATGCTCCCCTACCGATCACATCGGGAGAGTGTTTTACGATCTTCGTGGCTGACATTTGCAAGGGAACAAAGACTTATGAAGAGCGGGAACTACATCATGATAACTTCAGCGTTCGCGGAGATATTATGTAATATTGTTTGCAATGTACTGGCGAGCCCTTGAATGAATAAATTTATTCGGCTACTACTTACGCCTATTAGATCACTCAGCTCAATGAATCAGTAGCTAAAGGAAAGAATGTAGATGTTCAGGTCAAAAGAAAGAAAGAAGAAACATGCGATGAGGTAGAAGCTTGAGCGACAGCACTGTGAAGAGTCAGGCCCCCGAGGTAGGTTTGGATGCCTGGGCTAATAGTAAGACGAGTAAAGCGCGCAGCTGGATTCATGCGTAGAATCCTCAGTGTGCTATTTCCATCTTATCGATCGTCGACATACCCCAAACTCCAGAGGGTATCACCACCGCATTCTGGGCAAGTGATAACCTTCAACGAAGTCGTGCCAGGGGTTCGAATCTCGTAGGTGATATCACTGTGGCAGAGCTCAGTGCCGACTCTCGACTGATCGTGAACCTCAAGGCCAGGTTCCCTGGGGATCGGAGTCGTTGTGTGTTTATGAAGGGGGCAAAAATGTCTGGCAATGTCAAGTTGCTCATAAATGCTCAAGGTTCCCTGAACACTGTCGTGGGGTCAGCATTTGCGAAAAATCGCTGCAAGAAGATGCACATACAGACGACTCCGCTCTGCAACCAGCAGAGCTCTGTCGAGGTTGGTCAGCGTGGACTGTATCAAGATCGCGAGGGGAACGCACAGTTCGCCTTTCTAGGCAGGGGTGAATTACCTCAGATCAATTCCAGTGATTTCGATTTCGATGGCTGGCGTGAGGTTCTTGACCTTTGGGGCGGCACTGAACAGAGCCGTCTTCTCTGGGTCAACAAAGTGACCACGGTCAGTGATTGCCGTTCAAGTTTTCATTGGTTACGACTGGGGCCATCTCGGGAGGTGCAATCCCTCGTCAGCGGTAAAAATAACGGTCTTTATGGTGTTTTATGCCCTGGGAAGTTTTCGTGCACATGCCTCAGACTTGCGACAATCAGGGGAAATGGTGTAACAGCCTGAGAGGTGCAATATTCTTAAACACTTGCCTTTCTGGGTGTAGCTGTCTACGCAGGTCTACGCATAATTCAGCGCGATAGCGTTTTGAGGATGTCATTTTGCGTACTCGTCCTTGTCACCGCCCAGTCTGAAAAACCTCGGTCAACCTTCAAGCCCAGGTGCAAGAACATCGATTGCCCAGCCAGACCGATACACCAGTTCAGCATGTGACGACAGTGTAAGAGAACACTTGCATCATGTTTGGGTATTGGCACAATCCACTCTCGCGCGATTTCGCCCTCCATCATCTCCCTCAGACTTCCTGAAGCACATTGCTAGGTGCCGGATGCGATTACGTCCCAACATATACCACGAAGAAAAACAGGATATCAGATCCGAGATAAACGAGTCAATCTAAGCTCTAAAGATCATCGCAAAGGTCGTTAATCATGATGACCGGGATGTCGCAAACTCGTTGCATTCTACGACGCGTATGATTCCGATACGAGGAATCCGACCAAGGATGAGTCAAGCATGAATTCCACATTGACCCACGCGTGTGTGAGCGCTGCATCGTATGATGTCAATAAACCTCCGCCAGCAAGTCGAAAAGTTGTAATCTCACAAAATAGCTTCGTCCCATCTCTCCCCGCTACCCGCATTAGCTCTTTCTCCCCACCCGGATGATAGGGAAGATACGGCGTCATGTTGTAAACCTTGCCATTGATGGCAGTCCACGCGTCTTCCTTTTTATTGTGCATCTTCAGTACGGAAGGTGGTATGCGCAGCAGAGTCTCCACGCCCTAAGCGATATCAGTGAAATTTACAGGCCGCCCAAGGGAGAGAGACGTACTCTAAGATCCTGCCCAGAAGCTTTCAGGCTCGCCCAATCCAGCGGACCATACCCAGGTGCCAGTGCAACCTTCCTCGAGGGCTTCTTTGGCCTCTCCGTAGTAGCCATGGGTGCGAGTAGTGACGACGACGCGACCTGTAGTTTCACCTGTGGGACGCCTGGTCGTCGACTGGCCGGATCAGGGACAGGTGGTGGAGGCATCAACACATCGTCGCTCAGTATCGTAGGAATGGTACTAGATCCGCTGTCACCAGGAGTCGTGGTTGACGTTGAACTGGAGGCACGCTGGGCACTGTTCAAAGCGGGGAACGCAGGTGGAGTGTCGTCCTCTCCAGCTGTGCTTGACCCATCACCATCATTCTCCTCTTCCGCAAATGATCCTGGCATGGGTGATTGGGTTGGTCCATCGTTCGGTACGGGTGGCGGCGTTGCGGCGTCAGGTGAGAACCAGTTTCGTAGATACGAAGACATTTCTAATTCTTCAGAATCACCGGGCAACGAAGTTTACTTGTATGGGCACTCTGTTTCTGGTCTGATGGGAGGGTAGAAAGAGGAGGAAAGGATGTTGTCTCGATGCTGTATCCAGGATCATAGATCATGACTCACAACGTTCAAGTTCAATCACAGATTGGCCATAGAAGTGGATTAGTACTAATCTACGCCAACTAAATAGTTTAGACTCGGAGTACAGGTATAAATACAAGAAAAGGTCAAAAGATTAAACCCTTTCCACATCCTCCACCATTTCCGCGGTAGCCTTCTCGTCCGACTCGGAATCCTTCCCGCCCGTCTCCAGACCAGCAGCCCTCTTCAGCTCCTCCACCGGCGTCGCCCGTCGTTTACCCAAGAAGAGCCTTCCGCCAGGCGCATCCTGAATCGACCTCAGGACGAGATCGTTCTCGTACAAGAACCGAATGTCCTCCAACGCATACCCCTTCGTCTCGGGCAAGAAGAAGTACACCCATAGAGTCATCACCATACAACATCCGCCAAACAGCAAGAACGTCCCATAAGTCATGCCCTGTAACATATTGGGCGTGATACGTGAGATCGTAAATGAGAAAGCCCAGTTCACGCCGACAGCGAGACACATCGCAGCTGTTCGCACGTGGTTGGGAGCAACTTCTCCGGCAATGATCCATGGGACGGGTCCGTACCCGACTCCATAGAAAGCGGCGTAGAGGTAGACGGCGACGAGGGAGACGTAACTGGAGGGGACAATGGTTGGCTGAGGGTGAAGCGCGGTGTATCCTCCTATCCAGAACATCATCAAGCCTTGACCTAATCCACCAACGAGAAGGCACATCTTCCTTCCCGCCCCTTCCACGGCCAAAATGACCGAAGCACCGACGGAGACGAACTTGACGATACCGTAAATGCCAGTAGCGAACAATCCAGACTGGGTACCAGTGATGCCCAATCCCGAGAATATCTGCGGACTGAAGTAGTTGATGGCGTTGGTACCCGTCCACTGCTGGCACAACATGATGATTGATGGGTACAATGATCGTATCGCTGTGACTCGCGATTCGCCCATCATCCGGAATTGTTGCAAGAGGGATGTCTTCTGTTTGCCACCGAGGTCTGCCATGATCTCCGCTACGGTATCGACGACGGATTTGTCATCGACAGAAACCCGCGAGGCATAGGCTAGACTTCTCGCTGCTTCGTCGTAACGTTTCTGTTCGACCAACCATCGGGGGGATTCAGGTTGGGGGAGCATGAGGAGGACGAAGAAGACGCCCGGAATGGCCTGAATCGCAAACGGCATCCGCCATTGCGTCTCTCCGTACGGGATGTGCAGGGACGAGCCGTAGTTGACCCAGACTGTGGAACAACAGTAAGTCCAGGTCCACACCATAACCCAAATGGAACGCTCACAGCTAAGCATAATTCCGAGGTTATTACAGACCTGAATGAGACCGGTGCAACGACCCCGGATTATCTTCGGAGTACACTCTGATACATAGGATGGAATAAGGGCTGTCGACATGCCGAGACCGAAGCCGCCCAAGAACCGACTGAAGTAGAGGACACGCAGCGCAACGGCCTGACTGCTGCCTAGTCCAGAAATCGTCTGTATAACGCTCCCGATGGTGTAGATTAACCCGGCGACGATGAGAGGCTTCTTGCGACCAAAACGACCCGAGATGTATCCTGTTGACAGTGCACCGAAGCTTTTTCAACAGGTTAGACACCGCTGCGGGTGAGAAGGAGGAAAAAACGCACAAGCAACCAGCTTGAAGAATTGAAACGATATTGCCGTTCAGGTTGGCTTGAGCGGTGGCAGACAACTTGTTGATTCCGAAGTAATTTTTGAATGAAGGAAGGGACAATATGCCGCCAATCAACCCCACATCCCAGCCGTAGAAGATGGAACCCATGGCTGCGGAGAGCGAAAGCGCGTAGGCATTTCGGTATTGGAGGATGTGCTCGACGTTCGACCTGAAGCCCATGGTCAATGGTCAAGAAAGATGGGGGGAACGAGGGGGAACGAGGTAGGTCGGTCCTGCCCCATTTATCGAGTTTGTGGAGTGCGTGCGGGACCTGAAGGACATCCGGTTGGACTAAGTTAGGGTAGTCACCTGCTGGTATTCAAGCGCCTTGGGCCACAATTTGGTTTATATTCTTGGCGTGATACATGACATCGGGGTACTTTAATTACTGTGGGGTGACTGGAGCCGGCGGTCGGGAGTTAGTTACCGATCAGGAACGACATCCCCGAGGGTTCTACCATCTGATCAACGACTGAAGGCATTCAAAGATAGTTGAATGACTCCACCCTTAGCCAGAAGACCAGAAGCTGGCGAGGAACCATTGCTGGGTAACGGGTGAGGTAACGACCCCGCGGATCTCAAGCAGACGTTGTCGTGTCATGACGGTAGAACGACCTCCCGAGCCAAGAGTTCTGAGTACCGTTTAGCGATTGGCAGCAAATTGGCAGTACGAAATGACAATTGACACCAGTGGGCGAGTGGCTGTCAAAGGGCAGTAACCATTATCAGGGAGTAACGGCCCGGGTGCCACATGTCGCGTAGAATGTTGCCATCCGGTGGTGTCAGCTGAGAGCTCGAAAGCAGAATAAAATACAAAAACATGCACTGTGGGAATTAGTCTGTATCATCTCGCGCGTAGGTGCTAAGTAAGTATACACGGGGAAGCATGGTGATCTTCCAAAATCACCTTGGCACAGGGTGCTCGAAAGTAGTGTTAGTCATCCAATTTTTTTGGGCCGAAATCACTGTGTGGTAGGGAGCTGACAATGGTGATCAGCACCTGTTTAGATTGGTTTAATTCACCACTTTCGGGGCATGGAAAATCTCGGTGAAATTATGAATTCAGAGCTAGATGCATAACAAGCAGCAGAAGAGTGAGTGTATTGTGAGTGTATGTGCATACATGACAGTGTAATGACATGATTAAGCCACGGACTATATGGGGCATTCAACTGCATACCACCAGAGGTAGAGGAAAAGGAGGGCTGACAGGGCGAGTTCAGCGTCGTTTGAGTCGAGCTCGGGTGAAGTCCTTTGTGGGGTGATGCCTTGAAGAGAGCGGTGACAGACACTAATACGGACGTGTTATCGTCATCAATGATAAGTGCCTCAACCAAGCTGTGCGTCAGCAGCGGGCGATGATAGTGTGAGGCTTCGAGGGGCAAGCAGGATTATTATGATAGGCCTGCCAAGGTGGCGACGTCACGCACGTGCGAGAGCATCCTTTCGAGTTGGAACATAACACAGGGTAACGAAATGAACGGACGTTGATGATAGTGATGTTAGTATGTATGTCATGATCTAGTGAACGTAAGCCCGAGCCAGGTGAAAGTACAGTAAGTAGCGTGTCAATCAAAGGAAGAGACCCCATGTATTATTAGATTTCCGTTCAGAACGTTCAGCCTCGTCCTTCCCCTCGGCCCTCCACCGTAAGGCAACTCTCTTCTCCAGCTCCCATCTCACGAGTTCGCTCTTCAGTTTCTCAATCCGCACTTCGTTCACAGGATGCGAAGCACCCATGATTTGCCTAGCGGGATTCCAGCTGGAGCGAGGTGCATCTGCCCGCGGGATGGATGAACATTTGGCAGCCGTCGGGGCGTCTTGTCTGCTTTCCCAGAACGCAACGGCGTTGCGAGCGTCAAACCCTGCAAGAGCGAGGAGTCTGGCAGATACGATATCTGCCTCGATCTCCTGTTTTACGCTCGTGCAATACCCTCCGAGGTCAGAAAGGTGTCGCGAACCGACTTTGCCTAATTGCGCGATGGCGTCGTTGATGAAAGGTCCAAAAAGCATCGTAATTGGGAAAACAAGAGTCCTGGCCATGTCAGCAACCATCGAGATGATTGCTGGAACGATGATAGTGTCCGAGGACAAGGTTTCGAGGTGATGAGAGAGCACTAGGTGTGCTACTTCATGAGCCAGAAGAACCGACAACTCCGCGGTTTGTTCTTCCGTAGGGATGCAGTGTGAAGAATGGGACGAGACTGCTGGCGAAGTGGTGAGGGAACCGAATAGGAAGGTCAACCAGGAAGTTTCCGGAGTAGAACGGGCGGTAGCTAACGTTTGTTGGCGATTTTGTGCTGGCACCCTTGAAAGGATGTCATCAAGGAAGCCAGAGTAAACAACGATACCACAAGCACCATCAGGACCGAATCCATAGGAGAACGCGTTCGCCGAGTCAGGCCTATCGGTTATTAGCAAGGAGTATGGAGGTCCAGCGATGACGTGTGCAGAGGACGTCGATCTCCGACCACAGAGTGTTTCTGAGAACCTCCTCATGTAATCTGTAGCACGTGGGCGGGGGCGAAGAGGATAGTCAGCGGGAGGTGGAAGGGGTGGTTCGCCCGACGCGACATCCATCCAGTGTGTATTCAGCTCTCTCTCTTGCTGTAACACAGGAATAACGCTTTCGAGCTTATGCAGAGTATCCTGGACCCAGTAATAGCGCCAATCAGAGGGCGGTATTATTTTTGGCGGTCCTTCAACAGACAAGATATCTGTGACTGCTTGATACCACTTGGGTCCAGCAAGCTGGGCAGCGATCACGTCTTCTTCTTCTGGCGATAGGACGATGAGTCTCCAGCTATGTCGACCGTAATTAGATTGGACACGTAGTCGCCCAAGCAAGTGTCACTTACCGACCAGTAAGGGGAGTTTGTTCCATGCTTGCAATGATGCCTAACCACAGTAGAGCAGCGGGGATAAATAAAAGAACATGTGTGAACAATGTGCGTGAACGAATACGCTTAAGCATGAGGGCCTTCTTTTCCTCTGGAACGGGCACACCAGGATGAAAATGATCATGGTGCTTGATGTACTTCCTTGCCCAACGATTCTTGAACATGATCAGAGGAACAAAAGTGAGTGCTATTCGCCCCGCGGTGCGCGCAACCTCTATGGTTGTGGAGGCCTATTCGATCACGACTTGGAGCCTTAGATTCAGTCTTATCATCGATAACTCGAGGACGGCACCTTGAATGCACCTAGAAGCATGGGTATAAGAGCTCCTGGGCTCCGCGTTCTTTGTGTCGAGTGGAACAAAGCCACATTCACCGGCGTATGTGAGACACATCGCCTGCGATATGGAAAGAGTCCGCCTGTCCTCTGTATTAAAGGGGAGAAATATTCGTGTCTAGGGAAATTAGCGACGTGTCTCCTGATTTGCAGAGACTGGGGGGCCAGTTTTGAAGGACCTGCTTGGAGACTCGAGGATGCCCGTACTGAAACTCGCAGCATTATGCATCGTACGTCCGCCGTTGCAGCGATGTTGAGTGTTGACGTTGAATCTTGAAGTCGTAGTAGCGCTTAGGCCGTGGCAGCAGCGGGACCGCCAAAAGTGATTCAGACACCGGCTACGGAGGTGGCTGTGCCACTGTCAATGTCGACCACGTTGACCCTCGTTGACCTCGTTCATCACTGTCTGCAAGGTATACTATCAGTAAATCACAGCGTGCAAATGTTTCGGGACCACCTGATTATTAGCACCAGAAATATCGGATGTGCGTTATCTGTGACTTGGCCGAAACATGTTTGTAAGTCCTCTGGATACCGCCGCTGTCCTCATGTTGAACATGCTGTCAATGCGTCTTCAGGGCGCAAATTCCTTCCTGATGAGTTCCCAACCTGCTCGAATTTTGTCCGAACTCTATTCTTCTGGGATACTCGCGTGGGTATACGTTTGGCGCTATTGCATCATACCGCTTGCACCGTGGTGGCGTGCCCGGCACTAACATGACGTTGCACTATGTACTAGTGAGTAAACATGTTTTGTACTTGTACTTAAAGGGTGAAGCGGCTACCAAGCCGCTTCAGGGAAGGCGGTACATAAGTAGTTGTGGAATACTACTATTACTAGTACTGGTGTGTGCTAACCACTGAAACGTCGTTTTCCAGACCCACATCTCCATGGGAAACTTTACACTGGCGCTGAACTTGCTTGAATAACCTGCCAATCGGGTTGATGAGTCTCATATCACTCACGAGGTATTAGTACTTCGCTTCTTTGGCAGAGGTACTAACTGTCCTTTAGTCACATCCGTAGTATCTAACCACAAGAAGGCCCGACTCTCTGATGGGAAGCTTCCGAAGAGCTATTCTGCGTGGAGATACGTTGAATCTTTGTGCGACCTATAATGGATCAACTTGTACACACGTCTGATACTTCTAACCCAGGTTCGTACACATGCCAAGTTTGGGTGCTAAATTGGATAGCCTGATGGATCAAGTGAAGCTCTCAGAGGGCTTCTGTCATATGACGTTGGTGCTGTGTGCTCTAGCGCTGGGTCTGTGCTATTCCCAGTCCCCCGCATGACAATCATGATGCCGACCCCTGCCACGAACTGTTATAACCGATACTTACTAACTCGAACATGCGTTCAGGCTTATTTGGGAGCAGTTGGCAGAATTGGGTTGCGAGCGACGTGAACGAGAGAGACCACCGAGGGAATTACTGTTTGCGACGTCCGTCGGACGTCCATGTCCGATCCGGACTGTGCGATAGGGAAGCTGTACTCAGCACAGTGCGTGCAGTAACAGGTAGGGGTAGACAGCGCCTTCGAGCCTGCGAACTTAGCTTTCATCAAGGGGCTTAGCCGCTACCCTTCCAAGGGTTCAAGTAGCCAGGTCGCGGCTGGCAGATGTGCCGGTTCGTTGGGTCTTTCAATTTTCTATCTGCCGTTCCCATGCAAAGCCAGACAGGGATCAGGACCCGTGTGGTCCCTCTCTCACCGAGGATCGTGGCCCGGTTTGACTGCAAAACCACATAACGCCTCAGTGAAGCAGTGGGAATAGAGGGTCAGCAATGTACAGGTTCCCCCACCCAAACCCAATACGAATTAGCTCCATCCGCTTAGATGAAGCTGAAACTCACTATTATGAATCCACGTAGAGATTCAGGCCACACTGTGGTGACCAGACAGTACTGTATTGTGGAGAGATCATGTAGTAAGTGGATCAAAATATGAATGTGCTAGGAGTCATCTCAGGATCTCGGCAGGATCTCATCTTCTCATCCACCACATATCCGCTTGTATTATCGGCGAAACGGCTTCGCCTACTTCCCACACCGACGAAGGTTCAAACGAACGGCGTCGCGTCGTTTGTTGTAGTCCTTTAGACCAAGATAACCTGCCGTGTTCCTATCCAGCATTATGGCATCCCCAGAACGAGTATGAAGTACTCATTATGTAGGACATTATCGACTAAGAATCGGATAAAACCAGACCTCGGATAGCTGAAAGGACTCAGCTCCTCCCTCTCGAGCCACTAAAGGGAAACGTCACGATGATCACCCTCTCATCGCTGTCACATGTTCCCCTCTCGACCCTTGTCGATGATGTACTCCATGAACCCATCCTCATTTTAGGGCTTGTACTTGTTGTATTCGTACTCTGGTCGTTTGCCTTCAATAGGACGGCAACCCCCAACGGTTTACCTCTCCCCCCCGGCCCAAAACCTCTTCCGCTGGTCGGAAATATCTTTCACCTGAACACCTCCGAGCCATGGCTATCATATACAGCGTGGAAGAAACAATACGGTAACATCCATGCACACTCCAGTGCAGCAGGATCCTGATATGTTGCAGGCGACCTGTTATACGTCCGTCTGCTTGGTCAGGATTTCATCATATTGAATTCGGAGAAGGTCGCGCGAGCTCTGCTTGACCAGCGCTCAGCGTTATATTCCGATCGACCCGTGATCCCGACACACACAATGTGAGTTCTTATCTTCCCCCCCTGAGCGTACCCGGCTGACCCGTCGATTGTCAGGTTCGGGATGGACTTTAGTACGGTCATGTTACCCTACGGTGACGAGTGGAGGCTCCACAGGAAGCTCTTTCACCAAGCTTTGCGTCTCGAGTCTGAAGCTCGCTACCGCGAGGCGTACTTGACGAGGGTGCGTACACTTCTTACAAACTTGCTGGACGCCCCAACAGGCTTTGAGGTACATCTCAAGAGGTTAGTTTCGGTTTCACAGTACGGATCACCGTCCTTACGGCTTGGATTTTTAAGTTTTGTTGCCTCGAACGTCATGGCCCTCGCATACGGCTACGAAATGACAGCTAGTGATGATCCGATGGTCAGAACCGTGAGATCACTGGTCAACCTTCTCGCTAAGGCGCTTTCTCCCGAACAATGTGCCATCCTGGCTGCCTTCCCCATTCGTATGTCCTATCATCTGAGCTTCTGTCGACGATGTTTCATCTTCACGTTCAGTTGAGAAGCTCCCTTCGTGGTTCCCCGGAGCTGGATTTAAACGGGATGCTATTTACGGGAGGAAGCTGGCAGCTCAAGTTCTCGATGTTCCATTCAACTGGGTCAAGGATCAAATGGTGCGATATACTGGAGAGGCTCATTACGTGTGGGTCTAATCCTTGTTTGATAGATACTGGGAAACGCTCCCCCATCTATGGTGTCCGATTGCTTGTCCCAGATTGATGAAAAGGACGATTATAACAAGGTGGAGTATGCCATCAAGGCAACTGCCGCAACAATATTCATTGGTTGGTTTAATCCCCTTCCAACTCCATTCAAACTCAATAGCTCACCTCGTGCCCTACCGCTCAATAGCCGGATTTGAGACGGTGAGGAGGCGATCTCGTGATCTGTTTGGCAGCAGTTATTCATTGTGCCGTTAGAGCTCTTCAACTCTTCATGCTTTCATTCTCGCAATGGTCCTGTATCCCGAGGTACAGGCGAGAGCCCAAGTGGAGATTGATTCAGTTATTGGCAGCGAGAGGCTACCCCAATTCGATGATAGAGCGTCACTTCCATATGTGGATGCCATCCTTCGCGAACTCGTCAGGTGGAATCCTGTGGTCCCACTAGGCAAGCCAATTACAAGCGAGTTAGTCACAACTTGGGAGCTGAACATCTCTTTAGGCATTCCACACGCAACTTCCGGCGAGGATGTTTACGAAGGGTATTACATCCCAAAAGGTTAGTTCATCAAAGATCCGGTTTCATGTTGGTGTGCCTAATTGACACGCTCACTTTAGGTGCACTCGTCATGATTAATGTGTGGTAGGAAATCACATAATGCCTTCATCCTCGTTGTGCTCACGAGAACTTGACGTTTATAGGGCAATGGGCCGAGACGAGGAAAGGTTCACCGACGTCGAAGAGTTCAAACCCGAAAGATTCTTGGATAAAGATGGAAAACTTGACCCGGAACAACCTAGTATGTCTTCTAACCCCATATTTGGGCTTGGAAGGCGAATCTGTGTGTACCTTGTATCTTCGTCATGCTCTTTTACTCAATAGCCTCCGCTCAGGCCCAGGAAGGTTTGCCTCCGAGGCGTTTGTATGGACTGCTGTGGCGTCTATACTCGCCACATTTCGCATCACGAAAGCGAAAGATGTGGAGGGCACTGACATTGATGTAAAGAAACAATTCACTACTGGTCTCGCGATGTACGTGATTATGAATTCTCTCCATTGTAACCAAAACTGACGATTGGCACGTTTTCTCAGACGACCCGTCGAATTCCCTTGCTGGTTTATCAGCCGATCTGCTGACAGAGAAAAGACGATTCGTGAACATGTCTGAGAGAAACAAATTCGTCGGTTCCCAGGCGGGCCGCATTTCCATTCTGCTATTCTTGCACATCTCGTTTTACCATGCTTTCGTTTCCCCTTTTCCGCTACGACGATACTTAACGACTCTGAATGTCCTCTCAAGATTAACGACCGTTCTGTATCTAATTCTGTTGTATGTTGTACACTCTGGAGCAGCTAGATGTAGGACGAATAGATCTGAGACCTATATACTTCCGCTTGATCCATTAAGAAATGAAGGAGGCTTCATTGAAGAGAAGTCCCTCGATTTCTAAGCCATCTGCCATGCCAGGAATAATGCTGTCCTGACCGCGAACAGCCAACTTGGCCTTATTTTGCCACTGAGAAACACGATACGAAGTCAGTGACAACCGTAGATACGATTGGTTCTTAAACGGACCTGGTAGATGTATGGTTTGGTACCCGCAACATAGTTGACCATCGTCTTGATCACGTATGGTATCTCCGCAAGGACGTCTACTTTCTCAATTAACCCCTTCGGAGCGCCAGGTTTGCCCACGTCGACGTAGAGTGAAGCTGAAACGGTGCCTTGAGGGACGGTGAGTATCGACGGACCGGCCCATCTGAAATCGAGCGCGGTAGGCTGGTTATACCCCGTGTCAGGATCATGAACGGGCTCCAAATGAGTCACCCTTGACATAACAGGCGCTGATTCCTTATACACATCGTCCCCCCATTTTGTTTCCGCAGTCACGACTGCCAACTTCCCACCTAACACAAGCGAACCGACATTGACGATGACACCGCCAGCACCCATACCATAACGGCCATGCGTGTCGAGCGTGGTGAACTCCATCTGGATGGCTGAAACCCCACCGTGAGCGTGGGATTGGAAGTTACCAAAGTTCCAACGAGAGGCGACGAGGTTGGGACGCATGCCTTGGATCGCGTGTACGAGCATACCAATGCCTTTGACGGCGGTAGCCTGGCCATTGTGAATGATGTGACCGTTTGCAATAGTGTGAGGCCAGAAGCGATGAACGACGTAGCCCTCCGGTTTGTTCACGTCCGGCCCAAAGTAGGAAAAACCCCCTTTCGGCCCCTGACCGACTTTGAAACCCGGAATGGAAGCAGGGCGTGAAACGTCGAGTGACAGCTGAAGGTCGTCTGACAAGTTGGCGCGGATGACGTACATCTCTGGGTATGACGGGTCCTCAGAGGGTTTGCACATGATGGAAAACTGATCGGCTTTGCAAGAGCGCTTGTCAAGCCCTGGGGGAGGGGTGACGAAATTGGAGACATTGATGGAGCGCCAGGTGGTCTCTTTAGTGTTTGGATTATAGAGCTTGAATGTAAACTGGATCGTTGGGTACCACATGCTGTATGTTGGTGTCGGTTACTCAGCTAACAAACGATTCGGACGTGGGACTAACCCGATGGACGAATGGATTACTTGACACATGAGCATGCTGTCGTCCTCAAGGAAGTGATAGAACGTCTGGGTCTCCGTCACAAAGCCACCCTGACATGCCCACTCAAAGTCTTTTGGTTCAAGATCTCCAAACAGATCAGAGGCTGAGGTCTTGGGCTCGGAGCCTGAGACAGGGTGGAAGTTGGGAGCCCTTGAGTCAACGGTGTTGGAATTGCTAGTAAACTGTGAGAATCGGACGACAATTTCCAGTAACACACTCACAAAAACGAGGAAAACATTGTGGCTGGAGTTGGGAGAGGAGGGTCTCAGTGATCGACGACTACGGCTCTCTGTCGGGTTTCGGAACTACTACCTTGGCTCATTACCCGATTAGTCTAACCAGAGTCGTTACCCGATCATCCACGCAGCTGCGGCGTGTCCTCAACTTCCACCTTCCCCCCGGTCCTTTCTCAATGGATTGTATATGAAATGGCGCACTAATGCCAATCTGCACACTCCGCAGCTGATTAGTAGGCTGGCTGAACGACACGCTGATACATTACAAGATCAACTATCTGAACCAGGATCCGAACTAATACATATTGTCGTCGGTATTAGTTTGAATCATGGATTCAAAAGGCCCAAAACGCTGGATCCGAGGAGAGCCTTGACACGTTGCCCAGCACCTCAGGCCCCCCTTTCAATGCTCAAATTCATCTATGAATTATAGCAATGACGAACCCTCATGATCGTGGCTTGTGCACATCTCCTCAAATCCGCCGACTCAGCAACTTACAAAGCTTAAACGCAGAAAAAAGATTATCAGGTAGTGATATGGGCGTTGAATGGTCTGAATGGAGTCAATTCTAGAACATATCCGATGAA
Organism: Chalciporus chontae; assembly: GCA_038089555.1. Lineage (NCBI taxonomy): Eukaryota > Fungi > Basidiomycota > Agaricomycetes > Boletales > Boletaceae > Chalciporus > Chalciporus chontae. The sequence continues at coordinate 39,803 of JBBPLD010000032.1, forward strand.
AGTCTGAGGTCGCCAGTCTGGAGAACCGTCTAAGTTACAGGCCAGTGGTTCAAAGTGGGAAAGCTTGGATGGTTGAATGGCGTCGTCATTCCAATATTCATATCCACTTGGGCCATGGCTTGGCGCCCTGTATCTTGATAATCAGTTCGTCTCGCAATATGTCTAGCGACGTGAACGGGGGATGTCTATGGCATAGCTCAAACTTGGCTCAAACATATATCCTTGGACTAGGCTGAGTACTTGAGTCCTTGCTGAACGATCACAAGGCGTTAGTGTTAGGAGGCTTTCACATATGATAAGACCTCTCTGGATCGATAATGAAATGTTCAATGCATTGAGATCCATCGTAGACAAAGAATCACTTCGGAGGACAACCGAACACACCTCATTGACAGGCGAGGGTGTGATGCTGTCAATAATGTTGAACCTAGAAATGTGGGTACAGCGCACGACAGCTCGGGGCCCTTGCTTGATCCGAGACAGGATGCCAGACTCAACACCTTGAGCCTCTTGTCAAAACCAAAAAATATTCGGGATCGATCATTCGGGTAGCCGATTGCATAACACTGACATGAATGGAATGCGCGCAACACATGGAAGCAGAGAAAGTACCTAGTAAGTATAGGAAATTCGAAGAAAGAAAAGGAGAGAGATGAAGAACAGAACGTAGACATGCTGTGATGTCTATCAATTGCGGTTAAATAGCCTCCACGAGTCCAACCACCGGTGCATCCGGACCGCGCACGATACGTTGTGGAGTTAACTCTGTGCTGTCTTGTTCCAGAAAGGAGAAAATGTTCTCGAGCGCTGTCATACTGCTCCTGCCATCGCCAAGGAGTCCAAGTCGGAATTCGTAAGCCATGGAAGATATCGAACTGGTGCTGCGAAAGTGACTTAGGTCGACGTTGTCTAGTTTGGCTAAGGGGGTGGAAAGACGTTTGATGACTCGAGAGGCGCAGCTAGCGGGGCTTTGGGACCGTGCGACAGACGAGATGGTATCCCCCCGTTTGCGGGGTGTGTTAGACTCATGAGTGACGAGCGCCGAGCGATTGTCATCAGGGACTTCGGTGACATTCGGGTCCTTCGTAGGGTCATCCTTCCCGTCGTCCTTCTTGTCTTTGTTTGGCAGATCATCTTCCAACCCGTCGAGGCTGACGAACACCGAGATATTGAAATCGGAGGCAGTAGAGTACATGGAGCTCGAGGCGGCAAGAACGATTGGTTTAAAAACGAAGGACTCTTTGGCGGGTTGGGAGATGTCGTCGTTCACAGGGCTACCTGCTTTCATCAAGACTCCATCCACGGACATCCAGACGTCTCCCTCAGAAAACTTGCCAATCGGGCTCCATGGGGAAGGGAGACGCTCGACGCTGGCTACCTTGATAGGTGAACCCAAAAAGCCACGGTGATCCCCCAAGGATATGACCTCGAAACTACCATCGGACATCGCAGTGGGAGAGAATGTTCCGGGGTCAAGTCGGATCACGACGGCAGAAGTCGGCATCCTGGGAGTCTGGGGTGACATCGAGTGAATGGAAGGAATGGAACGGCTTGTCCCGGTTGGATGCTTCTCTTTCATAGAAGGGGGCGAAACGTGCTGAAAAGGAGGTGGGCTACCTGGGGAAAATACACGTGTTCCGTGTTGAATCACAGGGGGACTGGAGAACGTAAGGCGACGAATCCCGATATCATTTGTCATAGGAGGTGATGACGGGGGGGTAGCGAAGATTCCGGACAACGAGATGTTCGGAAACGGACTTGCTGGAGGATGGAAAATAGGTTCAGGGTGACTGATCGTGAGCCTTGGCGTTACAGAGCGAGACCGACGGGGAGGACTCGTTCGAGCCATCGAGAAAGTCCGAGAACGAGCTGCAGTGGTCGTGGCCCGATGTTTCAGGGGTCTAGGTTCTTTCACCCAAGCGGGGGCGGGAAGGCTTATTCTCTGGTGGGCGACCTTGACGGTCGAGGCGGGTCTCGTTGGTGCCTCGTTCGTGCTGATGTTGCGCTTCGGTGACCTGGCGGTTGCGGGAATTGGAAGACCCGCTGCCGACGGCGATTTCTTGAAGAGGCTTCCTAGAAACGCGATGAAGGCAATCCATAAGGCTTTGAAGAAGCCAGGAGGGCGCTGCCTGTCGGTCGGCTGTGCCATACTAACGCAATCTGGGGGAAACGAGCGTGGAATGCGTAAAGGAGTGAATTGAAAGAGGCAAAGTAAAGAGCAGATCGGAGAGTCAGGCCTTCAGGACGTGTCAGCGATGATGGCTGACGCCAAGGCTGACTTCCTGAGGGCTGTCAGCTGAGGGCGCAAAAGGTATTTTGTCAGCCATTCGCAAAAGAAGGAAACAGACCGACGTGAAATGGACATGTGGTGCATCGATCGTCGGCCTCGCGCTATCAATGCGCCTTTTGAGTGGAGGCGTCAGAAGTAGTGCGATAAATAGATCGAAAGGGTTGATGAGCGCCCTTTGCGACGGCCCAGGTTTGAGAATGATGGGGAGTAGGAGAGCGCGTTGTGTGCCATGCGAGCGCTGTATATGAACCCCGAGTAGACTGTAGCAGTAGTAGTGGTAGTAATTCAAGTTTTCAGAAGTCGGGTCACGGGGAGCATGTCCGACCTCTGCACACGTTGGTCGATAAATGTCCCGGGACTAGAGACCACCATTTTCTTTATTTCCTGTCCAGCGCAGCATCCATGAAATGCTCTCTTTCACTGACACCCATCTCCAGCAAGAAAAACAGAGAAAACAATCCGACATCGACCCATCATCCCATCGACATCCACTCTCATCTTCTGGACATAACCAGAGCCAGAGCCTCAGCAGATTCTCCCCCTCCGAAACTCCTCATTCTGATTCAGGTCGCAGCATGTCCTCCAGCTCTTCTGGAGAGGTCAGTTTCTTTTCTACTCGGCTCCCCTTTACGTGGTCATATAGCCGGTCGTGTTCAACCCGCATAGATCACTCGCCCCACGCACGACATCTCCTCTGTCAATTCCAGCACTTTAAACGTGTATCTGATTCCTTCTCAACTTCCCCAGATCATGAGTACTCCCTTCGATCTAGGCTCCCAACGCTTCGAATACCCATTCCCCCAAACCCAGGGCTCGCCAACAGAGCAATACTTACAGCTATCTTCCTCCATCACGGCCCCTTCCCACGCCCAATTACCCCCTTGGCCTATTCATATCTCCAAATCTTTCCCTCTGACCCAACCACCACTCGGACGAGTCAAAGCACATCCAAAACTTCGCTCTGCCAACGTTCGTGAGCCTCCCGTGCCTCCCGGTCTCGTAAAAAGGAGCAGTCGCATCGCTGGCCTTCAACGCCAATCTTCAGACGAACCAAGCGATAAAAGCGACGTTAGCGATGAAATCGCACGTACACGAAGACTGTCTCGCTTGTCTCTAAGTCTAATGGAGGCTATCCCCCGAGCATCTATCCATTCCCGTGATGCGACGCAGCGCATGTTGGACGTGGTGCCTGTCAAACAACTCGCCTCACTTCCGATAGGGTCTTTCGATCGCCCCAGTATCGAGGGCTCATCAGGCTTGGCCGTCGATTCTGGTCAATCTCAATCTGAGGGTACTCTACGCCAGTCAGTTGTGAGTTCATCTGCTTACAATGCTTGAACATTCGGCATAGGGAACGGCGTTTCTAAGCTGCTTATGCGTCCCTGCTATCTTGCCTTCTTCGTCGTCAACTGACAAGTCATGCTTACCCACTGAACCCGGAAATGTTAGCTACACTCAGAGAGGGAAATAGTCCACCTGCGCGAGGGGGGACGCTCCTTTGTGGTTTATTGTTGGATAGTTGCGGGTCAACGTGAGTTATCATACGGAGAAGTCGATGACGCGTTTCAACTAACCTCTTCAGTGCTTCGTTGGATTCTCCATCTTTTTGGGTTTTCGAGGGCCTAACCAGAGGTCAATTATTCATGTGTAGTATGTCATCTTTCACCGTTGAAGACGTGAGTTGACATATGTGACAGAACTCTGCGCGCCGCGTCAAACGTCTACTCTAGTTGTATCTATTTCACTGCACACGATATCCCCATGCATCCCCTTCCCACCACACGCACTTGTACAAATGAGTTGGAACATAAGTAGCTTTTTTTTTCATCACATTACATATGCCTTCACACCACCAGTTCAACACACGCCATGCAAATCTACGATATATCGTTCTTTGCTGATATTCTTCGAGCGACTTTTACTAATTGCTCTTTCCTCAGACTCACTCTCACGTCCGGGTCCTATCTCGCATCGTTGCTGATAAGTACCTGCTTAATACTTACCTTTCTTGATCATTGGATCTTTACGCCCTTTGGATGCAACCCCTTGATCTCGCTCTAGCCACAACTCATTTCCGACCATTCGTTCATTCACGCCCTTGTTTTCGATCGTTGCGTGTCACCCTCTTCATCCACTCACTGATGCGGTTTCGTTCGGCCCCCGCATGTACTGTAACCTCCCCCACAGTTCATGTTCTCGTTGATGAATTCAAATTGTCCAATGTGGAACAAACACCAAGAGAAGTCTCTGAATCACGTTATGTTCTCGTGTAGGTGAACGGTAGGTGGACAGCCTTGATCGATTGGCTCCGAGTGCGCAGTTGTCTGTTGAGATGATCGCCGGGGGGACAGGTTTTACCGCAGAGAAATACTTACACCGCTCAGGCGTAGCTGATTATGAACCTGAACATTGCCAGCCCGGGTAAAATCGAGGAACAGTGCATTGTTTTACCATCCCAAGTAAGACCTGTCATGGCACTGATGCATGGCAGTGCGGTATCAATGAATGAGACGTCGGCAACGCAACAGGCGGTGCAAAAGTCGACTTATGATTGATGATTGATGACAAGAGTGTACAAAAGGCCCACTCGATCACAGCAGATCAGTCCCATCACTCTTATCCCCCCCTCCACTCTCCGTAATACCTGACTAAAGAATGGGCGAGAAGGATACCCATCTGGGCTGGATAGAACCTGCTGATCAGTCCCAACAGCAAGGTCAATATGCCGCCCAATATGCCGCCCCAAGCTACCCCGCACCTGGCCAGCCCCAAATGTATGCTTCACGCGATGGCGCTCCTCCAGGGCAATATGCCCCTCCACCATCGTACTACCCACCTCCAGGCGGTCCATCTCAATCTCAATACTCCTCTCAAGGCCCGCCACCGGGGTATTACCCTCCCCAAGGCGATGTCAAGTACGAGTATGATCAGAAGAGCCAGGATCTGGCCATAGGAGGATCGGGTCCATCAGGTCCATCGACGGTGTACCCGATGTATGCCCCCGGTCCTGCGCCAGCCGCTGGCGCTGGTCCGTCAGGATCACAGGAAGCCAACAAAGGTGGTTTCATGATGACGCTTGCTTCGTTCTTTGGGCCCACGGGTCCCCCTCCGATGTGGCAGCGTCAGCCCCCACCAAACGTGCCGTACAACGCGTTCCCGTCTATGTGTCTGATTTCGAATGGGCATGATCTAACCGATGGATTCCCGGTGTTGCCACCTCCGTGCCAAATGAGCCCACACCCGTTCGCTATGCACGATGTGGCGGAGGAGGACTGGAAACGGTAAGTCGTGACGATGTTCATATACCTGCCAGTGAGGAAGTGCTGACGATAACCCGGAAAGATTCTTGGCGGATATCAAGAGAGCTGCTTCGCTCTCGCCAACGCAGCGTATCAAATCGAACGTCATCCCAATGGCCACTGGCGTAGGCATGCTTGGTGAGTTGACTTTTCCCAACTGGGTGAACTTGTGCTCACGAACATTCACCAGGTGGCTTCTTCATGACCCACATGATCGAGAGGAGGATGGAATATAAGAACCGTACTGCGGCTGGCGACGTGGTGGACCACTGGAACCATGTCAGTACTGATATTGTGCTCCTGTCTATGTGCTCACCAATTGTGTTTCTTGCAGTACTTCTTTGGCCCTAGAAGGATGGAACTCGTGCTTTGCCAGGCATCCGAGCGCCTCAGTGGAAGATTTGGCGCGGCGCCAACTGGAGATCCCAACCAAGTACGCATGGCGAATGGTTTGCGCCATCATAGAGAGTCGGACGATTCGGACGATTCGGACTCGTCTTCGTCAGAGGATGAGAGGCACTCACATGGCCACGGCCACGGTCACAACCAGGGCTTCAGGTCTGACAGACACGCTCGTCGTGCTGCTAGAAGGGAGGCAAGGCATGAGAGGAGAGAAGCGAGGCACGAAAGACGCGAGGAGAGGCGGGCTAGAAGGGGTGAGAGGCGGGCAAGGAAGGGAAGAGGTGAACACCGAGCGCCTTACGAGTTGTTCATCACTGTCATTTGAACGTCCCATTGTGTACGACACGGACTGTAGGGAACGCGTACGACTAGGCTTGTCAATCGTGATAGTTGTCCATGGACAGGAGTAATCGATATTTCTTGGTGAACGAGTGGCCACGATGATGGCCCACATACCATCATAGTGGTCATCCAACGGCCCTGTTTCATCCACATCGTCGCCGAGTGTTGGTGAATGTCGGGGACCAACGTTCGACGCAATGTCTGGTCAGTTTTGTTGTGGCTGTAAATGAACGTGGATGCACGCGTTACGTCGGTAGCTCGCAAATTGGACGGAGAGTTGTCCTCCTCCTCCTCCTCCTCCCTCGTGGTTGTCCGCGTCGTGTTTTTTCATGGCTCGACTTCGACGAGACACAGCTGGCAACGGTCCACCAGGTCATTCATACCCTCCCTTTCGCATATTCACGACTGGTTCGATATTCCTAACTCACACCCTACAACTCCCATCTCACCCAGGACCTGCATCGGTCACTCGCGCTCAGTCGGTACACACCTCACGAGGAGGTGCAGCTGGCCATGTCCTCGCCCTCCTCTCCCAACTCTCTGCCAGCGCACCCATGTCCGGCGACATAGAACCCATGCTCATCGCCTCTCTCGGTGGTAATCCAGACGCCATCCGTCTACGCGACGCCATCGAATTCTCTGGCGTTCGAACGAAATACTGCAAAATCTGGCCCGGTCTCGGAGTACCTTCCGCGTGGGTCATGCACGCTCGAGACACCAACGAACGGACAGTCATTAACCACAACCCGCTTCCAGACATTTCGCATGAAGACTTTATAGCCCTCCTGGGACCTGTACTTGCACCTGAAAATTACGTCGGGTTGAGCTTGCAGCAGAGTAATGGGAACCCGCAGGGGGTCGTGAGGGATCAACAGTCGTCGTCAACTTCGCCTGTGTTTCCGAATCCACTTGCCAGTGGGTCTGCACCGAGACCTTCCATGTCGATCCGTCCCCACACGGCTTCCTCGTCTAGTACCGTAGCGCCTCCCTCTCCAAACTCGTATATTGTCCCGAGCCCAAACCCAAACTCACCCGCTCCATTCGACTGGCTCCATCTCGAAGGTCGAAGCATTCGCACTACCCTTGCCAATCTCCTCGGTGTCGACGGTCTCGCACGCGAACGAAAATGGCGCTCTCACTGCGTCATCAGTGTAGACCTGGGTCGTAGAGCCCGCGAAGGCGCCGAAGTCGTCCGTATTCCATCCCTCCTTATACGCACATATGCTCGCTGACTATCGTCCTACCTATACAGCTCATACCACATGCGGATGTCATCTTTCTCACCACGACCACTTTCCCCTCTCTCCACCCCCAAGGCCAAAGCCAACCCGGATACCCCTCCCCTCCCTCCCCAGGGGGTCAACCCACTCCCCGTGCCATCCTCCTCGCTCTCGCACGTCACGCCCCCTCACACGCTCTCCTCGTCCTCAACGCCGGTCGCGACGGTGCAGCCCTCCTCAGTCTCCCTACCAGCGAATACCTCCAAAGCTCAGGCTGGGCCCATATCCGCTCCGTGCACCCCTCCCATTCCACATCACGAAACACCCGCGCCCAAGGACACGGCCACACCGTCTCCACCACGACTTCCTCCAACGGCACGCCTACGACCCGGACCTGGGATGGCGTCGAGAGTGTACGGTCGGGGTCTGATTTCTGGGCAGGGGCGGGACAGACGGACGACTCGTTCACATCGAGTCAGAGGGACAGTTCATTTACAGGGGAGACGGAGGGAACTGGGAGAGCCAATCGGTCGCATAGACATCTACCCAGTGGGGAATCATTCCATCCCATGGATGATGACGAGGATGAGGAGGAGCATGGCGAGGACGCGGGTGGGGAAGATGGGCGACGAACACCTCAACCTGATCGGGGACGTGAACCTGAAGAAGAAGATCTAGACGAGGAAGGCGCACATGCGGCTTTCGTAGCGGGGATGATTTGGGCGTTGAGTAGACGCGTTTTACCGGGTCCACCCTACGTACCTGGGTTCAATCCTGATTCTGAGGGGAAGAAAGGCAAGGATGGGAGTGCGGATTTGGGAGTGCGGTGGCGGTTGGATGAATGTTTGAGGTACGTTTGTGGTTTCACACTTGCACTTGTTGATCGTGGTGAGTTGATCGTGGGGTTTTGTTGCATTTAGGTTCGCTACAGAACTTGCTTGTCGGAAAGCATATGCTCGGCCTAGCGAGGTTAGCGTTTCGAGCGTCAGTACCTCTTCTGCAAACTCGAGGGAGCGGAGCGAGTGGGCTGGGCTAGGAGAGGCTATGCGTTTGGCAGGGTGGTTCAATTGATTGGGTTGATGAACGCTATCTAAAGGATGAACGAAATCTACGCGAACACTCACGCGTACGCGGTCATGACTATTTGCATCGTGATACCCTCATGTCCATCTTTGACGAAATCCAATTCTGGGGCTCTTAGTGTTCTGGCTTGAAGGTGTCACAGTTGGTTTATTACAACAGATCGTCAGTCCGTACAAGCAAGTTTATGTCTTTCTTGAAACTATATCGAGACGCGAGATTTATTTTACAAGTAAACTCTCTTTGTGTTTTTCTTCTCCGCTACGAAATTCACGTCTAGATACGGGAACCGTACACGTCCGCGGGGGTGACGCCAGCCTGACCCTTGCGAGCGTTTGCCTGGGCCCATCTAGACAGCACTGATGAGCAAACGTGGACGGAGCGGGGGAAAGCGAACATACTTTTTGATACGGATGCTCTCAATCTGAATGAACCCAGTAGTATCAGTTGGCTCGAACCCACCGAGTTCGTCCATGGACGACTGTTGCTCATCATACAGACCCTATATAAACAACCGCCATCAGTCACTCAATGTTTCACCGATAAGCCACAGATCTCACCTCATCCGAAGATCGTCCCTCGACGATCACGTTGCCCTTGAGCAACTTCAAACGGACAATCCCATTCACGGTTCTCTGACTCGCCGGAATAGCGCTCGTCACGAACTCACGTTCAGGGGTGAAGAAGTGTCCATTGTAAAGGATCCTGCCAAGCTCGATCGTGATGAACTGGTCGCGCAACGCACGGACGTTCCGGTCGAGAGTGAGACCCTCGATGTCCATATGCGCTACACGAAGGATGGTAGCACCAGGGGATTCGTAACATCCACGAGATTTAACACCAATGAATCGGTTCTCGACGATATCAATCCTTCCGATACCGTGTTTCCTCGCAAGGGCGTTCAATTCAAGGAAGATCTCCACGGCATCCGTGTATGTCTTGTCAGCAGCGGTCACTTTGACTGGGAGACCACCCTTGAATTCGATGGAGATACGGTCGGGTTCGGACGGGGCATCTTCGATGGATTGAGTGAGTTTCCACATGTCGGTGGGAGGGGTGGTGTCGGGGTATTCGAGGATACCAGCTTCGTAGGAAATGTGGAAAAGGTTTTCATCGGTCGACCAAGGCTTGGCGGCGGTTTGTTGGACGGGGATTTGTTTTTCGGCGGCATAGGCAAGGAGAGCTTGACGACCGGGGAAACGGTTGTAGAACTCTGTTTATTCGGATCGATATCGATTGGTATTCGGAGATGAGGGGAGATAAGAACAAGGGGAGAAAGGGGGGAGACGTACCAGGGAGACGCCATGGAGCGATGACTTTGATGTCTGGTTTGAGACCGTAGAAAGCGAGTTCGAAACGAACTTGGTCGTTGCCTTTGCCCGTGCAACCGTGCGAGACGTAGCTGCGGAAAACAAAAGGGTGAGGAGGATGTTTTTGGGTCACGGATGAGCGTGATTCCTTACTCGCAACCCTCTCTCTCTGCAACGGCGATCATACCACGAGCGATGACCGGACGAGCGAGGGACGTTCCGAGGAGGTATACGTTCTATACCGCTATCACTTGTTCGATCTTTCCGATGAAGAGGGGCAGGGACGTACCTCGTAGATACAGTTAGCCTGTACGGCGGGGTATATCAATTCAGTGACGAACTCGCGTCTCATGTCCTATTTTCGATGCCATGCGTGTGGTGAGGATGTAATTTCTTGGGAAACCGAATCAGCGTACCTCTTTGAAGAATTTTTTGGCCCCTGAGGTCATGGCCTTTTTCTCAGCGGCATCAAAGTCCTGTGCAAGGGTTCACGACTGCGTGAATTATGATCGAAGCGTTCGACATACCTCTTCCTGACCGACATCGGACATGAACGCGTAAACTTCATAGCCCTGTTCGACGAGCCAAGCGAGGATACAAGAGGTATCTAGGATCCAAGATCAACTCTGATCCACTCCAATGTACGACGTGATCAATTACCAAGTCCTCCAGAGTAAGCCAAGAGTACACGACCGGGTTTTGAGGATGCCATGATCAGAGTCAAGAAGTTTCAGATCAGATCAATATCCAGATTTGGTAATCGAGAAATGCCGTCACTTTGTTTGCCAAAGCCTTGGGAAACAAACAACCGCCTCCAAAGATACCAGGGACCGTTGCAATGGGAAGGGCACGCACGAAGCAAAAAAAGACAGCGCTGTTGGCTTCGACAACGGTGACCCAGTCGTCGTCGTCGTCGGTACCGTCCATCTCGGGATTGTTGGAGAAGGCACAAGAGTTGATCGTGCAATGTGACTATCCACTTGCACGCAAGTTTATCGAGCGGGTACTTGCACGGGAGGATGGGACGGTGTCGCAAAAGAATCAGGCCAAGGAAATGATGGGTGTCGTACTTCTCGAGATCGGAGACGTTGACGAGGCAAAGGAGGTATGTCGAACGATTACATGGATGGGATATCACCGAGTCTGTTTCTCCACGGTAGATGTTCCTCACACTCGTACCACCCCATCCGAACGCCCCGTCTCCTCCACCTCCATCTGCGTATCTTTACCTCGCCCAACTTACAGACGACGACCCCCATGCCGCACTCGCTCACTACCAAACCGCAATCGATATCCTTCAGACCCAACTCAAAGGAAAATCCATATCAAGCGGAAACACAGATAACGACGACGATTCAGAAATCAAAGGTAACATCATCCGCGCCTACCTCGGAATGGCGGAGATCTGGATGGATCCTGAGTATGATCTATGGTATGTTTAACAGTCTACATACTTCGTCGACCGACCGTGTGATGACGTTCCCCTCCGTCGATAGTTTCGACCCGGCAGCTTCGAGTACCTGTGATACCCTCCTCTCACAAGCACTTCAGGTCGACCCTCAAAATTTAGAAACACTTCAAATACTCGCTAGCGTTCGTCTATCACAGGAAAAAACAGAAGAGGCTTTACTTGCCCTCCGCACATTTCCTCCACCTTCTTCTCAAGGCACGACCACAATCGACGCACATACGCATGCACTTCTCTTACTCAACGCGCTCCCTATCCAGACACGCATCACCCGTGCCAAACTGCTACTGGAATGTAGTGCTTATCCTGACGCCCTCTCATTGCTCGAGGGCGTACTCGCAACCGACGATGCCAACATCGAGGGATGGTATTTGATGGGCTGGGCGTGGTGGTTATTGGCCGAACGCAGAAAGGAAGGGGACGTCACCGCTTCTGCAGGACTCGCAGATGAGGGCGAACAATTAGAATGGCAGGACATGGCCCGTGACGCTCGGGATTGTTTAGAGACATGTCAGACAGTGAGTGCAAATGTTTGCTTTTTTAGTTCGAGTGCAGCATCTGATCTCTTCCTGCAGCTACACACTTCGCAGGGACATCCTGACGTACCACTACTCGAACACGTGAAAGAACTCATCGGAACACTAGAGGCCCTTGGCATCCAGCCTTCCCCGGTCGAGGAAGAAGGAGGCGAAGGGGAGGACTGGGAAGATGCCAGCGATGATGAGGACGTCGAAATGGCGTAATTACGACGAATCACAGATAAAAGTAGGTTAATGCCCTTGGTGCAAGGGTGTACGATTTAATACCACGTTCCTTTCGCGAAGGACAGTGTAAGGTTTTCACCACAAATCTTGATTGATAGACGATGTCTGGCCAGGCCAAGAGTCTGATGCTCAGCCTACATCAATACAGATCACCGAGTCTCGCACTGCATGTTTCCCCACCGGCATCGATGGTGAATTTACGAATGGCGCAGGCTGAGAATGACCATCCAGATCGATACGAGGATACCCCGGACATGCCTGTCATCAGATGCCGTATGCTTCGGAGAAAACCACGTTGACGTGAAAAGTTCGCCAGTATGAAGTTGGATCGGCGCGACAGCGGCAGAAGATGACAATTTAGGTCGAGCCAAGAGAGTCGTTGCTCATTCCCAGATTCGACTTTGGAAGATGTTGATAGATTTCGTGACCGGATCGACCACGGAGTTGCGAAGAAGGATGGGGTTGGAGATAGTATTGTATCTTGGTTCCTCTGACGAGTTCTTTTCATGAAACGCGGTTTGATGGGTCAAGCGGAGCTCCTTGATACCAGGAAAGCGTGGTGAGCCTGGAGCAGCGAATGCCTGGATCACGACGACGGATCCATATCGTGGGTATGTTAATTATCCGGAAAGCGATGAGATGCGTCCTCGCAGAACGAGTCGTGTTAGGACGACGTTTTAACTATGGCAGGTAATAGAAGAGTGAATTGTTCGGATAAGAGCATTTGATCATGAACGTTTGAACAACGGCTTGATGTGTCAAGCGAAGTCAACTATGCCATGTGCATCACGGGGACACTTTGGATCTGGAACAGTGAACACTTACCGTCGCTGGCTCACCAAACTGCGCCACGTCGACCTACAGAAAGGGAAGGCCAACGACAAAGTCGCTCGTTCAGGAGTTGTCGCCGTCGAGAACAAATTTAGGAGCTGTTCAACCTTGGTCATAACAGGGTCTGCCTTGGGGGTATCGAACTTCGTATCCATACGTGACCGCCATGACGGTCGCTGCTGCATAGCTAATGAAATGATTAAAACAAACTCCTTGTGCGAGTATGTACCGTCGGCGGACACACTCTTGCAATGTTATATGGATGGCTGCCCATAGCAATACTTGCACACAAACAGAGCCCCAAGCCGTTTGCGTGCTCGATTACCCCGGGCACGCTCCTCCTGTGCTGAGGAGCTCGTTCGAGCAAGTAATCGCAGTGAACGATATGAAGGCCTCGCTGGATCTGAGGATGTGTGATATGGATCACATTCAAGTTCTATGATTTGTGTAATATGGTTTGTGGTATCTGTAACTACAACTTTGACAATGAGAGGTGATCTACGAGTTTGAATAGTACATACAGTCTATTATATTAGTGAGATGAACGAAGAGATGCGGTAACGTTGGGTTCTTCTTCCTCGGGCAATCCAAGAGCCATCCGGTAGAGTTCAGGGCCTTCTCGTATCAGTGCCTAGATAAACCAGTGTCATTTTGGAGAGATTGAACGAGAATGTGGGAGAACTCACGATGATGACCTCAACGGCGATCAGTGCAATGATGACTAGTTCCATGCGATGAGCCGAGGACTGGGAGGATATAATAAGTTTCAAGACGCGACATAACGGATCAAACACACCTCTGTAAGCAACTGTCGCAGGGTCGATTGAAGCTGGGATTGGGATTGAGAATACGCCTATAAACTGATATCATCAGCACTTACCTCGGTTGCATAAGTAAGCTTCTCGTTGACTGCGTGGGTCCGTGCTTTGACCTCCAAAGCACCTATCATCGATTTGAAGAAGGTTTCAAGTTCAGGCTCGGTCCAATACAAGTCTGGCGTGTCGGAAAAGTTCTCGCGGTTGAGATTCAGACCCTGACGGAATCTCATCAAGACACCTAGTTTCTTGATGAGATCTTGACGGCCGAGTCCAGGTTTTCCTGTCCGCTCTAGAGAGTGAGGCAACTGAGCGACAGAGAGGAGGTATTCCTCCAAAGACTCTTCCAACACCGCAAGAGTAGTAGACCGGGAGAGCGCTTGAGAGTAAGTATACCGAGCAAGGAGGGTCGCGGCATCGAGAGAAGGGTTCGGTGGAGTAGCGGTTGCCTCATTCGCAGGATCTTGGAGCGGCGCTACGCGTCCGAGGATAATCAAGTCACCCTGTATTCGCGTTTGCCTGACAAACAGTCAGTCACACAACAGGCCCGAACGTAGATTTAACATACTCGTTTGGATCAGTCACGAATTCCAGCTCCTCCGACTCTGCCTGTTGTAGGTGACCGACTTCGCACGGAGCTAAGACGTCTTTTGCAAACTGGCGCGCCTCGTTTTCGCTCAAGCCCCAGCACACGAAACTACCGTTTCCAAACACAAATATCTCGCCATCCTCTCCCCAACGTGGAACCCACCATGCTTCGTGAAGTTTCTGTGAACCCGGTGGGAGATACGCGCGTATGCGAGTAGTCAGGTAGCGCTCCGCTGTTGCGAGCGTGAGCACAGGTCGGATGGAGCTACGAGTTGGTGTCGGATTGGAACGAATCGGAAGAGATGCGGAAGCAGTACGTCGAAGAGGCGTGCTGGCCTTTGGTTTCTGTTTTAGGGTGTCCGCTGCCTCTGCCGTGGAGAAAGCGCGTGAATTCGACGCGATGGCAGTCCGTGGTCGTAAGAAGGAGGCTACCGCTGGCAGTTTCGCAGGTAGCCTAGATGTACGAAAAATACCACGGAGTGCGTACATCGGGGATCAGGACGAGGAGGTATCTAAGTACTACCAGGTACTACCTTTATACTCGGTATTATATTGCTTGCTCATTGCACACGTATTCCTTCGGCATAGCCACACGTGTATTTAAAGGTACTATGCTCAACCGAAAAGATACTAGCCTGAATCAGCCCGCCCAAGCTTCCGGACTTGCACAACATGGGCACAGAAGCGTGCAACTACGAGTTACATGATATCGTTGTGTTCGTTGACATAGTACATACTACATAGTGAAGCTTTCCTGTCGTATCATCCAGAGGAATGGGCTAATTTTCGTCTGATCACTACATTCAGTGGTACATCTCTCCCCACGAGCGTGAATAGTGAATTTACGAATGAGGACTGCGTCAGAATCATTAGGCTGATCAAGGAAAGTTGCAAGTAGTCCTCAAACATGCCCGTCATCAAATGCCGTGTACTTCTCCCAATGCCCCACTCTTGACTCGATTAGGTATTCGTGTATCGGGAAGATCTCCGTAAGGTTGGGTACTCGAGGAGAGTACTCTGATGTTGACGGATCGAGTAGCCCGATCAATCAGAGAGTCGTGGAGAAGGGTAAGATCGGAGAAGGGTAAGATCGGAGAAGGGTAAGATCGGAGAAGGGCAAAGTTATGGCATCTAAAAGAGCAGCCAGGGCTCGCGCGTGAAGGGACAACATGTGGGCCAAGCGAAGTTCAGCTGTACGATGCGAACCTGGTGACTCTGGAGGAACGAATACCTGGATGCTGATGGGCCTAGTCGCAGGGGAGGCTGGAAGACAAGGGAGGAACCACAACACGGAGTTCTGCTTGATGTCTACGCACGCGGTCTTGCTCGAAAATGACGGTTTGGTTGGTCAAGTGAAGATTACGTATATCACGAAAGGTTGGGATCTGGAGGATGACGACATCTGTAGTATGGACTTCTCTCGAACAGAGAGCGTTTCAGGACGAATGTATACCTCTCTCAGCAAGTTTCCAGGAGGTCAATGAGCTAGCCATCCGAACCTTGCTTCATGTAGCGACAGACAGAACGGCGCGGCGGTCCATTGGAAGCCCGTCGCCACGGTTCTGAACGGTAGGGATCATCCGATCAAGCATAAATACCGGTCAAGTTCTCGACGCGAGGTTGGAAAGCGCGTTCGAGCGAAATGAAATATATTTAGCGTGACATTCCAGTTTCGCGACTATCTAATCCGTTTAAGCACAGAAGTCAATACGCGGCCGGTGGAACAACATACATGGACCCCGTGATGACTGTAGACTCAGCTAGGGTATCTACTCGTCCTCATATCCCTGCACAGGTCTCCGCGGTCGTTGTGGAACTGAGAGATTGTACGAGTTAGCAAGCGTCGCAGCGGACGGCGAGGTCTGGACTCACGAGGGTATGTAGTTGGGACTCGCTCTGCAGGGACATAGCTCAAGTACTTCTGCCTGATCGGAGGGACAGTCAAGGCAAGTACAGGGCCTGCAGTTCCCATCAGGCAAGACCAGAATATCACGGGCTGTTCATGTGCGAGGTATTGCTATGTGGACAAGAGATTCGTGTCAGTAAGCACGGGGAATTTTCAAGAAAAATTGAACAATCACGAGGAATCTGTAACTCTTCCTGAATGGAGAGACAACGGACGCCATGGCTCAACTTCCTATGACTGTGCTTCCAACTTGAATGGAGGAAGACGGAGAAATTGTTTGGATTTGTGTGTGCGTGTTTGGCAAAAGCTTTAGAAATAAACATACTCCAGACTGTCACTGTAATAGTCATCATATATACGCCCGTTAATCAATTTCATGTTCTGCGCGACGCGAACCAAGCAACGAAGTTGAAACCAGGAATTTTGTTTCAACACATACAATGGCGGCTTGAAAACCAATTTCAACGCCACGAACAATCATACAAAACGGAATACGAGATCTAGGAAAAATTTGGTCTCCGTCTGTTCCACCTCCACATGGTTAAGCGCAAAAATGATCATTTATTTCCGATTGAAGGGGTTCTGGATACAGAAGTCCGGTGATGTCATATCTGCGGGCTTCAGTGATGTCGAACTCGAACGCCGACGCACAGAGGCCGAGGCGGCAAGTCCCTCGATGTCTTCAACGGCCCGGGCTAGTTTGAGTCGCTCACTATCCAGGTGCTCCATCGAGGCGATACTCTTTTGTTCAATCGGGTTAGTCAAATATTTGAAGCGCTAGAACATGACTCGCCTGTCGAGCGGCAGCTTCCCTCTTTTTCTGTTTCCTTCTTTTGTATTCGCTAAGAGGGGTTCTTCCTTCTGCAGCTGCCGCCCTTCTCTCTGCCTCTCTTCTCCTGAGTCTCCGTATTGTGCTCTCAGACAACAACTCCCCCTCCTTCAAGCTCAGGAGGACTGTTTCGAGCTGACTCACAGGTGGAAGCGCGGTCACGACGGCAATTCGAAGAACATCTTCGTCCCGAATATCTGGGCGGCTGTCATCGGTGCATATCGGCAGGATAGGCGGGATGTCATGAGCGTCATCCAGATGGTGAGAAGGCTTGACAGAGGCTGTTTGAGCCAATCCAAGAAAGACGGTGCCAATGCAAGGTGTCTGGACACTGGCGAGACTGAAGGTGGTCAAATCTCGCAAAAGATGTGTTGTAGATGGCTGATATCGGATGCGTGTCGCGACCAGTCTGCGGAACATACGAACCAGTGAGGTTCTCGGACCGAGATCACGGAGCTTTGTTGAGATGAAGATCTTGGCCAACGAGTGGTGACCCATGCCGTTCCCTGGTGCGCATTTTCCTATGAGGATAGATGTACTGAGACCTGCGTTATTCCACATGGTGTGTTGGGATGATGTGACAGAAAACGCGACGCGACGCGATCACGTGAAGCCGAAATCAATTGCGATATCTCCAAGCTTTACGCCGTACTCTACTATGTCTACGCGCATGATACGCTTTCTTCCTCGACCAGCCCAAGTGTCTTGAAACCTATCTGGAATCGACCTCCCAGACCGGTAGGCACACTGGTACCGTATTAGGAGCTTCGAACGCGAACTCTGTGATTCACAATCAACTCTTCACGATGCCTGAATCTCGTTTCAATCCCGAGGACTCTCAACTCATCGCCGATCTTCATCGGATCTCACAAAAGTCACCCAAGTTAATTCGGTCGACCCTGTACGCGGCACCTTCAGACCCAGCGATCAAAGTTCGCAGTTGGAAGATGAACGAATTCAAATACTATGATGTGCCTTCGCCCTTCCCAACTCTCGCTAGGGGTTTGTTCACGAGAGAATCGGAGGCGGAGGCTGGGAGTGATCAACCTCGCTACCAGATCGTCGCCCGCGGATATGACAAGTTCTTCAATATAGGGGAAGTACCATGGACGGATGTAAGTGGCCACCCCCTGTGAGGGTTTACTTCATTCTCATTTCATTTGATTCTTGATTTGATCGACTGATACAGTGGTCATCGCTGGAAGCACACACCGGTCCAAACTACACGTTGTCGGTGAAGTCAAATGGATGCATCATCTTCATCGCCCCGATCTCGTCCTCCAAGTTGATCGTGACATCCAAACATGCTCTGGGAGGCATGGCCGGCGTCACAGGGACACACTCACAAGTTGGTCACCGATGGCTCAGAACTCATCTGACCGCAAAGGGAAGAACAGAAGAACAGCTCGCGGCCGCTCTTTGGGAGAAAAACTGGACCGCAGTGGCTGAGGTACACTTGACCTGGAGACCTCTCTGAATTGAAGCTAACCACATCACTGCCTTTGTTCTTGAAAGCTCTGCGACGACGAATTTGAGGAACATGTTTTAGCATACCCACCCGAGAAGTCCGGATTGCATCTCCATGGTATAAACGAGAACTGCAAGGAGTTCCATACCATTCCTACGGAAGTCGTCGACGCGTTTGCGGAGGAATGGGGTTTTTTAAAAACACCTACTCTTGAATTCAACACATTGCCAAAAGTGCATGAGTTCGCCGACGAGATTGCGAAGACGGGAAGATGGAACGGAGAACCGCTGGAAGGATTCGTCGTCCGTACCCACATCCTCGACCAGAAATCAGGTTCTACGTCTCACGATAAATGTCCACCATATCCAACCGGTTCTTCCTTTTTCTTCAAGGTGAAGTTTGACGAACCGTATATGATGTATCGTGACTGGCGGGAGGTTACGAAGTCGCTGTTGTCCGCCAAGGGCTCCCTCGCCGAGGCCAAACTTCCCAAGTCAAAGATGAAGCGCAAGGAGACGCAGCTATACCTCAAGTGGGTCAAGAATGAGATTCAGAAAAACCGAGACACTTTCAAGGGTTATGCGCAGGGAAAGGGAATCATTGCAACTAGGGAGCGGTTCTTACAGTGGCTGGCCACAGAACAGGGGAAGACAGATTTGGGTAGTCTCGAAGAATCTGCCAAAGGTGCTAAAGAATTCAGTAAGACCATCATCGTCCCAGTTGCGATACCCGGGTGTGGTGAGTCTTTCATCTTTTCGGCGCAGCTTTTAATTAATGTGACACAGGCAAGACGGCTGTCTCAGTCGCACTCGCCAATTTATTCAAATTCGGACACACTCAGAGCGACGATGTGCAAGCGAAGAAGCCGGCGCCAGCCTTTATCAAAAACGTCGTAAACCTACTTGACAAGCATGATGTTGTCATTGCAGACAAGTATGTTTGTGAGTCCTCCTCACCAAATAATTTCTCAGAGAATCCGCGTGCAGAAACAACCACCTTCGACAACATCGAGAAGAATTACGTAGAGCCGTTGCCAAAATGCATCCGCCCGTCCGTCTTCTTGCACTTAACTGGACACTTGACCAACCCCCCGCGAGGATTGGTCGGGTGTGCGGAGATCGTATCATTGCTCGTGGTATTAAGCACCAGACTCTACGAGCAGATACCGAGGGGAAATCCCATGAAGATGTCATTTGGCAATTCATCCGCCAAACCGAAGAGCTCGCTGACAACGAAGTCGATGCTAGCATCGAGATGGTTATCGGCGAGACGCTGGAAGAGGCCGTGGCCCGTGCGGTTGATGGATGCGTCAATTACCTCGGCCTGGATCGGCCCAGCAAAGAGCGTATCACGGAGGCTGTTGCAGCCGCCAGGTCGTATGAGCCGGCGATCAAGAAAGGTGCCACGAAGAAGGAGAAGAAGGCGATAGCCCCGCCAATGCCACGCTACTTCGGGATACTAGCTGAAGTGGATCTTGAAGTCATCATCGGCTCCGTCATGGAGGAAGCGGATGACGTCGCACACAACGGCATCACCTTTTGGGGGGCATTGGTCACCGAGAAACGGGTTACAGATCGACCTCACATCACTGTCGTGCACAAGGCAGGTCTTCCGGGGGATCTGGACCTTTGGGGGCGGTGTGCTACGCTCAGTCGTATGCCTGCGCCTCCTCTCTTTTCGTTCAGCCTTGCACGCCTTGTGTGGAACGACAGGGTCATGGCCATAACTGTGGAAGACTTCAACCCCGCTGAGGATGCCAATGCAGATCCAGGTCAAGAAAAACACGAGTTTATCTCCACGTTACCAGCAGATATCAGAGACAGCTTGCACATCACCGTCGGGACCGCAAACTCCAGCATCCTGCCATACGAAGGAAAAGGACTGGTGGATTCATGGCGAAAGGGAGAGCGAACCGGAATTGGATCGTTGGATCTGGAAGGGATATCAGCCAAAGGAAGGATCAAGGGATTGTCTTCATAATACCATTGACGCAAAAGACGCTACGGAATGCATCTCATGTATCTCTCGCAGTGCCATTTCAACTTGTACACCAGGTAGTTTAGGCGTCACGTGCAGTCAAAGTCAATGAAGACTCGGTAGACGGCAATCGTCAACGACGAGCAGCTGCCCATCCACGATGTCGACGGTCCCGGCTACACCGAGGCCTAACCCTAGCTCAGCGGTACCAGCGACGCCAACCACTGCGCGAGTTGCAGGGAGTCATGTCATGCAAGCATCACCACACTACACAACCACGCGGAGACACTCGCTATATGGCACAGAGGACCGTGTTGTGGTCGATCCGGGGTCACGCATCTGGAAAGTTGGTTTCAGCGGAGAAGGAAAGCCGCGAGACGTCTTCTACGCTGATCCCGTCAACTCTGAAACCTTGTGGCACTGGAGTAGGGCAACCGATCCAGCCACACGAGCCGAGGAGGACAAGATGCTCGAGATCAACATTGAAAGGTGTATGCGGTCTGTATTCCACATGTAGGTCCTCAATACGCTCTTTTTCCTGCCCAAGTTTATGGAAGGGTATCCTAGGTCGCTCCTCACAGATCCCAAGTCCCGCAAAGTCATTCTGATTGAGCACCCCTTACTTCCGCTGTATATCAAAGACATATTCGCCAAAGTCTTGTTTGGGAACTTACAGGTGTGCTCGGTGGTATCATAGCGCGACTGCCTTATTCAAAGATTGAAAAGGTGCCTTCAGTGTCGTTTGCTTCAAGCCACCTGCTTTCCCTCCTTGCTGTCGGTCGTATCACTGGCCTAGTTATCGATTGCGGTCACCTCGAGTCTACAGCCCTACCCGTTCGTTGCATTTCACGTATATATCTCGTCTCCGGACTCACAGCCCACCACGATAGATTTTCGCCGCACGACCAATGTTTCCCCACCTTCGAACAACACCATTAGCTGGCTCTCGGTTTACATCTCATCTCCGTGCACTTTTACTTCTCTTTGGCACATATATTCCGCCTCCTATCAACCTCAGCGGTGTTAACCCCCCGCGATCAAACCGCACTACTCGCGTGCCAGAAGAGATCCTCTCGGACGCTGTCGTCGAAGACATCAAAACGCGATGTTGTTTCGTCAGTAATACACTAGAGATCAACCGCGACGCAATGCGTTCATCTTCTCCTGCACCCGCCTCAGAACCAGATATGCCTCCGTCGAGCGATGCAACCATGTCGGAATCCGAGTTTTCACGCGCATCGGAAGGGGTGGAGAGCATGAGTTCTTCGCAACAAGAATCCTCCGATTTTTCGGTCATTTCACATCCCCAGCAATCTGGTGCTGATTCGGGTGGTAGGGAAGGACATCTGCAGATCCTTGCGAATTTGTACAAGAGGCATTCGACCGCCACCGACATTCAATTGCGCATCACGCCACCTGCTAACCAGCAGTTAGGAACGGGAAGAGGCACTCTGGTCATTCCAGGATGGGTTCGCGAACGTGCGGCGGAGGTCCTATTCGAAGGCGGTGACGTGGACGAATGTAGCGTCGCTGAAGTTATCCTAGAAGCGCTTCTCAAGGTCTCTACATCTCTGTCTCACGCGCGTTCGTTGTTCTAAATCTAGTTTCAAACACTCACTTAGGCACCAATCGACCTCAGGAAGACGCTCGTCTCGTCTATCCTCGTTACTGGCGGCACTGCAATGCTACCGGGCTTCATCCCGCGTCTGCACGCAGAACTGTTTCGCGCCATCGAGCCTCCCGTGGTACGGCTTCACCAGCGATCAACACGATCAGGGAGACCGTTCCCACCCGCATACGACCGCTACGCTCCACTTCGTCCGCTCGTTCAACACATCGCGATCCTCAACAACCCAGCACCAAAACCGTCGTCATTAGCACGCGTGACTGCAAATGCGGGCAAGGCACCTGCGTTTGCGCCTGCGTCCATGGCGTGGGTTGGAGGGTCGCTCGCTGGGTGAGTCCTTTTTGCGCCTCAGGAAACATATAACACGTTCTGACTCGACGATCACGATCCACAGTGCACTCAAAACAGGTGGGGTGGAAGTCTCAAGGGAAAAATGGGACGAGGCATCTTCATCGCAAAACGATGATGATGACGATATGTCTGTGATACCTGTTAGCCCGGAACAGCGGCCAAAAGGTATACTTCCCGATTGGACACGGGTACCCCTCCCGATGGGTGCTCCGCCCGCCATCGTCCCAAAACCACCGTTCGCACCGGCACCACCTCAAGCTGCTGTTGGCGCATGAGATAGATCGTCACTTGAGGATGGATATTTCTTCGTCGATTGTTGTCACTTCTATTGTACTAAATACGGTTATATTCACTTGAATCCGGGAATCTGGCCTAACGCCATGAAACTTGATGAAAGCCTACAGAAACGGCGAAGAAAAATAACAAGGCGCGGGGCAAACGCGCAAAATGAAAGAGCGTGCAGTGAGGTATAGATCGGCCAGACATATGACATAAATGATACAAGTTCGTGAACGAAATAAGTGCGCAAGGAATTATTAGCCTGTCTCAGAAGAACGAAGGAGATATCAAAAGTAGACAGGCGAACGGCGAAGGATGATAAATACTTTATGGTACCATGCGTGCATGTTTCGAAGCTATCATTCTCGGCTTCCAATGATTCGTAAAAGCATCTTGCCCTCATACGTTGAGGCAATTTCGTCCCATGCATGCTGGGAAGAAAAGAAGTGAAGAGAACCTTTCTTAGAGTCAGTGGACCCAAGAGAGGATAATGAGACTGCGCGATGTCGTCTCGCTCCACGATCCGCCTTCTCAGGAACGAAGAGCGCAATCGCAAAGGATTGAGAGATGGTCGACTTGCCAGTCTGAATGAACTTGTCGTAAATCTTTTGGCGCAGTTCTTCGAACGTGACGTAGCGAGGCAGGCGGAGCATGACGATGCTGTCCTCATGCGTCGCTTTGATAGAGAGCGTCATCGGGTCGACAAGGCTGCTGCTACCCGTCGAGCCGCTCGAGATCGAGGTCGTCAGGGAAGATCGACGATCAGAATAAGTGGAAGATGCGGAAGATGTATTGATAGTCGTGGGTGACATCCGTTGGGAGATTTGGAAGATGGGGTCGTCCACCGTTGGTGTTTGTGGGTAGGCATCAGGCGTTGGTGCGTCAGGCCTAATTGAATCTAAAACATCGCTAGCATCAACGGATACACTGGGGATCGGGAACGTGCGTCATACCATAGAAGTAGGCATCGAAGTCTTCTCCTTGGTCATCGTCAGTGGAGTCGTTCTCATTCCAGAGTCCGTCGTCCTCCAACGGTTCTTCTGGGAGAGGAATAGATTGACGCATGCTGTCCCGCGACGACAATCTAAGTCCTTCATGGCGCGGAATCACCGCATCGACAGAATATCCGGTCATAATCGAAGCCACACTGCGTATAGAAGCCCTGGGATGAAGGTTGTGTCCATGTCCAGGATCACCACTCGGCAGACAGTAGTCAACGTCGAGGTCATCCAAATACGTGTTGGCCCTCAGAGTGGCCGTTGAAATTCTCGAGGCCCGTGATAAAGAGCGTGCTAAAGGAAGGATAAGAATGACGATTCTTGAGGAAACATGCCGAAACCTACCTGGTGGTTCCAAAGAAGACTCAGAGAATCCCGAAATATTGGACGGTGACGGGAGATAAATCGTTGCCGTGCGATTGGCCTTGCGAGCAGTAGATACAGCCCGTCTTTGCGACCACACTTCCGCATCGAGGTCAGATTGCAGGGAGGAAGAGAGCTCCCGATCCTCTGGCAGCGACTCCAAGAGAGATGCAGGTCGTTCACCGGGAGTGGCATGCGGGTTGTGTCCAAACCTAATCGGTGCATCATGGGAAACAATGATGGGCTGACGTGCATTAGATGGAAGCTGGCGCTGCGGAGAAACAGGGGTGGGCGGCATGGAGGGCGAGCCAAGAGAGCCTGAAGATGGGACTCGGGGCCTAACAGGACTAAACTCTTCCCTGCGGTGTCTATCGGATTCGACCGATCTCCTGGACCTTCGGGTTCCGGCAAGGTTCTCCGAAGGCGACGAGTCTGAGTGGGTAGAAATACAGATGGGAGGTGAGGCTGTCGCGGGTTGTTTTCCTTTCGACGGGGATAATGATATAGTAGACAGCGAAGGTGTCGATGAAGAGAAATAGGAAGAAATAATACTCGTCGTGGACAATCGAGGGCGGGATTCCTTTGACGCCTGTGCTTTCTTTACCAAATCTTCGTCCATCCTCCATATACCAAAGAAGTCAGTGAAAGTGTGTGTAGTTTTCATGTCTTCGATGAGCGTTGGGAGGCCGTCGAGGAAGAGCGCTCGCAGCATGACCCGGAGTTCCTCAAAGCGCTGATCAACGGTCTCCTGACTGGGTCGGAAGAGAGTGCCTTTCTTCGTCAACTTTGGAATATGTTCATGTATATCGCGGGCGATGTCATCAGGGTCTGGACCAAAGGGTAGGGATTCGAATGAAGCAGCTTGGTCGCTATGGATATAAACTCCATTTTTCTTGACGCCTCTACCGGATGCGAGACGATTACGCTTTGCTCTTGCCAAGCGGAAATATTCGACCTCGATGGTTTCTTGGAACCATAGGCAATCCTCCCATTTGCGATATATATCGTACTCGCTATAGGAAGCGACAGATGCACCCGACGAGGTCGTACGAGTAACGAACGAAGCACCGTCCTTTATGGGAAAAATACGGATACCGTAGTAATAGCTGCTTCCTGCGATGCAATATTAGTATCACAATGGTGATTGGACAGGGGAGCAACCGACCTTGCTTTTCTGGAGGAAGCAACTTTACAGTGAAGTTGCGTGGAGCACTTCTGTAGACGGCCTTCTTGAAGGCCTGATGTCCGAGTTAATACAAAAAATGGGGTAAAGCTGACTAAACACCGACATCTGGAGAGATCGGGCCGTCTGTTGCACCAGCGCCAGTCTATTGATGCACGCCCGACGCGTGAGATCAATCAGGTAATGTCAAAGTGGGGACACATACGGGATGATCTATCATATCCAAACAAGATCGACTGGCCGGAAGTCTCGAGGTAGCTAGACAACGGATCAACCATCTGGCTGGTGATGAGGCTTATATGTCCGTACCGTTGTTGGGTGGTGATATAATGTGGACACCGGAGTGCCCCGACGCTGATCGACTCTGGAGACTTTGGGGGATAGCAGAGGGCTTATAAAGACAATCAGTGAGTAAGGATGCTACTATCTGAACGCCTATTGGTATTTGGGTTCTCTGGCTTACCTGGGTATGTGATCTACGGAGAGAAACGACTCGACAAGACGAGAATTTCCTAGAAAAAGGTGTCAAGTACAGACGGGGTCAGACTGGGGAAAATATATATGGGTGCAAGGAAGAAAAAGCATCGTGCGGTGTCATATTTTGTGGGCGAACGCTCTCGGTGGTCTTCAATTGTCTTGCACGCAACCTTCACGCGTTGCCTTTTTTGGAGAAAACACAATAAGAGCGTCTACCCGAACCGGAACGGGATATCGCCACGGAACATTAGTTATTGTACACCCCTGACAGTGACATCGTTGCTCTGCAGTGCTTGGGCTCTCTCTGAGAGGCGGCGAGGACTGTGTGTGCGTACGGATCATAACGCTAGCAAAGCTGATCATGAGCGCTTGAGCGACCCCCTTCTCCACAACTATTGTTTCAAATAATCCAGCTGCGCTTGATCCAGGCATGATTCCCGTCCTAGCTCTCCATATTGCACGATGGGAACATTCAAACGACATTTGAGTCGAACAATAGAATTCAGTCGGACCCCGTGTAATAGGTGAAATGCGCAAAAACGTGGTCACATAGCAAGTTCAAACCTACGCGAACCCGTTGTTCATAAGCATTCGGGCCGTCTCTTCTTCGATCCCTCTATCTCTCGATTTCATCCGTCCTTCTTGTAGCCTTTCCAACCCATTCTTGATGCTCTCAATATGAACGTGGAGCGGTAGCTTACTTTCCAGCAAGGCTGGAGCAGCGACCCTCTCCCGCAGAACCTCCAAGTCGTCGCTCATCGTGTGCAGTGTTCGTAGTGCGGCCATTACGTGCGCGTACGCTTTCTTCCTGTATTCCCCCAAGTCGTTGAGCAATGCTAAGCGGTCTTTGAAGTCGCGGACGACTTTTTTGTTCCCGCCCAACCTTGTCCATAACTCGCCAAGGACCTTGTCACTCTCGGCAGTCGTGTGTTTGTCTTCACGAGCAATCATTTCATGCAACGTGCCGATGTCCACGTCCATCTGCTCAAGATTCTGTCGAGAGGTGTCAGCTTCGATTATAAGCTTCTCAAAGGTTTGTTCCGATTCGTCCATCGCAATGGTGAACGCCTCGGCGATGATCTCCTCGGCGGTTGGCCCCAACTTAATAGGAGATATAGCCTGAAGGAGAGGCGATGGTGCCTTTTTCTGAGCACCTCCGATGGTAGCCATCGCGTAATTGTTTAGTGCCATCACTCTGATAGAATAACAATTAGAGGACCAAAGTCCAAGCGAGACTAAAACGAAACATCGTACTCATCAATAGCACCCACAACCTTGGCGTTCAGCTTAGTGAGCCCCCGGCCGGTCTTCTTGGCGTCTGCAGCAACAGTATGAAGCATATCTGCGATGTTGTCTCTCGACTTGAGGTCACTGAACCTCACGAGGAGCGACAAGTCTTGAGTCGCCATTTCAGCCCTCAAGACGTCGATCGATAATTTGGAGCCACCAGCCGACTCTCCAGCCAGTTGCTCGAACGTAGAGCCCTGGAGATTGACAAGCTTCTCGAAGTTCACGGCAGAGGGTGGTCTGATAGGAACACATAGCGCACTCCTCGATATTCCCGGGAAGATGCATAGTGGAGAGAATGCCGTCCGTAACGTGGGGGTTAGGAATGACACCATCCACGCAAACATCCATAGGAACAAAAACCACGAGAGTGGTTTCCGCATCTTCTCGACCGAACCTCTGAAGACATCAAAGGCATACGAGGCGGTGAAGAGAACACCATCCGTGAGCGCTTCCTGCAACTCCTCCTGCTTGACGATGGGTGCCTTCTTGCGCTGTGCTTTGATGGCATGGACTTTGGATGGTGTTGGAGAGGCGAGAAATGTGGTTTTCGTTTGAGCGCGGCGCTTCTTTCGAAGAGAGACGGTTCTTGCTGCCTGGGAACCACTCGCGCTGGAATTCAGACTCTCGTCGTGCTGAGAGACTGAAGGTTCTCCGGCATCTGAGACATCCTCCCATTCCTCCTGGATATCGTCGAATGGCTGCGCTCCTGTGTTGGTTAGATGCGACTGTGTATTGACGCGCTGACACACCTCAAGGTTGCCGTCCTGCGATTCTGGCTCGCGTCGATCTTCAAGAGAGAGTTGCATGATTCTTCGCGGAGTTCTCTAAGCTGGATGTTGACTAACTTGACTTGAAGCCTTGAGCTAACAGTTACTTGGTCGGCGTATGCGTTGATTGTGGAGGACCGAGTCAGAGGGGCAACTGGGCGACCAGGAGACAATTTCAAGAAAGGCAATGCGCAAGGCGCGAGGCGCGTGTGCCATGTTTATTCATGGGGTACTCCAACAAGTTCATCATCCACCACCATCATGAACCTCTTTGTCGAGGTAGTAGTACTCCTCCATATCTTTCGTCTCCTAACTCCCTGCGAAATCATTCGACTGAGACAAGTGATTTCCATCACGCTCATCTCTGGCCTGGCAAGATCTGCAAGCAGTTTCGGGACCTAGTAACTCCGGAGATAACTTATACCGAAAAACCCGCTTGCTTCGCCCACACGGTCCTTGGCAGAGATCCAGTACCTGGAGCGTGTCCTTGTCAAGTCTGAATTATTATCCAAGACAGACTTTAGAGCCACACGCGGTCGCGGTGAAGTCACGGCGATACAATTAATCTGGACCGTCCTCTTTCGGCGGTAGTTTCTTGGTCTTCAGAGACTTTTGGTTCACGGCGGCCTCCACCACAGACACAGATGGACAACGAATGTTTCTTCCACTGGTCGAGTTTATGCAACCGCATGAGTTCATGTAAGTCAATAAGACACCCCTTGCAACGCTATCGGAGGATTAATGGTTCTGCAGAAGGCTTCTTGCGTTTAGCATCAGCGCTAAGGGATTCTCGGACCGAAGGATTATGAACCTGTCCGACAGCCATTCACACAACACATGGCTATTGGCGAGGTCACAACCATCATTACGGTCACGGAATGATACACTTTCTCTCACTTCAGTCCAAAATCCCGTGTTTGGTTTTTGATGTCCGCACCCGCTTCCTTACATTCAGCGCAGTTCTGGTACGTGAGTAGCACTGCTCAGAATAATCGAGCGCACTTTGGGACGAATTTCGATCCCCTCCACCTTGCCTCCACCGCCACATTCTTATCCAGTATTCATCTTGACCCAGCTCGGACACATCATCGCTGTGAGAACAAATGGCGTTCTCCTGTCGTCACCCGTTAATTCAGTGTCGGGTGCTGACACTTAACAGCTTATTTATTTTAGCTACTACGTACTGCCAGCGATGCACTATCTCATCAATCGTGATGGAAGCCCCTCGTCTCAAAACTAACGGACGATGGATTGTTACTCAATATACACCTGGTACAAGCCGATACTTTACCCTTGCAGCCCAACTCTCCCACTCATTCCCGAACGTCTGTTTCAAGAGTTTATCCTCGTCCGAGATCCTTATAAGGCAGCCAGCGGTACCAATGCCGGAATACATGACCCAAATCCAAACTATTACCCTCACGGCTGGGACATCGTACCACCCCGATGTGTGCATGGACGATTCGGGTAACAGAAGCATGGCAACCGATGGCAGGATTACCATGAGCACAGCCGTGTAGCTTGGATGGCGCGCGTAGGCGTACGGTCCCGTCGTGACGAGAGTATGAGACTTGCGAATGGTCAAGTTGAACGTGAAAAATTCGCCGAGGGTACGATAGCAAACGGTCCGCAGAATCGCGCCCAGGATGCAACTGATGCCAAGCATGGCAAAAAGCACACTAGGCGAACCCGAGGAACGAACCCCACGAAATGAGCGGATGGGCGATGGGACATGTTCCTCGGGAATGTAGAAGGAGACAGTCAAAAGTGTCTCAAAGATGGCGGATGTGAGGGCTATAAGCTAGGCAATTCAGTTTTAGTTTCCTCGTCTGTAATCAGGGGCTCCCCTGCGCTTCCGTACCTTTGCAAAGAAGACAGGTTTAAGAAGCACGCCCAAAAAGACTTCGTTGAACGACGGATTGACCCGCTCACACCGTACCGAACGAGCAGGGGGAGTGCTACAGATGTAGACACCCGCTGAAGCACCGATAACGAAGGCTAGTCGTAGGAGACTCATTCGGGGGATAAGGCCTAACGGCTAACCAGGCTCATGTGATAGTTATAGTGAATAGTGAATGGAACCGAGATAACTTGGTACCTGACAATCATACGTGGCACATGGTGAAGGGTCGATCTGACAAGCAGAACCTCTGGAACTCACTTATGTAGATAAGTACTAGATCCGACTCCGCACGTCAACTTGAAACATGTGAATGTCCTGAGTCGATAACAAGGATGGATGAGGGAGTGGTTCAATGCGTACCTCGAGCGATGAGGAAGGATCTTGAACACTGCGGTCCGGATCTATGTAATCACTCTAACTGTCAGTATGAGCTAGGGCCTACGATGGGTAGTGGGGTGTTGGGTAACCCGGGCTGTGGTAAACCTCAGGCTGCGGGTAAATGGAGGGTCGGGTTATGCTGGGTATGGGTATCCAAGGGTCGTGAACGTGGGTCCGGGAAAGGGGGGGAGACCCGTGTGAATGATATTACATCTACGAGAAGTAGTAGTATGTCGACAGGGGGACTTTACTTGATGGTCACAATACAACAGTGGTTGAACCTGAGGTTAAGGATGATTGAGTAGCTACACACTACATGTACTGTTATCGCTCGGGGTATGGTCACTGGTATGAGACGTTGTCGACCCCGTGGACATACGCGGCGGTTGGCAGCGGTCAGAAAACCTCGGAAAACATCCCAGTTGGCACTTCCCAGGAACATGAGCCTTGCACCAGCGCTCTACAATGTCCGACCCAGGCCCCTTCCGAACCCTGACAGATGCCGGCGCTCTAAGTCCCTATCAGAACATAAATAGTCCTCGTGAAATCTTTGTGAAATGATGTTCATGATTCTGATTCAATGATCGTTGCCACCGTCACTCCCATTGGACCACGCTTTCGAGTTTCAGCAACTTAGCAGAGCTTAGCAGTCAAACTATACATCGGCCATTGACACGTACCAATAACGAAGTCAAAGTTAACGACGTCACGACTTCAAGCGGTGGGCGATCCACGCGGGTCTCGGAGCTATTTCATTAAAGTTCGTTGCAGCATGTGTGCTACTTTCATCGTCCAAATAGATCCACTCCGAGCGAGTAGTCCTCCAGCTCAGTATACACCTGGGATGACTCGGTATTTTACCCTTGCTGCCCAGCTTTCCCATTCTTTGCCGAACGTCTGTTTCAGGAGTTTGTCCTCGTCCGCGATCCTCCCGACACATCCAACAACACCAATGGATGAATAGACCATCCAAACCCATAACAACGTTTTCACAGCCGTAAAAGCGTACATTTCCGAAGTTCGCATCCAGGACTCGGGGTGAAGATGTACGACGACAGAAGGAACGAAGACCATGAGGATGCCCGTATAACTTGGGTGGCGCACATATGCATAGGGTCCCGTGGTGATGAGTGCATGAGAGTCGCGGATGCTCAGGTTAAACGTGAAGAATTTGCCGAGGGACCGATAGCAAAAGATTCGAAGAATCGCACCTAGCATGGAACTAATGCCGAGTATAGCAAAAGGCACACTAGGCGGGCCCGAGGGATGAACTCCACGCAACGAGCGGATGAGAGATGGGATGTGTTCGTCAGGAAAGTAGAAGGAAACGGTAGCAATAGTTTCGGCGAGGGCTGATATGAAGCATATGCTCTAGAAAGATCGTTCAGCTTCGCCGTCCCGTGAACGCCCTGCACGCCTGCGACACTCGAAAGGCGGTTATAGAGTTCATACCTTGGGTATGATAATGGTCTTCAGAAGCGTACTCAATACCCTTTCGTGGAACGACAGTTTTACTTGTTCATTCCGTGCTTCTTGAGCGGGCGGTGTGAGAGACACAAGGAAACCCGCTGCAGAACCAATGACAAGGACCAATCGTAGGAGACTCATGGAGGGTAAGGATACGACTTACGACATGGGGAATCTATATTATAGCTTTTCTACCCCCTTCTACCCCCTGCTGAGGGAAGATGCATGCCAGTAGCGCGGTCACATGTGCCATCAACATGTCTGAGTCAGGTTAGTGGGTCCTGGACCTGCCAGGATGTCATCAGTCAGCCTGGGTATTTCATGATAACCACCCTTCGCTACCGTAAGATATATAAGTTGAGGCGCATGCATACCGACTTCTAGAAGCTCGGCAGTTGAAGTGGGCGTTGGTTTGGAGGTGCCATAGGGTTCTGTGGTGATCACCAAACTTGTTCGACCTAGCGCGGCCCCAGAAGATGCTTTACAAGCGAACTCGGCTACCACGTCGAAGTTCGAACCGGTAAGGCCCGGGGAACGCGGGAGCTTTCCTTCATCGTCTCAGGCTGGGCAGCCAACTTGTTGAAGGGGTGGCCCATGACAATACACGGTACCACGCGAAACGATGGAGCGCATTCTGGCACAGGTCCGAGTCAATGAGGACATATGACAGTGGATTGTTCCTTCGAACGAACGCCATGCAGACTTAGGTACTTGGTGGTGAAACTACTGGGTACTAGCTCGCGGAATGTAAACAATAGTACGTCCATTGGACAACATTTTCTCAAGGAGCATCTTTTGCCAATACGGAACGTGTCAGTCAGCGTACGAGGTCGAAATGGCGACAGAGGACTTGGCAAAGAACCGGGCACTTGATTAATGGAGTCATTGCGCAACTTGTTACTCCTCACAATTCATGCGAATGGGCCAACCAAGGGTCTACTGATAACTGCTACTACAACACCGATGTCATATACAATGTCATATACAATGTCTGAGCCCTATTTCCAGAATCTCATCCATACACCAAATCTCCTTGCTCTCCCAAATTGCGTGTACTTATCTTCTATTTGATGAGTTCTTTGGCATTATCAAAGCGTGGCGTGATCCGGCAGGGGAAGGGGTCGGGTCGACTAGTTGAGAGGCAATCCATGAAGACATGAACACGACAAAAGCCACAAGAAAAAGCTCACAGTGCAACACCGCCACTGAATTTGGGGAAGATATCTATTTCATAGCCTGCAGGGCCGATCGCCTTCTTCAAGTTGAACATATGAATCATCGATGCGGCCGCAAGCCATGTAGAAGCATTGGCGAGGTACCGGCCGGGGCAGGCTCTGCGCCCATAACCAAAGAAGAGGCCCGAGATGTCCTCCGGGAGAAGGTTGCTATCTGCGTCTAGGTGTCTTTCTGGGTTGAAGACCGATGGCTCTGGGAATCTGTCTTCGTCCTGTGCCATGCCCCTAATATATAACAAGTCAGATCTAGATCACTGTAAGCGTTACTCAAAGGTCCACGTACCACAAGTTTGGAATGATGATAGCACCTGATATTGGGTGATTAGTGAATGGCTACAACAGGCAAGATTGGAGGTCATAGAGGCTACCTACCCTTGGGGATGTGGTGCAGTTCAAAGACGTCGTCCTTGTTGGTCATATGAGGAAGGGCTATCCGTGGTGTTAAGTGTTAAAGAATGCTGACCAAGACACGTGGAACCATACCCATTGGAACAAGTGAACCCCATCTCGAAGTTTCCCGCAGAACGGCGTCGACATATGGAAGAGATGTCCGATCATCAAACGTCGGGAGTCTGTCTCGTCCTACTACACGGTCTAGTTCCGCGTGTGCGCGCTCTTGTGCCTCAGGGTTAAGAATCATTGCCATGATAAGCGTGTTCAGAGTTGAGTGAGTCTGCAAGCCATGTCATTAGCCCTCGCGATAGCAAAGACCGAGCAACGCGTAAACTCACGGTATCAGTGCCAGCTATTGCAAACCAAGAAAAAACGTCAGCCGAAATGTATGTACTGAGTTACCTAACCCACCTATGAAACTGGAAGTCGCACAGTCCTTGATATACTGTTCATATGACGCCCGATCTTGACCTTTCATTGCGTCGTCTTCCAATAATTGCGCTACCATTGATTCATTATTGATGCCCTTCGCCTAACCTCTGTGGTGAGCAAGTAGATTAAGGCAGAAAGTCACTTTGCGTACCAAGCAGTGCTGGACAAACTGAAAAGGCCCATCTCGGACCTTGGGAGACAGCTCCTTGCATCGTGTGGCCAGCCGCTGAAGCTCGGCTCCAGGAAACCATGATGGCAGGTGGATAACTATATCTTACGTGAGACATTCCTAAGTTGCTCTCTGACCATGACTCACGTTGAGGGAAAGTGTTAAGCAAGATTGCTCTCTCAGGCGTCATAAGAACCACGATCCAGAACAGTTCTTCAAGTGGTGTCACGAAAGGGTCATCTGTTGGGAGCACATCATAACCATATGTTATTGACATGATGACAGATGCAGCAAATCTGGTAGTTGTGAGTACGACAATGAACGTGACATAACATCATGCTCACGTTCTTGTATGCTTGGTAAAGTTGTCTGGCGAATGCAGAAGGTTCTCGATCAGCCCTCGGGTTTTCTTGACCACCGATGAATGATACTTTGCGATCATCGAGCCATTCAAAGTTTGATGGAATATCTTCCGGTGTACTCTCCATGTGTTGCCATACGAGAGATGTGCGGTGGTGAAGTCCATTCCGAACCTGATGATGACACGTCTTGGATGCTCATTGAGAGAACGGAAAATCCTTACAGAGAAGCTGTTCTGATCACAGGTCGATCGGAGTAAATAGTCGAACGCTGTTCAAGAAGAACTCTTGCGACTCGCTCGGAGTTGATGATGATGTAGTGTTGACCCAACAGACGGCATGAAACGATCTCCCCTGATATTCCGATGAAGGAGATGCAGAACATGCATTGAACGGGATCACGTACCATAAGCCTTGTTCCATTTTCTATATGTCAACCACGGCTCGCGCGTATTGATCTCGAGTGCACTACCAAGAAAAGGAAGTCCTTTCGGACCTGGAGGTAGAGCGATTCGATGGGGGGTCAACCCTCTAGTGTAGATGACTGTGACTATGATGACAGCAGAGATGAGGAGGGCAATGGTGGTGGGTGATAGCTGATCCATGTTGGGTAGGTTTGTGTGTCCAGCATGTTTCTTCGTGGTTTTATGTCCTTACCCAACAGGACGCCGATGGCAATATGAAGCGGTGACGACACCCCAGGTACCACCGATGACACCTATGATCTTGAGAGGATGGGCGAACCTCCACAAGAATGGGAAGTGTGAGTCCAATGCATGGCCATGAATAATCATCATTAGTCTCTGAATCAGGATGCGTCGCTAAACGTGAGACATAAACATACCTCCAGGCGCTGATGCGAGTGTTTCACATCCGTTCAAAGACCAATCCCTGCGTAGGCCGATTGGCGCCCACCGATGGCATGAATGATGACTCTATGACCCTGCCTCGCTCGTACACCAAACCCCTGCACTTAGGTATGTCCCTTGGCATCTAGTCGGTCGCAGAAGTACTCTGACAGTCCTCCTTAACTCGCGGGAAGGCGAGGGCAGGCAATGCCGTTCGCTTGATGCTGTGTGCCTCTCGCATGAAATGTTCATCTTGTATTCAACATGCAATCAGATACTCACAACGCTAACATCGAGGGATGGGGGGGCCACCCATGCAGTGGCACCAAGGTTTCATTCCCTACCACATATTAAGCGAAGTCTGCATTCCGAGCTTGCATGCTGGTTTGGCAAGTACAGTAGCTAGATTAAGATAATGCATGTACGTGTGCGGCCGCTTATGAGTAAAATGAATGAGACATCTGTCAAGTCGGATACATCACACTTACCATAACTCGCTGGCGCTTGTGTCGCTTCCAAGTTCCCACCTGTTGTACGCCACAGTGGGTCCGATCATGATGTACGCACACAATCAAAAGTGGTTCGCACCTAGGCGCAGCTTGGACGAAAAGCGTCGCAGTATTGGCGCTGCAAAACTGGTCCGATATTCCCCCGCCCCGCCCGAGTAAGATCCATTCGGAACTATATCGCATAAGTCAACATTCGCAGGATCATCAACTGAATCAGTCTATACCTCTTTCGAGCCCACCAACAGCTTTCTTCCATTATCTGGTTAGCCAAGAGCCTCAAGAGGTTTCAATCGGGAGCGAACCCTTAATCACCGTCGATGCTCAAACTTTCAATTTATCGACCCCCAACGCATGCATGGATTCACCCACAACGCGATACAAGGAAGTCCATAACGCCCTTAAGAGCTATCAACAGAGGGGAATACGATAGCAAAACATAGAATACATCCTGAAACAAATGAACTCATCGTCTCTTGGCTGCAGGCTCGTCTAGGAAATCTTCCGCGACCTTCCTCTTCGCTCCAAACCCAAATGCAATCTTGGTCCGTTCTCCTGTAACAGGTGTACTGCTCTGTGGCGTGTCTGCCGCAGACGATATACGCGAGAAACCAGGTTTCATGGAAGGTGCAGGTGACCCAGAACCATTTGTAGGCACGACTGATGAGAAGCCGGATGGAACAGGGCTCGCGTTGACGGAGCCATTTGCTTGCGGGGCAGGCAAGGTGATGAACCCAGTAGAATCGAGGGATTGAGACACCGTGGATTTGGCAGTGTCCTTCTTCTTGCTCTTCGTTTTCTCCGTCTTGCCTTTCGAGAGCGGCTGGGGGTCAAGGAACTCCGATGCCTGGGGCACGGCACTGCGAAGAATATCATTTCAGCGTTGCAACCCAACATGGAGAGGAAAGAACCTACCCTCTGTTTCCGAGAGACAGTACGAAGTGAGCTTGCCCAGTCTTTTCCTGTCGGATCTGGAACGCCCTGTTCATGCTCAGAGGTGTGTCCCCACTAGCCATCGCCTCTTTCTTCTTCTCCTCCGCAATCTTCTTCAGCCGCTTCTCCGTCTTCATCTTCCCAGAGCCCTTTCCGTGGAACTTGTGAGATAGTGCTTTCCACGCCTCCTTGGGAGTGAGAGCACGTCCGAACTCGTCGTAGTAAACGATGTTGACATCGGGCTTATAGTCCTTGAACATCTCGAGATTTGAACGGGCTTCTTGCTGCTCGCGCACCCGGTTTTCGTACTCGCGAGTAACCTGATCCTTGTTGCCACCACGACCCTGCAGCTTGTCGAGTTCTCGCTGAGCCAGCGTACGTCGATAATCCGCGAGCCAGACATCGCGCTGTCGTTGAACCTTCTCACGCTCCACCTGATCCGCGTTGGACTGTGCCAATAGACCTTGCTGGCGAAGAAGGGAGAGCGTGCCAGCCATCCCGGAACTGAAGGTAGGTTCGCTAGAAGTTCCGACTGAAGGTTCGCCGTTGTCTGCAGCTGTACGTTCCGCTGCCTCGGTATCCTTAATCGCTTGTTCGATCGCCTCTAGCATCTCTTCATCGTCCTCCTCGTCTTTGACCACCACCTCTCCCGCTTCAATGTCGTCCAGAACTTCGTCGCCTGCCATCGAAACATCGGGGGAGGGTGCCTTGACCGTAGGCGGGGCTACGGGAGGCTTGGCTTGTTCTACCTTGACTGGAGCAGGGTTGTAGGAAATAGCGCGAACGAACTCGGATGTGTCATCGAATGTCAAGCCTGACTCGCCATCCTCGTCGGCCTCTTCAGCTTTAATTATCTCCTTCGCCTGGGTAGACTGTTCTCGAGCGCGCTCCGCAGCGACTGAAAATACAAAAATCAGGCGCTGTGCAGTCACTCCGAAGGAAGTACATACTCTTTCGTGCAATCTCCTCTGGGGAGAGTTTGTTTGCTTGACGGATCTTGGCTCTTCTTTGGCGAGCGAGAGCAGCTTGAAGCTCGTCGTCATCGACAAAATTAGCGTCTAGCTCCCGCGGCCTAGGGATGACAGGTTTCTCATCAACCTGCATCTGGTCTGCTTCGTTCGCTTCGTCGCCGCCGTCATTGTCAAGCGGAGCACGCCGGGAGGAGCGTTTCTTCTTAGTCTGCAAGGTCAATTTGATAAGGGATTTTTAATATGGACATAAATGGAATTAAAAAATACCTTGGGCTTCTTGAACCCTACATCACCTTCCCGAAGATAATCATGTGTCTCCAAATTTTCTGTCACACGTGCATCAAAACGTGTGGGCGCATGCGACAAAGCAAGGGCGTAACTTACTGGCATAGTCAATCGACAGCAAGGCACGATTCACGGTTACAATGCCCTCTTCTTCTTTGAGCCGCTCGATTGTATGGGACGTAATAGAACCCCCCAAGCGGAAACCCTGAATGAACAGTTGTTAATGGGCCACAATGAACGGATGGATGGCTGACCATTTCGCGGGGACCTTCAAGGTCTTCGTCGTATTTGGACAATATCGACCGTTTCAGGCCTTGCCTGCCTACTTCGAATTCTTCGTCATCATAACCGGTATAGTCGCGACGCTTGATCTTGAGCTCCTGACTCTTCTTCGTGCGCTCAGATTCCGCCATCTCGACATTTTCCAGCTCATCCTCTGAATCGAAGCATGTGAGTAAGAACAGGTGGGAGTGTCGATATATATTACCTTCGTTATCAAGGACGCGGCTGTCTTTCAAGGTAAGTATGCGGGCATCGCCTTCTCCCAGCTCGTCCAAGTCGTGGCTGACCTTCAAGCCCTCTAGATCCTCTGCAATGGAAGTGTGAAATGGAGCGGATATAAAAGAAAATAGGATCGTACTTTCGGTGTATTCATCTCCTTGAAAAAGTTTGTCCAAGTTCTCCAATTCAAGCTGACGTTTACGTGCGAGCTCCTTCTCGCGCTTCTTTGCTTTCTTGATCCACTTCAGGGTGTCGTCTGTGTCGCCATCGGGACCACCGAGCGTTGCACCGGTTAGGGAGGCGTTGAGCTCTCTTCGATTCCTCACCCTGCACGAGGAATGGAGGTGAGCAGAGCGCTCAACTGACAAAGGTGGGGCAGGGAGGATACTCACTTGGCAATGTTGTCATATATTTTCCTGAAGAGAAAGACGTAAAATCAGAAAAGAAAGTTCCGGCACATGAAACGAACCATAGAATTACTTTGACTCGCGTTCCTTCGCCTCTCGTTCGCGTTGCCTTGCATAGTTGTCCTCCGCCTGCTTGTCAGCGTCGTCCGCTGCAGCATCTTCAGTGAGTGGTTTTAGACCGAGGGAGATGCGGATTTTGTTTGTCTCCTCGAGGGAGATGCTCTCTTCCATTGACATGGTGGAACGCTACGGGGAGTGGTCTGCTGAGTCAGCACGAGTTGAATCGGGTTAGTTAGTCATCAGTCCCAATATGGAAATTACGGCACGATCAATGATCCGCCACCAAGTTTGTGTCACCTTCATATGCGATGGTTGTTCGGGATGTACATATGTTGTTTTGCAGAGACTCCGACAGCCGGGCACAATCCGGCTCTATCGGTCCAGCCATCTCTATATAATCTCGATCGAGTGTACATGACTTCCCGACTGCCTTCCCTCAGCCCACCGCTCCCTCATGGATTACCGTCTGTCAGCCCTCCTCGCCGTATCAATCGCTGCTTGTGGCTTCGTTTCATTATGGCCCAGCAGGAGGAGGAACCCTGCGGCTAGTAATCCATTGCCCCCAGGTCCTGATCCACTCCCCATCATCGGAAACGTCTTGGGGATAAATCCTGGAGAACCTTGGACATCATACACGAATTGGGGCAAGAAATACGGTATATAGCTATCCTCGCCTATTCGTTATTATTGTTCTTATCTCGCTCTAGGTGACTTGGTCTACACACGTTTACTCAACCAAGATGTCGTGGTCATCAATTCGGAGGAGGTCGCAAAGGACCTTCTTGAGCGTCGCTCTTACAATTATTCTGATCGACCCGCCATCATTCGGATGACTAATGACTTGTCTGTATCTCTCCAAACATAGCCAAGTCTCATTCTTGACAAGTTTTCGACTAGCTTTGGATGGTCTTTCAATTCCGTCATGGTTCCCTACAGTGAGCGCTGGCGTCTCCACCGCAGGCTATTCCACCAGGCGTTTAGACCAGAAGCTTCCCTCAATTACCATCCTTTGCAGCTTAGAAAGGCACGAGAGCTCCTGCTTAATTTGCTCGAGGCTCCGGACAAATATGTCGCTCATATCCAAACGTTAGTCGATTCTGGTCTCGTTATACCTTGCCATTGACCCCCCCTTCAGCCATTCGACTTCCATAATCATGGCGGTTGTGTATGGTTACGAGACCGCTGCACGGGATGACCCAATTGTCAACATCGTGGATAGAGCTGTCAATCTCGCTGTCGCATCCATAAAACCAGAGGTCGCAGCAGTCCTCGGTTTCTTCCCCTTCCGTAAGCTTTTGTTATACCTTTATCATCGAAATATTCACCTCTCAAATGATAGTCCGCCACATTCCTTCTTGGTTCCCCCTTGCTTCCTTCAAACGGACTGCAAGACTATCCCAAAAGTATGCCGATGATATGATCGAAGCCCCCTTCCAGTTCGTGGAAGAAAGCTTGGTAAGATCGAAATTTTCGCGAACCCTTCTGTGGATGACACCCACGGCATATCAGGCGGCGGGTACTGCAGTACAGTCAATGGTCTCTGATTCCCTCAAGCGTGCAAAAATGGAGAACGTTAACGATGACTACATCCGGGCTATCAAGGAGTCGTCGGTCACAGCATTTGCTGGTTGGTACTCTTTTCCATGTAACTTTTTCACCTAGTGAACTGATGTTTGATGTCCTTCCCAACTTTCAGCGGCGTCGGAGACAGTGAGTTTCCTTAACGGTTGATTAAAAACTGTTGGTAGATCTAACACCTTCGGTTCGCAGACTGCCTCGACCCTACTTATATTCATCTTGGCGATGCTTCTTAACCCTGAGGTTCAGGAGCGCGCCCAAGCAGAGCTCGATTCGGTTGTGGGAACTGTTCGACTTCCTGTGTTTGAGGACCGCTCTTCGCTGCCATATGTCGAAGCTGTTCTACGTGAGACTTTGAGGTGGCATCCTGCGGTTCCATTAGGTGATTTTTCTTTCTTCCTCCGTCTTCTATGTGTCTTATTTTCTGGTCCGCCGATGAAAAAGGTATCCCACACGCGACCACAAGCGCAGATGTGTATGACGGCTATTTCATTCCCCAGGGTATGTGTCCCGACGTCATACATGTTATTTAATTAATGAATTTTAATTGTAGGAGCTACGGTCATCATGAACACCTGGTATAGCTTCAGTCCTACCCTTGTTGTACTTGATCTCTTATCTTTCATGTCGTCCATCAGGGCCATGACCCGCAACGAAGCCAAATATGCTAACCCTGAAAAGTTCCAGCCAGAGCGTTTCCTCGACGAAGCCGGCGAGCTCAACGATGACACTGTCAACTATGCGTTTGGTGCCGGTCGTCGGGTCTGTGTTGGCCGCTACATTGCAGATGCTTCCCTCTGGTCTGCTATGGCCTCCGTCCTGGTTATTTTCAAGATTATGAAATGTAAAGACAACCAAGGCAACGACATTGATGTGAAGCCCGAGTGGACATCGGGTGTTACTTCGTACGTGGTTTCATCCGTACCCACATTCATACAATTCTTCGTGTGTCCGTGTTTCATAAGTTGGACTCACGCTTGTCTTGTCACAGGCACCCACACCATTTCCCCTGTAAATTTGTCCCGCGTGCCCCCGGTGGTTTGACTGCGGAGAAGTTGGCTCAGATATTCTGACCAACAACAATTTCCCTTGTGCCATGTTTCCCAATTTTTCAGCCACTCATCACGATCACGACCTTCCTTCGCTCATCTCTCTCCTCTCCTCGTTCTCATCTCTCTCAACTCCTGTTGTTGTACTCCTCCATCTCCGTCATGCTCCTCGTCTGTTGTACAAATATCGTCTGGATTCTGTTTGCAATTGTCTGTGTGTAAGTAGTGGTCGGTAGCTGGGCTCCGGTTGTAGCTTCCCTAATACTTACGATTCCTGCATGACCTGAAATGACGACATGTTTGACACGCCTCTCCGTTCGATGAGAACGACTCTTTTCCGAGCTCGACGTACTTTGGGTCTAACAGTGTTCTCTGCAGCCCCTTGGGTAGGGAAATAGTCGACAGTCGTTCCTAGCGACTCTTTCAAGGGCCTGCTACTTAGTGGCTTGGACAGACTGTGTATAAACATCTACATGTAGCCCGAGCGATGTTGAATAATGATATGTAGTACACAGGTAGTGACAGTGATATATAAGTGAATGTGAGATATCTGCAGACCGGTACTCGAAATAACGGCTTATCAATCCAAGGAATATGAACCCGAGCAAAGGCGAACGTCGTGCAAATAAAGAAGTGAAAGGAAATAACAGTGGTCACTCTCGATGAACGATGCGACGCTCATACGACTTTGACGACACCATCCGAGACGCCTCTGCCGGTAGTAGATGCGTCAACTATAAAAACGTCCGTGGCAGGAGCGGGGATCGTCGCTGTGGTCGCATGCGTAAATTTCAAGGGCAGGATTTCGAAAGGATCATTGCTAGCGACACCCTTTTCCACACGCAATTTGGGCACCCCCACTTTCGTCGGCGTGTCGATGGCGAAGAACAAGGACTCCTCGCTCGCCGCTCTCTTTCCCCGATGCGCAGCTGCCTTGCTCACTCCCACCCCGACGCGCTGTCGCATTCTGAGCTGCACTAAGCGACCCAACGGCACTTCGTCCTCATCCTCGTCCTCGTCTTCGTCCTCGTATTTGTCAACCGGTGGACTGAGAGCGGTAGCGGGAGAGGTCATGTACGCGTCCGCATGGTACCACTCCACGATAGGCCGATTTACGCGAAGCTCAACGTGGGATTGCGATTGCGATTGCGTGCGAGCGTTACCTCCAGGCTTGCCGGGGAGGCGTGCACCGTGACGACGCCAGGCGTACATGCCGGCATGGCCCACGGTTGTCACTGGACGTGGAATGGGAACTTGTCTGTGCCTGCGAACGTGGTCGGTCGAGTTGATTGAGGAATTGGTACGAAGTGACGTGTCGTCGTATGGAGCACCAGTCGCCGGTAGAGTTCTCGATGCCATAGTCTTGGGAATACCCACTAGCGAAGCGTGATCGTTTTCCAACCTCGAACTATTCTCGACAAACAAAGCCAGGGGTATGTTCTCTTTCTCCCGTTTGCGGGGCGTGCTCGTCCAGATCGGCACAGGGGCCCAACGTTCATATGGAAATACAAGAGACGGAGAGTCCGGATTCCGTGCCTGGACCATTACATGGGGAAATACTGCCTCGTTCCCAAATGACGTCTTGAGAGGGCTCCCTGGAAGCCTCTGTTTGTTACGATCGAAAGCAGAGTTGGTCGGCCATGGTTCGGCGTATGGAAGGTCGGTCGTAGATGGTACTGGTCCGAGGTAGCACGGATCGGGTGGTGTGAGCGGCAACGGTGAGAACGAGGTCGTGTAGTTGTCCACGGGCGATGAGGTATCAGGAGTACCATCGCCGCCACGAGAGGCGAGCACGCCTGTGCCCGTACCCGCGGGTCCTGGGCCAGAGTGGTCGTGGCTATTTAAACCACCAGAGGTAGAGGAAAGAACGGCTGACACGCCTAGTTCGGCGTCATTTGGGTCGAGCTTGGGCGAGGTCCTTTCAGGGGTGGTGCCTTGAGGAACGATGCCAGACGGTAAGGCGGACGTGTCATCGTTGATCCCATGGAAGAGCGTTAAAGCTGAGGGGGTTCTGGTGCCTCGACCAAGCTGTGCGTCAGCAGAGGGCGATGATAGCGTGAGGGTTCGAGGGGTAAGCAGGATAGGCCTGAGGTGGCGATGTGCGCGTGCGAGTGCATCCTTTCGAGTGCGGTTGACCCTTGGGAGCGCGAGGGGGTCACCCGAACGATGACGGGATACGAAGAGAGCGAGGAGGGAGCGGGCGAGCGTCAAGATGAACGACCAGATGTTGCTAAGGAAGGCGAAGACCCGTTGAATCTGGAAAGGGATCGAGATGACCATCTTGAAGGTAGCTCGGTAGAGAAGGAGAGGACTTGACGGGCATGAGGATCAGAGTGGATCATCAGCGACTTTTGAATGCCTGATCGAACTTGCGGCTGGCTTGTACGCCTCCGAGTTGCGTCACGACTCACGATCATGATCGGACCGTCAGTAGGAAAAAGAAAAGCTAAAATACTCTGCTTTTGAAGCTCTAGGATTTGCTTGATCGTATAGACTGATATCTAGTTGGATTGCAAGACTCGGGGAGGAGACGCGGTTGTGGCTGAGTCGCGTCGCACGCGTCTTGCACACCACTACTAACTTGAAGTAACTAGTGTAGGGTCACTACATCTTGACCTCTGCTCAACAGCACCGCGATGACCTCCAGATCACCATCTCCAGAGGCCCTCACACTGCTCGAACATGTCGAAGTGCCCTCTGCGCCTGGCCCCTCCACGCCTCTCACCGAATCCTACACCTACCACTCCACAACACCCACCGCTCAAGGTCCCTACATGCTCGGAGTCGACGAAGCAGGGCGTGGACCCGTCCTAGGGCCACTCGTATATGGCGTTGCTTACTGCCCCGTCGCGTGGAAAGATGACCTTGACCAGCTGGGCTTCGCGGGTGAGTACTCTACATATCCAATTCGTGTATCAACCAACCAGGCAACTCTGAAAGACTCCAAGACACTGACGGCTGAAAAGAGGGCCGAATTGCTAGGTGTACTGAACGCAGACCCGATCAACCTGGGCTGGTCTGTACGTGTCATCAGGTGCTGGGCTTTCGCCGCCAACGTTCACATTGCACGAATCCTCACATACCCCTCGGGCGCTTTTCAGTCCTCAGGCTATCTCGCACGGAATGCTAAAGGCTGCGCCCACGAATTTGAACAAACAATCCCAAGACGCGACAGTCCAACTCATTCGAGACACACTTCAGCGCGTACAACTTTCAGAAGTAAGTCTGTTGTGTTGCCTAATCTATCTTCAATTCTTAGCTCGGGTGAAGGTGTACGTCGATGCGCTTGGAAACACGACATCCTACGAGGCATACCTATCATCCCTTTTCCCAGGCATCAGCTTCACAGTAACCACCAAAGCAGATTCGAAATTCAAAATCGTCGGCGCAGCTAGCGTGGCCGCCAAAGTCACTCGCGATGCCTGCATAGAAGGGTGGTGCTTTGAAGAACTGGACGGCGAAGATTTATATGGTAGTCTCAGAGGCTTTGGACGTGAATTCGGAAGCGGGTATCCTTCAGGTTGCGCGGTTTACTCTCGGGATTTGATATGAGATCTCATGCGTGCTACAGATCCAAAGAC
The DNA here is from genome assembly GCA_038089555.1 of Chalciporus chontae. Taxonomy (NCBI): domain Eukaryota; kingdom Fungi; phylum Basidiomycota; class Agaricomycetes; order Boletales; family Boletaceae; genus Chalciporus; species Chalciporus chontae. The sequence goes on from JBBPLD010000032.1 coordinate 84,782, forward strand.
AAAGGCTTGGATTCAAAGTTCGCTCGATGAGACGTTTGGCTTTCCTTCTGTGGCACGATTCTCGTGGACTACTGTCAAGGTTGTTCTCGAGAAGTCGGCACATACAGTAAAGTGGTAAGTAAACATCCAGCAAGCTTGTGAGATTCAGAAAGCTAAACAGGTTACAGGACTGATGAAGGACAGGAAGCACTCGTCATGGCATTTACTGCTGGCAAGGGCAGAGACAAGGACAGGAGCCAAGTTGCCCGAGATTTATGTCTAAGGAGTCTGGGCACGTTATGATCTACGCGTGTGGGTGAAAACGAATCTTTAAGAAACACGACATACACTGAACTCTTGATCATCAGGAAGTACTAAAACCATTCAATATTGACCAGATTGCTCCAGGGCAGTCGCTGCCTGACTGTGGGCTACGGAGATTTGAGAGGAAAGTCGCTGGATCACACTGACCAAACTTACCATCGCGCTTGAGGCGCTCTCTGTCGAATGCATCCAGACCACGGGTTTCAGCCATTCTGTCGACGAAACCGCCCGTGAAGCCGGCCCTATGAAGAGATACATGAGGTCCCTGCTGGTAGTCAATCATAATCGACCCAACAGCAATTCAACTGCTTTTTCGTGATTAATAGGTCTCCCTTCGCTTGCACGGTGATGCTCGTAAGCCTTTGCTGCCTGGATGGAGGTGAGTGACGAATTTAGGGGGTGAATGAAGATACGTCCTTCATACGACGCTGCAGCGGCGATGAGCTCATGCGAGAGCTTTGCTTCATGTGGGTCCCCTGTAACCTGGGCATAAGCCCTAGCCTCATCCGAGTCTTGACCGAGGAACATTGTCTGCGAGGGTGAGTGTTTCGACTTTCAAGTTTCGACATAGAGGGGTTGGGCGGTCATTTTTTGTAGTGATCGACTGTGATGATATCACTATTCGCCCGCGTCGTGCATCGTTCTCCTATTTGATTTGTTCAAGGAGATGACCCCTAAAGAGACGAACCAAGCATCAGCAGCAGTGTACAGGTGCGCACGGCTTTACCTCAGCTGACAGTGAAGAGAGTACATTGTCAAGCAGCGTCACCGCGACCGACCATTTTTATCCCTCGCTCATGTCTTCCACCAATGCAAAAAGCAATGATCCTTCCTGTCGAACTGATTCGGAATTTCTCTCTCCTTGCGAAATCGACAAGTAAGTATCCAAGCGTATCAGCTTTCATTTCCAAAAGCTTTTAAAATTCAAGCCCGCTCCAAACTCATAATCCGTGATATCTCCCTCGATCCTCTCCTATGGAGGGATACATATGGCAGAGCTCCTCGTCCGTTTGCTTGGCAGTCGACTCTTTACCTGGGCACGCTTGTGCAATCGAATCTGTTATCCAAGACCTGGGTATCTCAACCAGCTAAGCTCATCTCGCGTGAAATGTTTCAGTGGCATCTAAATAATACAACTACCACGGAATCTTATTCTCAGTGGACGATGGTGCATTTGGATAGAAGAAACCGATATCTATTGCGGCGACAGCAATACAGTCACCCCCAAGATGCTGTATGATGGCTCAGGAGATGAGGAATTTCTCCATGGCTCAACATTTCCTAGAACGGGGAGAAACGGTCGGCGGATATATGTGACCCTAGGTGATGACGGATATTCGTATCGATTCTTGCGAGTAATCTTACAGAGTGCGCGTCATCTGGGTCGCACTGATCTGAATCGCTGAAAGCTGCTCGGCTCGAGCTCAACATCAGTGCAGACGGACTCTCCGAACCAAAGATTTGGGACCTGCTGCACCACGACACACAGCATGGTACATGCCCTCGCCAGTTTCCCAACGAAGAACACCATCATCATGATCCGACTCCCTTTCTGGTTCAAGTGTCCTGAGATCAAGCACCACAGTTGGGTGATTGATCTCAGCACACTTGGCGTGTACGAGTTGCCTCGACTAACTAAACCTAGTTTACTTCTCCGAAACTGGTCTTCTCCGCAACTCCGTGGTCGATCCGATCACTATTCAAATCGGTCAACATCAAAATACTCTACACTTCTCAGACCGTGGACCCGATCAGCATACGAGTATCTTTCCTCGATATTACTTTACCCGCGTCATCCTCCTGCTCCTGGTATGCTCGAGGAATACTCGTATCATACACGGAGCATCCTCATGAAATCAGTCCTATTCGTAAATTCACCATTGGGGGATACGTGCATAGCTGTAAACCGTCGTTGATTGTCGAGCCACCTCACATTAGCTGGAATGCTGTCGTGTTCGACTACTTTGTTACCGACCCTGACATTCATCTCACGACTTTCGATATTGTGTGCTAACATTGAACAGCCAACTGGCAGTGGTACTTACGCTTCAGATTTGTCGACAGTGACAGGCCGAAGAGCGTGGGAATATTTGTGAACGTACATACGTAGTACTTACCGTCGAGCTGACCGACTAACTGTTCGAAATGGTTCAGATAACGATTCTGAAACGCCCGCGTGAAGAGGCAGTCGTGACACAGCGCAAATTCTTCAAAAAGACCTCCCGAGGAAAAGTCATCAAAGGTACGCGTGTAGTTGGTCAAACAACACATTGTATAACACCCTCTTAGTCCTGCGAGAGCGCTATCTTCGTGACGATGTGTACTGTGGTATCGTCGCATGTCCGATCTGTACTGGCGCCCTCAATCCCCTCCTGCCCTCGTCAGGCGATTCCACGCACAAACAGTTCACGTCTGGTCATTATGTTCTCCCAGACACCAATATCTTTCTATCGCAGGTCCTCCATCTCTTCCATTAGCAAATCACATGCTTATCGAATCCGACCGCAGATGGACTTGATCGAGTCACCATCCTTTACCCCACCCATCATCCTGCTCCAGACCGTCCTGGAAGAAGTTCGACACAGGTCCCTACCCCTCTACAATCGCCTTAAGGCTATCGTGAAGGCAGAAGACAAAAGGATCTGGGTATTCTATAATGAATTCAGATCGTATGCTTATCCTATCATTCCTTCCGCTATTCCTGCTCATGCCAGTTTTCCGTACCTCCAAGAGAGACCGCGGTTGTGACTGAGGAAAACGAGACACCAAATGACCGTAACGACAGAGGTAGGGCCTTCGGTTTATGCACCCGGAATCACATCATCCAACTATTGTTCGTAGGTATCCGCAAGAGTGCGGAATGGTACAACACCCATCTCTCGCTGGCCCGTCGTCCTATCCGTGGCCAAACACGTCCGACGCCCCAAGTCATCCTTCTTACCGATGACGTTGCTAATCGACAAAAGGCAGAAGCCGAAAACATACCAACTGTTTCAAGTATTCCTTACCTCACCTGCAGTCTGTATTTTGTTTGCTGATATTTCGCATAGTACGAAAATACGTCGAGGGGATGAAAGAAGCGGATAAACTTTTGGATCTGCTTGCCGCCACGGGTTCAGATGACCCGGCGCAGAGTAGAGCACGGGCGACTACCCGGACAACCCTCTACGCCGATGTATGGTTCCTCTCGTTGATGGCACTCGCGTTTATGCTTATCATATGTTCAGTACCTTCTAACAGCGACGCTCCTGGCTGGCGTCAAGGCAGGAGATCTCCACCAAGGACATTTCAACGCCAACCAGTACAATTATCTCGAGGTGCGCCAATGACACAACATTTACCCGCTGGTATGTTGCATTTCTAATCAACATCTACTTGTAGGGGTCTGTACCGGTACCAGGTTTCACGAAGCCCGTGCTATTGGTCGGAAGAGAAAATATGAATCGCGCTGTACACGGCGATATTGTCGTCGTCGAGGTTTTCAACGAGAGCGAATGGAAAGCTCCCACCGACGAAGTAATCGACCAAGACGGTACGCCTTTCGGTGCCCTTTTTCTGTTTCTCTCTGAACCCTACATTTCCATTCAGCTACCCTGAAGAATGACGACGCGGAAAACTCAGAAGAGGAATCAGACGAAGATGATTTCCAACTTCGCGAGGAAGCTAGAGCACTACGGTCAGCACATACTAAGAAAAGCGCCACTGACAAGCAACCCACCGGACGGGTTGTCGGAATCATCAAACGGAATTGGCGAGCGTGAGTGGTCGTTCTTGATCTTCCGAGCATTCTCTCCATACGCTATGCAGTTACGTGTGCCACCTTGACACCACCTCCCTCCCATCTACCGCGTCGACGTCGCTGTCAATTCAGACCGTTTTCGCACTCCCACTCTCTCGGCTACTTCCCCGTATCCGACTTCGCACCCGTCAAGCACCTGCACTTCTCGGTCAAAAGATCCTTGTTTCAATCGATCGATGGGATGCACATTCAAGATACCCAGAAGGTCACCTGGTTCGCGCCCTTGGAAAGGCGGAGGACAAAGAAACGGAGCAAGAAAGTCTATTGTTGGAGTTTGAGGTTCCCTATCGACCGTTCGGGAAAGCGATCTTGGATTGTTTGCCTCCTGAAGGAGATCAGTGGGTTGTTCCACCGAAGAGCGCTACCGATCCCATTTGGCGAGATAGGAAGGACTTGAGGGATCTGGACATCTGCAGTATCGACCCACCGGGTAAGACTCTGCTTAGGATGGCCAGCAATTGCTTGTGCAGACTTACACATTTCCCCTAGGATGTCAAGATATTGATGATGCCCTGCACGCTCGCCGTCTTCCTAACGGACACATTGAAGCTGGTGTTCGTGAGTAGTTATCCATCATCATCTCTGAGCAGGTTCAGTAATCGTTGATAGACATCGCGGATGTCTCCCATTTCGTTCACGCTGACACTCCCATGGACCACGAAGCCGCCTCACGTGGAACGACTGTCTATCTGGTTGACAAACGTATCGACATGTTGCCTGCACTTCTGGGCACGAACCTTTGTTCACTTCGACCACATGTGGAAAGACTGGCATTCAGTGTAATTTGGGTTGGTCTTCCAACGTTCTTCTGTGCATGCAAGTCTTTAATCAATTGACAGGAACTGACGGAGGACGCAGAGATCATAAACGTCAAATTCACAAAGTCTGTTATTGCCTCGAAAGCTGCGTTCGAGTACGGGGAAGCACAAATACGCAAAGACGATCCGTAAGTAATATCCTCCTCGAGTATACATGTCATTGCAACTTACTTGGCCCCAAGCAACTGCACCGACTCGATCACGCAATCCGTTCGCCTTCTCAACGCCATTGCCATCAAGCTCAGAGCTCAACGTATGGCAGCCGGTGCACTTAACCTCGCATCTCCGGAAATCAAAATCCACCTCAACTCTTCTGAATCCTCCGATCCAATCGACGTCGAGCAAAAACAACAACAGGAGACGAACAGCTTGGTGGAAGAGTTTATGTTACTTGCCAACGTGAGCGTGGCGAAGAAAATCGACGAAGTGTTCCCTCAGACGGCTGTATTGAGGTGCGATGCGTCATGCGTCACTTCTTTCTCTTGCGATGATGTGGGGCTGACGTTCTTTTAATCAGACGGCATTTACCCCCGCCGAAGACGAACTTTGAGAAGCTTCAGGACGTCCTGTTGAAGCGCAAGGGATTCAAACTTGATGTTTCGAGTTCAGGCGCACTCGCAGACTCGCTAGACAAATGCGTTGTAAGCACTCTCTTTCCTCTACCAACCGACTCGTCTCTTTTCCACCCATTTCTCAATATCGATATCTCAGGACCCCTCTGCACCTGCATTCAATACCCTCGTGCGCATCATGGCAACTCGCTGCATGCTCTCAGCCGAGTATTTCTGCTCCGGAAGTGTTGCTAGAGACACGTTTGGACATTACGGACTCGCGAGTCCTATTTACACACATTTCACAAGTCCGATCAGAAGATATGCCGGTAAGTGGACAGCGTCGCTTTGTCTTCTATCACTTCCACTAAATTGTCGACTGCAGATGTCCTCGCACATCGTCAACTCGCCTCTACCATCTCACACACCCCACTTCACCCATCCCTTCACTCAAAATCGAATGTCGAGCGTATCATGGACGTGATCAACCGGCGGCATCGGATGGCTCAGATGGCTGGTCGCGCGAGCGTCGAGTTCTATGTCGGTCTTGCACTCAAAGGGCGCGCAGCGGCGCTTGGGGATACCAAGGATGTAGAAGGTATCGTTGAAGATGCGTTCGTGATACGCACGTTCCGAAACGGCGTCGGTGTATTCGTCTTCCAGTGAGTCGTACTGACCTCGCCTTCACGTTGCCAAAAACTGACCCGATCCTGCGCGTGTAGACTCGGCCTAGAAGGTCTCGTCACGTTCAAACGAGACGTCCAATTCGACGCGGAGAACTATACGGTCACCGTGCCTGATGCGGATGGGACTGGATCAGTTGCTATATCGGTGTTTGACAAGGTAAAAGTAAGGATAGAGGTGGAGAAGGATAAGAATACGCAACGCGGGAAGGTGAAGATGATGCTCGTGAGCCCTATCGATTCGAGGGGGTTGTAAAAAGGGGTTAGAAGTAGCCGATATTTCTGCGAGGCAAAAAGAATGCGAGTGTTCACGGACAAGCCTGGTTATGATTTCTTGAAGGATCCCCATGTCGTGGCAGCTGGACGAGTTGCACGTGTGAGGGCGATGATTGGAGGTGCGATTGGTTGGATGGTAGTGCGTTGGAGTATGGGGCGAGAGTATAAACTTGATGCCCGTGCAGAATGCCAGGGATTTGTAGGCTTTGATACCATGGGTAATTCTTTATACTTCGAGCACGCTAGATGATAGCGTAACATCAGAAAAGGGATCATGTACACCGATCCTCGTGCCCTGGTCCATCGTTGATGAAGCATGATATAGGTTGCTTTCCAGGTCTGCTGAAACTGATGTACAGCAGACATGGAGAGCCTCCCACATCCGACCTCAATACCTCACAGCGCATTTTGGTGCGTCGGCGCAAGTTCAGCCAGGATGAAATTAGTCATTGGTGCTGCTTACCTGGTAAAGTTCATGCTTTGGAGTCGGTCATCGCGAGGGGCAAGCAAGTTCCAGAGCACAACAAGGATACCAATAGATCAGTAAGACGATACACGCGACTGTTTCCAAAAGAGATGTTGTACAAGAAAAGCACCAAGAGTATACCCCATATGGACCCAGAGATACGATACCTTTGAGGACGCATACCACGTATACTAGTTGCTTGGCCAGTCCGGCAGGCCTCTCAGGGCAGCGTTACACGACTCCCGCACGCGTCGTTTACTTGCTGCGTCGCCCGACTGGCGATAGCTATTGAATACCTCATGTAACTGGAATGTAGATGCTGCGATGGTGTCTGAAGACGAATGAAATGTGCCGTCACGAAATAGAGGATTGGACAACTCACCAATATTATCGTTCGCATCCTTGAGCACCTGTAAACGCAGGTGTGAGTGCTCACCACTACCCCAAAAAGAGAAACAAGAAACGTACTTGCTTCCACCCTTCAATCTGGGGACTGTATCCAAACGCAGGATCTGGTCCGAACAATCCAACCTCGATGGTTCCCCCATGCTGTCGTACGACAGTCTCCGCGTGCTGCTTCCTCGCAGACCAAGCACCATTCAAAGCAGCACACGCGTTGAACAACTGTTTCCACGAATAAGTATCCCATGCCTCCAGTCCGGATTTGTGGACCCGGGTGAGATCACGGGGATGGATCACACCGGCAGGTCCGGTACTCGTTGTGCCGGGGAGTTGTGTCATCTGTGTGGATTGCTGAGTCTGGGCTTGCTGTGCGTACGGATCGAACTCGGCGAGGTAACCGGTGTTTGCTTGTTGTTGTGGATAGCCTCCGGAGTAAGGAGGGTTAGAGTATTGCTGTGCCTGAGACTGTGGTTGTTGTCCGAATGCGCTAGCTGGTTGGAAGGCGTTGTATCCCGTGGTGGGTTGTGCCCTACCGAGTACGAAGGAAGAGAAAGAGGCATCAAAACATAGTTCAGATCAAGGTGCACGCTCGTGATGTGGAACATACCCAGGATATTGAGAAGCATAGGAAGTTGAGGCAAACTGGTTCTGAGGAGACATCGCCTGGGGCTGGGTCTGATACTGTTGGACGTATGGCTGCGAGGTGTATTGCTGGTACTGCGCAGGCTGATTGCCGTACGCGGGGTATGCTGGTTGGAGCTGTGGGTGAGATTGGGATGATGATACATTGGACGATGCCATGAGATCAGGAAAGCGAGCATGGGCAGTTGTTGGGTCACCGACGAATGGGTTGTTGGAGAGACCAGGTTGTGCCAGTGGTTGGGAAGATCCGTACTGATTGGCGTACATGTTCGTTATGGCAAAAGTTATACAATGGGTATGAAGAGCTGTTCGTGATATTCTTGTACAACTTCAAGTCGATCGTCAGTCACCGCAGCAGCTAGCTCTGTACCCAAGTTTATGTAACCCATTTCAGGGGGCGGTGCAAACACATCACTGCTCTTCGTCTACTTCCGTCGTAAAGACATAACAAACACCATCATCGCCTGCACTCACGACCACAGCTCCCTTCAGTCCCAGCGAAACATCCAAAATTGGTCCATGATGTCCGGTATGTTCCTTGATTAATTTGCCAGTTCGAGCATCCCAGGTCTTCAAGATCTTGTCCGCCGAAGCCGTCACGATAAGGTGACTTTTGGGTGCAGGGTGCGCTCTCACATTCGTGATTGCGTCCTGCAGGTCACATTAAGAAAGCGTGATTTGTCTCATTGATTTGTACCGACCTGATGTTCCAATGTCGCACGCAGTCGCATCGTGCTGACGTCCCAAATGCAAGCCTTTCCATCCGTTCCACCAGTCACAACAACGCCGGGGCCGCTTGATGTACCGGCGAGATCGACGAACTGAACTGCCTCTACGCTCTCTCCCTCGGCGTGTCCTCCAAGGGCGCCTACGACCTCCCCTTTGCTCAAACTCACGACGCGGACACTTCCTGTGGACCCTCCCACAACAGCAAGCGTGGAAGAAGGGTTAACAGCCAAAGAGGTAATGCCCTCCATGTCGAGACGAGCATCCTGTGGGGTAAGTTTGAAGACAGGGTTCGGCGAGCGTGGATCCCAGTAGACGAGGGTCCCGTCCCCACATGCTGTCAATATCCGTTTACCTGGAAGAACGCGGTGAGGGCTTGAAAGTTCAAGGAAAAAGAGTTTCAGTTTTACCATCTGGGGTGAACTCGCCGCACTGGACCGGACCAGTGTGGCCTGCAAACACTTGCATCGTGTTTCCAGAAGGCACTGTTTCATGTGGTTAGATACGACGGTAAAATAATATCTAATACTTGCATTGCCATAACCAGGCGGTGGTATCATTAGACCCTGCCAGCAGTACAGCTCCTCTTGGATGCCACCGCAACCACTGAATCGTTAATTAGTTCAATGGTCTGAAAATCATGCAGAGCACACACCATGACCTCGTCTGGTCCCTGAAGTTCGGTGAGGAACTCCCATGTTCTATAGTTCTCGTTCCCTACTCTTCTCCAGACCCTGACCTTGCCGTCCATTCCGCCAGTAGCGATCATCTCACCGTCAGCGCTGAATGCAGTACTCGACAAGCTGTCCGTGTGGCCCGTCAGTCGAACGATCACTTCCCCATCGGTGATATCCCAAATGTATCCCAAATCATCTTGACCCCCCGATGCTGCGAGAGGTTCTGTGGGGTGAGACGAGACTGCGAATACGGAGTCGGTATGGATCCGGAAATCTTGGACGGAGTTGTTTATTATCTCTTCTCCGTCGGCTGGTAGATCGGCTAATTGATCTGCGGCTTCGCCATCTTCGTCCATCGGTGGGTCTCCTTCGTCTGGTACTTCGGCGTAGACGTCGTCCTCTGCGAGGAAGAACTCGCCCTCGTCTTCCTCGATATAGTCTTGTTCCATTTCATTGGGTGCCATTGTGTGAGATTTGGTTTGGACCTGGTCTTGAGAGGTCCAAGGGTTTTATTGTGGGGGGAGGCGGACTGGATGAGAAATCAAAGGCTGAGTCAACCGGGTCATAAGATAATTTATAGTACACTCTTCATACCTGCCCGATCACCGAGATAAGATCAATATCCTGCTCACGTGTCTACTATCACTCTGCACCTCGGTCAACAACTCTTCAACTTTGACATACAATGTTGTATCTCTCACTACCACCATTCATTTCCACAGAGCTAACCACCCTTCCCAAGCGAAATAATCCATGGATTTGTCTACAGTCTGACTGGCACAATTAACTTTGAGTCGCTGAGTAAGGAAACTGACTAAGCAGCTTCGATACCTCCACGTCACATTCAGTTGCTCACTCGAAACCCGGACCCTGCCCCGACCATCTCTCCTCATCCCATCATGAGGTTCTCATTTTCACTTTTCTTGGCCGGCTTGTTGGCAGGCGCCTCTGCCTCCAACGTGCTCGAACTTGTCCCCGACAACTTTGACTCTGTCATCGGACAGGGAAAGCCTGGTCTCGTGGAGTTGTAAGTAGAGGACTTGCTTCACTATATTATCACGCTCACTCATCGTAACACAAGCTTTGCGCCGTGGTGGTAAGTTGTGATCATATTGTACTCAGGGCCGAACATGCCTGACCCATCGTTGTGCAATTTCTCAGCGGTCACTGCAAGGTATGTGCTCTTGTCGCTCTCCTTGCTTCCCATTTCAACGGGTCTGGTAGAGCCTTGCACCAGTTTACGAGCAGCTTGCGAACGCATTCTCGCATGCAAAAGATAAAGTTGTTGTTGCCAAAGTCGATGCCGACGGTGAAGGTCGGCCACTTGGTCAGAAGTACGGCGTTACCGGATTCCCAAGTGTGTAACTTGTCATCCGTTTACTGAGGACCGGCATTCATTATTGCGTGTGTCTTAGCGCTCAAGTGGTTCGACGCCAAGGGCAATGCCGAGCCTTACGAGGGTGGCCGGGATCTTGATTCTCTCGCTGCCTTGTAAGCGCAATTGGCTTTCATACATTAGGAAACAAACTGAAACAACCCAGCATATCATCGCAATCGGGTGTCAAGTCTAACATCAAACCCCCTCCACCCCCTGCAACTCTGATTTTGGATTCTCACACGTTCGATGATGTCGCATTGGTAGGTTTGGCGGTTTCTGGGTTGGAAATGTCATATTCAAACTTGTACAGGATGAAACCAAGGACGTCCTTGTCACTTTCACTGCCCCTTGGTGTGGCCACTGCAAAAGCCTGAAACCCATTTACGAAGAAGGTTAGTTTTTCCCTTTTGACCTAACCCACGTGTCCTGACGTCCACTCCAGTTGCCAAGGATTTCAAGTCTGAGAGCAACGTATGTTCGGCATTTGCTCCGCATTGCATTGATTAGTCTCACGCCCGTGCCAGTGTATTGTTGCTAACATCGATGCCGACGCAGCCCTGAACAGGGAGATTGCAAGCCTTTACGGTGTTGCATCGTACCCTACCATCAAGTTCTTCCCTCGCGGTGGAAAAGAGGTCGTGGACTACACTGAGGCACGGACGGAGGAGGCGTTTGTCTCTTTCCTTAACGAGCGTTGTGGCACTCACCGTGCTGTCGGTGGCGGCCTCAACGATGAGGTAAGCGACTTCTCTCCCGATTCGGACAGAAGCTGATATGGATATTAGGCCGGACGTCTGGCGGAGCTTGACGAGGTTGCTCAGAAGTTCCTTGCGTCTGCTGGAAAAGCTCGGGAAGTTATCTACAAAGAAGCCAAGGCACTTTCCGAGTCCCTCGGTGCTGCCACCAACCACTATCTGCGTGTGATGGAAAAGATCGTCAACACCAGTGAAGCTTACATCGAAAAGGAATCACAACGGTGAGTCGCTCATTAATTTTGTCATTGTGGGTGCACTCTGACGTGTCTGACATGTGTTTAGCCTTGCATCAATCTTGAATAAGCGCACCATGGCACCCGCGAAGTTGGATGAGATTAAACTTAAGGCCAACGTCCTCAAGGCATTCGTTGCCAGGAAACTAGCAGGGGAAGAGAAATCCGAAACTACGGTCGACCGGGAAAAGGCTGAGCTTTGAGAAGGATCGACTACATCTAGACGTTGGTCGTGAAAGCATTCGTCGACATTCGTTGTTAATCTATTCAGGCTTTGTGCTAATCGTGTGGTCTTCACGCCCACAATTATCCTGGTACTTGTCCCATCACGCCATTTGAACCCGTCATCCACACGAACACGAGGCGAGGTGCTTGTCCACGATGCAGGCACGAGATGATCACGGCTACATTTTAAGATCGGAGCTTCGCCTCATGCCCACCATCGATTTCCTGCCAGAGAAGTATTGTTCGCTCATGTAGTCTGATTATTAAACTGGCATGGGATTCAGAAGACAATTGATTTCCTACCTCCTCAACTGTTTCAAAGCGTCTTGTCACTGTCCCAGGATCCTTGAGGCCACCGCAGCGTGACCACCAGCAGACAAGCGGGGTTTCATATACATATCCACTAGGCCACAACCCACGACCATCCCCACCAATGGCTTTTCCACCCTCCGACGACGACGAGCCATTTGTTCCCCACCCACCTTCTGATTTCCAGGATTCCTCTTCAGAAACGCAGCAGACGTTCATATCCCCCTACGCCGATCGGTCCACAATGTACGATCGTCCTCGACCGCTACATGCGGTGAGATATTCGACACATAAAAAACGTTGGTCACAGACATCCAACTGTGCCAGAGGCATCAAGGAGCCCCTCCCTTCGTCCATTCGCCTCCTATCATGGAACGTCGACTACGCGTCGCAGTTCCCCAAAAAGCGGTTGCACGGCGTGCTCTCGTATATCCGAAATGAGGTCTTTGGATGCAAGACCCCTCACGAACGCCCTGTGCCATGCTGCATCCTGTTGCAGGAGGTCTCCGTTCGCGTGTTCACGCAGATCCTCACCGACGAGTGGATCCAAAAATCTTTCCTTGTCGTTCCATCCTCGACGGATAAATGGATCCACGACGCGACGTACGGCACTGTCACGCTCGTCTCTCGGACGGTGCCCGTATGCGGTGCGTTTACGATCGATTTCAGTAACTCAAGAATGCAGCGTAATGCACTGTTCGTGGACATCAAGTTGGCTTTACCAGCACCTCATCAACAGACGGATGGGATCGTCCAATTGCGGATCGCGAATACCCATTTGGAGTCGCTACCTCAGGGGGCGAGGACAAGGCCGGGGCAGTTGGAGGTGATTGGGGATATGTTGCAGGAGTATGATCTCCATGGAGGTGTTGTGGCTGGCGATATGAACGCGATATCACCTTCGGACGCGACGCTTCCGGAAGAAATGGGGCTTCTGGATGCGTGGCGTGGTGGAGATGAAGATGAGGAAGGGTTCACTTGGGGGTATCAACCCGTATGTGAGTTTCCTCCTGGGAGGTTAGACAAGGTGTTGTATATTTCGAGGGGAGGGATGGAGGTGGAGGAGCCGACGAGGGTGGGGATAGGCGCGATGACTCCGAAGGCGACACAGATGGGGAGCAAGCATTACCTTAGTGATCACTACGGGTTGGTGACCAACGTGCACGTCGTGCGACAAATGGTCGACTGAAGGTTCAGGGATGAGTGCGGATAATTTGGGCTGGGATCGTGGTGAGTGTGATACAGTAGGCTCTTGACGTATTGAATGAGATGGGCGAGAACGTCGAGGATATGACCTTTTAATAGCCTCGCATCGGCAATTGTGTATTTTTACGAGAATGCTATCTACACTTGTTCGGAATCTTATAGTCGTACGACTCGGATCATGTCCAGATGGATGCTCTGAACGTTGGAATCCTGTCATTCATGGGCCAGAGGGCTGGTGTGATTATAACGAGTGATTTCGAGGTTTTTTCGGTCGTTGCGAGGGTGTTGGAGGGCGAGTTCGGTGTGAGGATCTCCCTCTTATTTTTTCGTGATGAGGTAAGGAGAGTAAACCAATTTGGGCGGAGACATAATTATAAATTGAGACGGCTCATTCCCATCAACCCCTTCCGCAGGTTGCCTTCCTCCTCTCCAGCGTTCCCCAACTCCATCTCCAGTCACAATGAAGACTACGTTCGCCTCCCTCGCCCTCTTCGTTGCTGGTGCTCTCGGCCAGCTCATGATCAACACTCCGTCAGTCCTCCCAGAATTTGCACCTTATCCGTTACTTACCAGGTTGGAACTCAGTGCCAACGTCGTGGAGTGTCAGCCCACCATGCTCACCTGGACCGGAGGAGTTGGTAAGCTTCCATTCCATTCTTGATTGATTCCGACGTTCATCCGGTCCCTCTGAAGGTCCCTACTTCTTGGTGCGTATATCCACATGAGGATCGTCATACTTGCTGAATCCAGCACGTGTCTACCTACCTTTAGAGGTAAGCATTTGGTTGATCAAATCATTCGGATCACAAATTGAACCTGCATTTAGCATTCTCCCTGGTGCAACTCCCAACGGTGCTGCTATCGAGCAATTCCCTGCGACAAATTCTACCTCCGTCACCTGGATTTGCAACATCGCGTCCAGTATGTCTTTTTTGATCTCGTGTGGACGCTACCATTAACACCCTCGTAGACACTAACATCGGCTTGACTCTCCGTGACAGCGCCGGTACTGTTTCCCAGTCAGCTCCCTTCACGATCAACGCTGGAAGTACGGTAATTTCTACTCGTACCTAGAGCAGCGTTCGTTGACATGCAATATTTGTAGCCTCGACTACCTGCTTGAACGTTACTTCTAGTACGTGATCATTTTTGAATGGTCCCAGTGGTGCTTATATCGTATGCAGTCGTTCCTGGACCTACTGCCCCTCCTGCTCCTTCCGCCAGCTCCGCTACCTCTCGGTAAGTTTTTGACAAGAGATCACAGTGACATCATCTGATGGATATCTTGTAGCGCTCCTGGTACTACCGCTGCTGGCAGTACTGCTGCTGGTACCACTACCGCTGCCCCAGCTGCCACTTCGAGCAAGAGTGCAGCGTCTGCTAACATTGCACAGGTTGGCGCTGCTGGTGTTGTTGGCGCTGCCGTTGCTGCTCTCTTCCTCTAAAGTAACCCATAGAGGACTCTGGAATGCCTCAAAAGGTTCATACCATCGTACGGTTTTCCAAATCGACATTTTTTATGGATTCTTGTTTTATCGGTGCTTCCATCTACATTACGTGAACTGCTGACTTGGAGCGCTTTAGGAGGAGTTGGTCCTTTGAAGAGTGCTCGTCGCTGGCGGAGATAGTACTTTCATTTTACCCACATTGACGCTTCTGATGAATTCTGTTTTGCCGTAATGACGCTGTTCTCATTCTTTCGGGTACTATGAAATGCTCTGTTGTCATTGTAATTCTCAACGATTTCTTGAAAGCCCATCATCACATGGAGGTGGTGTGCCACACGCACTGCTGCGCAATGTCAGGTGTGTTCCGCGTTATCCTATCTATTATTAACGCCGTTTCATAGGGAACGTCACCGTTGACAGTGGTGTCCCTCGTTCTCCCCTTCCTTGCATACTTGGTGGTGCTTGTGAAACAGGGACCCTAAGTAAGAGCAGAGCTCCATGATGTTCCTTTTGCTGGTCCATCGCATGAGACAGACAAAACCTGTGCCAGCTTCCGTCCTTACCGGTTCAAAAAGAGTCGATCGACCCACTGACCTAGTCTCGAACCATCCGTTTCAGGAAGCGGTCAGACTGACACCCGAATCTTCCGCTTCCTGAAACGGGACCCGAGGCCGTCCGAGGCGAAGACCAAAATGGACTACAGTACCACTGAACAGCTTTGTGTGTATCAATGAGAAGAGCATCGTGGAATGGTGGGGTTTTGATCATGATACATTCCGAGTTCTCCGCTCCATGCTCAATGATTGGCGTGCCCGCCGCGCAGTGGAAAGTTGCGTAGGTTGCAGCCTGCTGCAGCACATACAGACTACTTACAGTCAGCTATGTGCATGATTGATCATGGCTGTCACCATTCCCTGCAAATTAACTACGCGCTGACGTTCAGTGGCTTAGCTCTGATGGGAGTCATTTATAAGTACTCGTCGCAATCTACCACTGGCTGATTGTTGGGAGCCAGAAGAAATCACAGAGTGCGTACGTCTCCATCAGATATTACTGTCTTACACACCAAACCCCATCTGTGAAACGTCTGCTCGACTCACCTGATGCGAGTCCAACGAACGCAAGACGACCATGTAATACAGGTTCCTTCAAACCTCCCCTGGCAAAATCGTCAATTCGCTACGCTCCATCATCATCAGAGGTAAACCGTCTGGAAAAATTCTCGGGAATTCAGAGAATTATACCAGTGATCTTCCAGAAGGTGCAGTTTGGACCGCTCTTGATCAAACGTCTCCTTTGCAATTCTCCCTGTTCCCGGATTTTCATCACTAACTTGTGCTGCCAGGAGAGGATGCCTGGGGGAAATGCACCAGCCTTAATACAGTTAGGCACGAACAAACTTGGCAGCGGCTAGGTACCGATTCAAATCCATACCCACGGTCCTTTCGCCCTGATGTGTTCCTGTATGATTTTCCGGAATGATCGCGTGGTGACTTTTTTTCCCACCAGGACTCTGTTCAAACCTTGAAAAGCAGATTTCAGACTCCCCATACAAGCCATACAGTATCATGGTTCAAGCAGGGCCCCACCTACTACATATGTCGCACTACTTACTTCGCTGATTGTTGCGGCGTGGCATACAGTTTTGGCAGAACAGAAACCTCCGCCGTCCAGTCGGTCACATTCACCCTAAGACTGACACGGTGTCACCGATGTCAGCTCTTGGGAGCGTGTTCAAGAACAACTTTTTCCCCGCAACTGCTAAGCCAGATCAGGTGTCGAAGTGATTTCCCCACATGTACCATTAGCGAATGAAGTCGCATAAAAACACACCGAAGCGAAGGCTCTTTTTCCGGCCTTCTACCTATCCATTGTCTGACCGTTAGGTCCCCCACCTTATGGTACCTCCAGAGGGGTCAATTGGGAGTTTCATTCACCATGAATCCTGGTGGAAGAATCACGGTATATAACTTTCACTCTCCCAATACTGGCCTTCTAAACCCGAGGGAACAGGAATACTGGTTTTGAACCTCACACTTATATTGCCACTGCTTTCATCTGCCGTCGTTGGGTTTGATTCGTCGCAACTTAATGGTCAGTGTATGCCTTGAGTTCGAAATTTCCTAGTCTTTCTGATTACTCCTTATGTCCTAGGCCTGCAGATTCTTCCTAGTTGGCAAGAATTTTTCCGTTACCCGGATGGCAAAGCCTTAGGTATGTTGTGAATCCCACCCTTCCTTACTTTCCACTCTAATTCCTCCTAGGGTTGATTAATTCAGCTCAGTGGATCGGAGCGCTCTCCGTACGCTTGTTTTCTGAGCTGCTCGACGCCGGTGCTAAGTCTCTGTCAAGGGTACACCCTTCGCTCCTTTCTTTTCAGACTGGATCGGTCGCCGAGCAACACTCGTTCTGGGTTCCATCATCATGGTGATCGGCGTTTTTATCCAAGGGTTAGCCCAAACAGTCCACATCTACATTGGTGCTCGAATCATAGGTGCGTTTAACCTCTTTCCTTATCGCGCGACTCCCAATGTTCATTGTTCGGGAAGTGGGGTTTGGCCTTGCCTTTACCTCGAATGCTGCTCCTTTGCTCATCACCGAGTTGACATATCCTACTCAAGTGAGTTCTACTGCCCATCGATGGCACTTTCCGGACCCAACCAATCTCTTACTAGCGCGGAAAAGTTGTCTCTATCTATAATTCCCTTTGGTACTTTGGCAGCACGATTTGTGAGTAAGACTCGTCAGAAGGGCAAGAATCTTACATATCCTCTGACAGCGGCTTGGATCTGTCTTGGGGCGTATGACTCAGCGGGCCAATCAGATTGGTCTTGGAGGATTCCATCACTTGTACAGGCCGTGGTCCCGATACTACAGATATTTCTTCTCTGGTCAGTTCTTCTTGGTCTCGGATGTTTCCCGTTTTCAAACTGCCGCCTTTAGGTTCACCCCAGAGAGCCCTCGATGGCTGGTTGCGAAAGGATTGGTGAGTTTAGATGTCATCGCGAGGAACGGTAAATGAATTCCCTACCGTCCTTCTAACAGGAATCACGCGCCGCACGTGTTTTGGCAAAATACCACGCGAATGGTGGCGATGAGCATGATCAGCTCGTGGTATTCGAGATGGCTCAGATCCGTCACGCTTTGAAGCTCGAGAGAGATGCTTCCAGGACATACCGGACTTGCTTTGCCACTGCGGGAAATAGACGGAGGATGCTCACCGTCATTGGCATTGCCATATTCTCACAATGGAGGTATGTGTCCATAACTTTTGTTGTTTCAACTCGTAATTAACATACCTTAGCGGAAATGGTCTTGTCTCCTACTACATAAACATAGTCCTGGAAGGTGTGGGGATATCGTCAACTCGCACTAAAGCTGCCATCAACGGCGGCCTGCAAGTAAGACTGCCCTCCGTTCGTAGGACGACCGTGAGGATACTGATTTGTAATTTTGCCCAGGTGTTTAATTTAGCTTGCGCGATCACAGGGGCTATGCTTGTGGACAAGCTAGGAAGGAAGAAAGTTTTCGTGATTTCTAATGTTGGGATGCTAATTAGTCAGTGTTCTCTCTTCATGATTCGCTTTGCCTGCTGATATGACGCTCGTTAGCCTTTTCAATGTGGACGCTCACCACCGCTCTTTTCAAGAATTCGGGGAATACCGTTGCCGCGAAAGGTAATTACCACTGAGGCTTTTACGAGTGTACGATGATTCTGATTTTCTATGCCTAGCGACCGTACCGCTCATTTTCATCTATTTCGCTTTCTACGACTTTGCTTACACGCCGTTGTTGGTATCATACACACTGGAGATTCTTCCGTTCAAAATTCGTGCTCAGGGATTCGCAATAATGGTGTGGCACTTGCGAAGAGAATTTCCGGGTTTTCAACCTAACTGCCCATTTCAGACTTTCACCGTCAGTGCTACTGTTGCGTTCAATCAATTCATGAATCCTTGGGCTCTCAAGGCCATCGGGTGGAAATATGTAAGAATGCACAATTTCCTGGACGTCTGCAACTTCTGATTCGAACCCCTCCCCTCCCCTTAGTACTTGGTGTACTGCGGTTGGCTGGTGCTGGAATTGTTGTTCGTCCTGGCATTCGTTATCGAGACAAGAGGTCAGTTTTAAGACTGCCAGATGATGTTCGGTGTTCTGATTTTTCTCCGTAGGTCGCACTTTGGAAGAGACAGCCGTTCTGTTCGACGGTGAAAGAGCACCCCGGGATACAGTGGAAACGGGGGGTGAGGCCACAACAATGACCATCGAGCAACAAGAGTCTCAGACAAACCACTCATGTCCTGACACTGGCGCCGCCTTCCCACACGCGATATACCCCTCATACCCAAGGCCACCACCCTCAGAAAAGGACCTTTTGGAGGAATATTTCGAACTAGAAGCGCATAGCACACCTGGGAGGTCTCGGACATACCTCGATTCGCAGTCAGAAGAATCCGCGATTGTATCATGACTACACATCACGACGTCTCTTCCACTGTATTTTTATGCATTTTGGGCTAGCTGTATATCTGTGTATCTTACTAACCACCTAACATGCCTGCGATCGTGCTCTTTGACCTTTGCTCCACCTTGATCCATACCTCGACTGAGTTACACGAGCAATAAAATTCACCCCACCCTTGGGCATCGATTGTGAGGTGTCGCGAAGCGTCAAAGTAGCCACGAAACACTGCTTCTTTGCTAGCCTATGTATGGTACGCAGGACAAGTTAGATTCTGAGCACGAAACTTGAGATTGGACGAGACTAACTGGACCAACGTTTATGCGGATGATAGGTGAAGTCGATTTGCTTTCAGGAGTCCCACCGGGGCCGTGTGAGTGCCATCTTCGCAGGAACGAGGTCGGAACGCACCTAAGACCCGGGGCTTCGTTGCTGATCACCACGACGCAACCCGGATATTCAGAATTGCCCATACGAACGAACCCGATGCAGTTCCGATGTAAGAAGTAGTCCATCGTTGGCCCGTATGCGAACATTTTCCGGATGTTAAGCAATTGTCTAATCTGGTCTGAGGTAGCCTCGTCGTAGCATTCCCGATTCGGGTACAGATCTCCGTAGAAGACGCAACTGGAGAAAGTGTCATAGAATAAGAGAATGTCCGACATTTCGACAAGGGCATAACTTGCGGGAATCCGTCACTTCGTAGTAGAATCAGAGCGTATGCTTGGACCTTAAAGTTGGTATCCACCTAAAAGACGTCAACCGGGAGCGTCCGGAAGAATGATCGACTAACCCAACTCTCCAGGGACTGTCCAATTTGCTGAGTTACCCCGTCAGTGACTATGAGCAGCGAAACAAGGATGTGCCACTCCTCACCGTGCTATCGTCCAACAGAAGTGGGGGCAAATGTTGAGATGAAGAGAATTAGCACTTACTCGTGATTATCCACGAAAGTTACCGCATCCAATGGCCTAATTGCAACGAGAGAATTGTCAAGAATACGTCTCATGTCGTACGACGAGCCTGATTTGCTAGCTCGATAAAAGTTCTCGTGGAGTGGAACATCAAAAAATGCTGTCTGGGACCCTGCTTAGCATTATGACTGAGGAGTTCAACAGGACCTGCACCTGTCCTCCGAACGCTCGAACGTAGGACAGCAACTTCCGCACGCTGCACATTCTCAGTGCGGTACTGGGCAATAGAGATAGGGAAATGGGGCACACTTGGCGGTCCAGCATTCTGCCACGACGAACAGCCTCTCTCTGTTTGGCACGCTCCGGCTTCTCCGGATCTAGAGTAAACCGTGAGCGCAGGACACACAAACTCAACTTGTCTCTCACAAATTCGGAAAGGAAATCTCGATCGATGTGTTTGATGGCATCCAACCTAAATCCAGACCCGGCAGTCTCCTAGCACGCGGGTTTAGAGGAAGCGCGAGAAGGACTATAAAATTACGCACGTCAAGTATCCATGCGCCCCAAGAGAATAGGTCATCGCGCACCGCAGGGTGTCCATGATCAATCTGGAAGATATTCCCATGGGCCGTTAATAGAATGATCGCTCGCAGACGACCGACCAGCTTCTCATACGAACATTGGCTCCGAGAAGATAATCATAGTTCCCGAGCTCCTTATCCACCTTGGTTGACCAGCCTTTGCGACGAGGGCTTGATATACGAAAGATTCCATTGGTGTGCGTCGAATCGTCAGAATCGATTCCTAACACAGGGTTAGTGGCGTCAAGACGGGTATTTCATTGTGAAACTAACCTGAAAAGTGCTCGTGAGTCCACTTCATCCCGCTGTACTATAGTGGGTAGATATTCGTTGGGTGCTCCAAATCGAAAATGCTGTCAGTCACCTTTCCTTGGCGTCCAGGAAAGTCATAGGCTGTCCACCCCTGGTAGAAGCTGCAGCGAAGAACGTTCCCAATGGAGGCACATCCACACACTTTTATTTCACGCTCCTGTTCTAGAGCACGGAGTCGGTTCAGTGGATCCACGCGGACGGCTTTGAACACTTCAGCCCTATCAGCACCAAGTTTATGCTGGTGCACAGGGGTGAGCATTTACTCGATAGAAGAGGCTGTGAGAGAATCACATTGAGTACTGCATCTATGATGACGCCAATATTGCTTCGATGTGCCACAGAGCACGCTTCAAGGAGTTCTTCCTTGGTCCCCCACCTTGTCGAAACGGTACCTTTCTGGTCAAACTGCCCTATGTCCCACTAAGAACCCTCATGAACGGTCCGGTATTGGGACATCGAGGGACGTACCAGGTCATAGGCATCATAACCTTGTCCGCGCTATCATACTGTCAGCTCAGGAGTGGACAATGGGAGACAGGTAAATCAAAACCTTGCCACGCATGGCCTTGTTGGGTGGCGGTAGCCACATCTGTGTGAACCCAAGTTCAGCTAGACGAGGTATCTCAGTTTCTAGATGTTTCCACCAACTCATGTCGGGATGCTGAGCGTCCCAAGTGAAGAACTGAATCTGATCCCCCGTTGTGTGCTGAGTGGTACGGGAACTTTAGTATTTGACGGAGAACTAACCATGACCGGGTTTCTGGAGCTCCCTTCAGGACCGAGTTGCATTCGAGGGAGCGCTGGATCGACAAATCCCAGATATACACGATCGATCCATGACTGAAGAACGGTAGTTATGTTCATAGTTCAGGTTCGATCTGCAGGTCGAACAAAACTGTCAGTGTCAAGTGTCAGTGAGATTTTCGAGCTCCGCTTGGTACTTTAAAGACGGGAGAATTTATTTTTCTTCTTTCATCCTTGGCCACCTCACAACGCCTTGTTCTGTGGTATGCGTTCCGCATATCAATGGCACATAGGAAATGTGACTACATCGTAGTAGGTAGGCCTATAGGACAAAGGCCACTTTAATCGCTCTGATCACGAATATCTACGCTGAAAGGAGTTTCATGACTTGGCGACATCTTCATCTTTTGGCTTTTCACTCTCTCTGATATCAACATGTATCCACCACTGGACTATAGATTACAATACACCCAGTATCTGTGCCTCCCCAATATACTATGAACTCGAACCGAATCATCCCTTGCTTGATCGTCCTAGTCTCCGGGGCACTGCATCTGTCTCCTTCATTGGTGAAAGTTCTGTCGGTATCCCTAACCCTTGCCCAACCTAAATAATGTGATAGCCGTGTCAATGGATTGTAGCATTCGGGGGAAACTAGGGATACCTTTTCTAGCGTGTTCCAGTCAAACGTTGCAGGTTGAGAGACGCCAAAAAGATTGATCTTCCGTTTCTTCTTCTTTGGCGCTGTGTCCATCTCCTCCTCCGAGGCGTCCTTGCGTTGTGATGCCTTGGACTTTTTGGGAGGGTCGGGCGAAGGCCGTTTCTTGGGATTCGGCTTAGCCTTTGGTTTCAAACGTTCCGGCTCGGCGTCATCGCTCAGAGAAGGCTTCTTCCGCTTGACGGCCTTGGGCTTTGCAGGCTCTTCTAAATCCCCCTTCTCTCTGTCCTTGGGTTTCGTCTTCTTCTTTTCCTTCCGTACCTCACCCATTTCAGCATCACTGACGTCCTCAGCATCTTGGACAGCCTTTTGCTTCCCTTTGGCTTTGGAACTCTGTCCCTGAACGGGCGGCGGAGCAGACGGAGACTGAATAAGCTCCAGGTCACTGTCCGAAGCCTCGGGGATGGAGTCACGGTTTACAGGGCGTGGCTTGGGACGTGGCTTGGCTGCTACATCTTCAGGCCTAGAAGACGACGGTTTAGAGGTAGAAGCCTGCTTCGCTGTATATTTGCGAGGCAGAGTGGATTTCGATGGCGAAGCGTATATTTCCGCATCCGACTCTTCGGTTGATTGTACTCGAGGTGAGACAATTGGGTTTTTACTGGATGGCTAGCAAGATCAAGCCACAACGCATGAGCACGCGAGCGAAACATTAGATACGTCCGGACGTACTTTAGGCTTTGATTGAGCAGACAACTGCGTTTGGAGCTCAGTAAGCCTCTGCTCCAGGGTGATAATCTGGGCGCGTGTAGTGGCCAACTCGACTTCGGCCGTTTCCCGCGCGGTTGTTTGCTCCTTCGCTTCGACCTATGTGATATGGAAACGCTTTGCCTGTGTTCTACGTGAGCGAAAAATATCTTTACCTTCCATTCCTCGAGGACGCCCTTAAGCTTCTCCACCCTACCCTTCTGCTTCTCCAACATCGCCTCCAGGGAATCGAGGTCCCCGATACGTGTCTCAAGCTCGGCGACGCGCTTCTTTGTCTCCACGAGTTCCTGCTCAAGTTCTCCTCTCTTCTTCCTCGCCTCTTCAACGTTAGCATCCTCACCCTTCTTTAGGTTCTGCCAATTGGTGAGCTGTGTACGAACTTGTGTAGTCTCGTCCTGTGCTTGCTCTAAAGAACGCTTCAGAGAGACAACTTGGGCCTCGAGAGCATCTCGATCTGCGGTGAGTCGAGCGAGCTTGGAAGATGAAGAGGTGGTAGCGGCTGTTACATCTGCATGGGCTTCTCGAAGACGCCTGAGATCGTTCTAGAAGTGTGGTGGGCCCAGGCTAAAACGCAAGAGGGAGCATTGTAAAAGAACGTACCTCGACCTGCTCGCGTTGTTTGTGCGCGGTCCGTGCCTCTGCTGCTTTTGCCTCCACCTCCTTTTCGAGAGCCACACGCTGTTTCTCTAGCTCTTGAACTGTCCGTTCACTCTCAGCTACTCTCTCCTTCAACTGATCTCCAAGTTCCTCGATTTCGTCAGTCTGTTGCCGGAGCTCTCCCACTTCCGCCCGGTACAAGCTGATCTTGTACTCGCTCCGTAGCCTCTTGAGTTGCTCCTCTCTCGCATCCTCTTGCATCTTGAGCACAGCGATACGCTCGTCCTGCAATAAACACGCCAACCGGTACTCTTGTATCCGATGGCATGCCTGAATCTTGTCACATCCCTCTACCCATGCCTTTCGCTCATCCATCCACTTCTGTCGTTCGCCTGTCCACGTCTGACGGTCCCCTTCCAAGGCCTTGCGTTCAGTTTTAAGAGTAAGAATATCAGCGGCAGATTTAGCGAGTTCTTCGTTGAGTTTCGCTATGGACTGCTCGAATGACCGGTTCTTCTGGACGAGATCGTTTATGTGTGATAGTTGTGACGCGACCATGGCTTCGTGGGGGGTAGTTGTAGAGCCTGTCGCGGTCGAAGATGTGAATATCGACGTCGCTGCTGTTGGGACGGGCGTCGAGCGCAATGGTGTGGTAGGGGCGGCGCGTTTGGGCAGAAGAGCGGGCCCCGAGGGGGGTCTCACTGGTTTGACCGGAGAACGCGTTATCATCCTGTAAAACGAAAGCGGTTACTCGAGAGAAGGAAAGTCCGTCGATATTTCGATAAAATGGTACTAATATCTTGACCTCATGGTCAGAGGATGGATTGGATCAACAAAGAGTTCAATTGGATTATATAATAAAGTTTCCATTTTGGTCAATACTCCTAGGTCGGCTATTCACAACGTTAACTGCAACGGTGATCACTGTGTACGCAAGAAAACAGTTTAGAGTGGTCGCTCAGGTGATCTCGTTCTTGTCAAGTTGGGGAAGTTCGCGATAAAATTGCGTCTGGACGTCTCCATTCACATAATATTTTCCGCGCGTCACTGAACTTCAAACTATAGCGGAGAGTGTCTTCATCCCGACTCTTTGGTCTAGGGGAGATCACTGTTTACGTTTCAATCAATCGCTGCACTAGTTCGCTGTCTCGGGAGCCTAGAGACAATGGACCTGAATTTGATCTCTTCACTTATCGCACTCGCTGGAGCATCCATTGGGAGCGGGTACCACCCCGGTATCGCCGAGTGAGTACCAAGTCAGGAGTATACGACTTAGTGAGGGAAACGTTGAACTTCATATTATACAATTATCGTTTGCATCCTTTCGCGATTGTGTTTAAGCATGCCCGAGCACGGGCATTGGTTTGTACGCCTCCTCCAGATATGTGATTTCATCTGCAGTCAATTTGACATCAATACTCGCTGTGTGGAAAGTTAGCTCTCGTGAAACATGTTCCCCAACACGACGAACGACGCACCAATGATCTCCTGAAGGTTGGTCAGACTGGTGGTACCAACGATCGGGGCGCTGACATCTATATTTGATCGGATGAGCAGTGCGAGTCATTGTGTAGGAAGAATGACTAACCGTCCTTGCTTAGGACCCAGGCAATGGCAACTTGTGCCATGCTAACTCCCTTCTTCTTTGCCAGTTCTTCCACGCTAAACGCCTAAATCAATACCGTACCAACTTCGGGGAAACATAGTGTGAAGGACGCACCGGTTGATGATCACTTCGTACGATGAAGCAGCAGACGCGTAGTTCCCTATGAACCTGCGTATTACAGATTAGCACGTTAGAAGGATGAGAAAATGATACGATGATACCAGTCATTTTGGCCTCGCTTAGTTTGTTGTCCCAGAGGTCTCGTAAGTGCACCACGAGCCAAGGGGGACCAAGGGATGGAACCAACACCGAACATCTTGAGCGTAGGGAACATTTCACGCTCTTCCTCACGGTACAGAAGACTATAGTGGTTCTGCATAGAGATGAAAGGCGTAAGCTTGTTCATGATCGCATAGTCTGTTCAGTAGATTGAGTATTGTTTTCAAAGTATTTAATTGATCCTCACTCTGCATGGCCTGGACTAAAAATTACTGTGTGAGCACGGATGTAACAGTTACAGAGATGTCCCTTACACTGATATGCCCAGCAAGAGCTCATTCCGATGTAGCGAACGTAGCCAGCTTTGACGACATCATGGAGAGCTTGCATCTGCATCATTCAGAGTTGACCGAAGACTCGAGGTTTGAGGACACAATGCTTACAGTCTCCTCGATTGGCGTCTCCTTGTCGAACCTATGACCTGAAGGGTGGCCGTGAGTGCTAACGTTTTGTATGAGCTTCATAAATGCGCGTACATTGAAGGAGGTCGACATAATCCAGCTGAAGGCGCTCAAGACTCTTCTTCACGCTTGCGAAGATATGCTTGCGACTCAACCCATGCTGATTCACGTATCCGTTCTGATCAGGTTCCTTTCGACCGGTGGCTTGGTGGGTGCTGTACTCGTGACCAACGACGTTGTAAACCTGCAGGTGGAAACGTGGGTGTGTCAATCCACACCATGCTTGGTCATTTTAGAATGAACCCGCCTTGGTCATCACGACGATCTCATCACGAGGTAGATTGAGCTTCTTGATCGCCCGTCCAAGGATGACTTCGGAGTAGCCATTTGAATAGGTCTAACGACGGTAAGGTGAATGGTAAAATGACCAGGATGGCAAACCCACATCAGCGGTATCAAAGGTCTGAATTCCAGCTTCGTATCTGTGTCAGCACAACATGGAAATCAGGGGGTTCAGTGACGGAACGGCATAGAGCTTACGCAGTCTTGACATGTTCGATAGCTTCTTCCTCGCCCAAGACCCACTCTTGCCAGCCCTTGTCACCGTACTGCATGGTCCCAAGAATGATCCTGGACACCTTCAAGCCGGAATTTCCGAGCCTCACTGATCAAATATTCCTGGTGTCAGTCGTCTCGTTCCTCTACCTTCCTATCGTTCAGCTCACCGTACGGAATCTTCTTAGGGTAAGACATTGGGGGATAATCGTCTTGATGAGTGTCAGTAATGGAAAACGACTTATCAAGACGAAGAAATACCACCGCTGTCACCACAAGTTCACAGTCTGACCAATGAAGTTGAACATACGGTCATCCGAGTCACGTCAGTCCCAAGCACCTGACCCAGTGTCGAGACCCTTTGTCTGAGATCGATCTTTGGTGTGCCTAGGGGAGACTAGCCTTTGTCTGGTGCCTCAGGCTTGGCTGAGCTATCCAATGCACTAGACAAAGCTTCCCGACGGAAAGGCGCGCGTCACTATAGTACTGTCTGGCCTCCCCTCACCACCCTCGCCCCCTGCCACCAGTGCAGGTATACCCTCTGCGCATGGCGATGCTCCCGCTCAGAGTCACCAACTTCTCAAGCTTTCGAATGCGTGCTCTCCTTCGACTTGGAGGAAACCGGCTTTATTCACCCACTCACTTCTTCACTCCAATTTTGCGTCGTACTTCCATGATGATGGCCCCTCGTTTCATTCCTTCGCGCCTTGATGTAATCGAGGATATCGAAGATTACCAACCCGGCGGTTACCACCCAATATCTGTTGGCGACACCTTTGACCATGGGCGTTTCAGGGTCCTTCATAAACTTGGATTCGGAGGCTCCTCTACTGTTTGGCTGGCGCGCGACCAGCGGGAAGAGGGAGACCGGAGTAGAATCGTCACCCTCAAGGCAATGCGCGCCGATGTTCCCTCATCCAAGGTCCCAAGCGAGATCCCCGAACTGGCTATTTCCCAAAAACTTAGATCATCTCTCCCTCCTTCCGAGTCTGTCGACTTTCAGACTGTCGATTACCATTTCTTCGTACAAGGTCCAAACGGCTCTCACCTATTCCTCATATTCCCTCTTGCCGGCCCCAGTATCCTTGCCATGTCTGACTCACCCGGGCGAACTGCCGGTAGTCGACGACTACGTGCAGACTTGGCTAGGAAGGTTGCGAAACAAACAGCGATGATGATTCACCACATGCACTGCATCGGCGTCGTTCATGGAGGTAAGCAATCTTCTGCCTCTTTCTCAGTTCCTGACGAATGATCCCATCGAGACCTGACCACATCGAACATCTTGTTTCGCCTGTTGCCCCACGTCATCAAATGGTCGGATGCCGAAGTATACGCCCATCAGGGCGTCCCCGAGGCGGAGAATGTCAGAACCCGTGACATGCAACCGCCCGGCCCTCACGCACCAGCCATGCTCGTCGCACCCATCCAGAACTCCAAGATGTCGGACGCAACGCTTCTTCAAGAAAGCATTGTCGTCGGTGACTTTGGCCAGTCCTACATCATCGCCTCTCCACCATCGTCCTACCAGCCAGGTACGGTGCTGAATTACCAATCGCCGGAGGCACGGTTTGAGGGGCGCGTGGGCCTCGAGGCGGACATCTGGGCGCTCGGATGCGCGATCTTTGAAATCCGCGCGGGCTTTGCCCTCTTCGAATTGTTCTTGGGAACTGACGTCGACATTCTCAGGCAGATGGTTGAGACGCTGGGGCGACTACCCGACCCCTGGTGGGCTACTTTCAAACAGCGCGCGCAATGGTTCGAGGAGGACGGGCAGCCAAAGAGCGAGCAGGATCAAGAACGCGCCCGCGCGTTTGTGAAAGCGTCCAGAAGCTCCATCAGGGCGAAGTTGCTCAGGATAGGCGAGCAGGACGATCCGCCGTATGAAGACGAAGGTCCGATGATTGAAAAGCCCGGGGTGCGACTGCATGAGGAAGAAGTCGGGCTGTTGGAGGATCTTTTGGAGAAGATGTTGAAGTATAATCCAGAGGAGAGGATTCGCATACAGGATGTCATCCGGCATCCGTGGTTCACCTGAGGTTTTGATATGCTCTTTGCTCTTCACCGTATTCTACCTATTCCGTTTCTCCGTATGGGTATCCCTGTACATGAAATACTTATGGCCATAATGCTCATTTCCCATTTGCATTTGCTGCTCCAACGACGTCTTGGAATACCTATGCAAAAATTGTGTTTCGACCCAAAGGTTCAAGCTCAAGCTCAAGTCTCAATGATGTTACCCGGCTTTGAACAGGGAACGAAAGGCCATACAAATGCCACAAGCTACATATACCTCAGCTCAATATAATTACAAGTATGGGCACCTCGACATGACAACAGATTTTTCTCTCTCCTACACGGTGGTTATTGTAGAAGCCCAAAGCTGATCAGCCTTACCGTACGGCACGCTCCCGAGTGTGAGCTGGAGTCCGAGTCGGTTCCAGTTGTACGCTGTATACTAGCTACTGTACTAGTGATTGCGTCGGTTGCGCCAACGCATGAGTTTGTCGAGGTGAAACAGCATGAAAGTGTTGAGAATCGATGCTACAGAGCTTGGTCTCTCGTACAAAATGCGAAAAGATCACATCGCAATTGAGGTGAAGCGATGTGAAGTGCGGACAGTTAGAAACTTTGCTGCCGTTTTACACTGGCAAAGTACCACGTCCGTCCCACCACTCGTACTGGCATTCGCCTGCGACCATGGCACCCCCCAGTAGACTAAGACCTCATCTTAACGACCTCTTACAGAAAAACCTTGAACTCGAACACAAAGTCGCTGATCTTCGACATCAACTCACACAATCTACCGCAAAATGGGCCGACGAACGGAAGACGTTGGCGATGGGATGCGACGCTCTCATGGCTTCCTTTGCTAAGTTTCGTGCTCGGCTTGACGTTCAACCGTCCGACTGGGGAGACTCTGAGGGTGAAGTCGAGCAGAACTTGGAGGCTGGGGTACAAGCCGAAGAAACGGGGGAGGCTGATAACGGGGAATTGGAGGTGGATGATGATCATGGACCGTCGACGCCGATGGATCTGCATGAGAAGTGTCGGTCACTCGCCGTGGAACTTCGGGTAAAGGAGGAGGAATTAGAGGAATCACAGAGGAAACGAGAAGCAACTGAGGTGCAGTTCGAATCTCATGATTGACGATCAGCTATTAACGCCACAGGTTGACGCCTTATTACCAGGAGGAACTACGACGTGTCGAACGAGCGTTGCAGGTTCAGAGTGAACAACTTGAAGCAGCTTTAGCGGCCGCCAAAGCGAACGCAGACATAGGGAGTAAAATTACACCAGCGCATACACCCGTCGATACCTCAGGACAAGCCGATCCGAGCAAGACCGAGCTAGAGACTACGCGAGAGAAGCTCGATGGTGCAACGCAGGAGATCGGTCGGGTGAAACAGCTGCTGCAACAGTGGCAGAAATACGGTAACGATTGGAAGCGGGATGCTCAAGCAGCACGATCTCGCATATCTGAATTGGAACAGCGGGAGCTGGATCTTAGCGCACAGCTCAAGCCAGGAGAAGAGGCTCTTTTGGATAACGAGAAGAACGAAGTTCAAAGATTGCTAAATGCACTTGCCGAACAGACTGTTAGCATTTCTTTCGAGACCTCCATCTTAAAACTACTTAAATCTTGTCAGATTGCGACAGAGTTCCAACGAAGTGCCCGTCAAGACGCTGTGAAACGAATTCACGACCTCGAAGCTATGGTCGCGCGTCTGCGAACCCGGTTAACACCAGAGCAGTTGGCTCTCTTCGACTCGGAGCAGGACCAAGGCCCTGAAGGACAGCCAATTTCGAAACCACCCCCAGCGATAGCAGCGGTAACATCAATTCACCGTAGCTTTAAGAGTCATATCTCATAAATTATACTAGCCACATCCAGAGTCAGCCCCAAATAAGCGTACTGAGTTGATTGTTTTAAAGATCCCCTCTCGCGTAAGTGCTTACCTGGCCGTCGGATTGTGCAGTTCACCAGAGATAAACTGATAAAACAGTCCGCTAAGAAACCTTCGGTCGAAAATCGCCAGCCTGCGCATCAGGAAGAACAGGAAAATGTACGTGCACGTCCCGTCTAGCATCACTGTTGTCGTCGGTCGTCAGAAAGGCTGATCCGACTTTCCTCTCGGCAGACCACCACAAACCAGTCTATATCTGTGAACCAAACGGTGCGGCTCAGCGAGAGGACTTCACACAATTCCACGGACTATGAAGTTTGCATTCACACGTGCAACCCGTCACTATGCCGGAACGGGGATCGATCCTTTTTGTGGTTGCGCAAGCAGTCGTCTCTGCCTCGCCATGCCCTCTCGGGAAAGAAACACCTTCGTTGTAACTCGGATTGTCCTGGTCATCGACTGTTAGTTATGTCGACGGCAGATGCAACAAAAGAACCTCGTAGAGCAAGGTGTCGTCCACCGTCGGACGCAGAGCTGGCTATGGCTTCACAAGAGACGAAGACTCCACACCGTAGTCAATTGGAAGGGGAGAAAGGGGAGAAGGGTGCCGATGCAGAGGCCGATGCCGTGGCTGAGGGAGAAAATGGGCCCGAAAGTTCAGCAGAGACCGAGGATCGTGAGGAGACCGAGGAGCCGGAGGAAGAGTCGGTGCGGTACGAAGGATCTCAGGAGAAAGTAGATGAACATCCGTCATCTCAAAAGAGCGATGAAAGCTCGATTCTGGGGAAGCGTCCGCGGGCGCGCCATACCGATGGCGACGAAACTTCACGAGCTAGAAAACTCAGGCCACGTATTTCCCTGAAGCCATGAGGGGGGCTCGCTGTTTGGGCTTTTAATAACGGTGTAGCAAAGCAAGATGTGATATAATTATGTAGCCTCGATTCATGTAATCCTTGGAACCTCGTCGGTATAGAACTTGAGCCTGCAAGCCGTGAATTGCATATTGAAACTAGTGATATATACAGTCTATAATACCGGGTATATCAGACTGAATAGGTAACGATTCTATGGGCCATGGAGCGTGATGAAGCCTTCCTCCGGGCCAAGTCTTCCAGTGCGTCTCCGGATGTCTGGGGACATGTTTCCCATTCCACCCACACGAGGATCGCCATAGAAATGGCCTGGGGGTATCGGATTGAATGCTTGCTGAGGATGGCGTGGAGAACCATATGCCACATAGCCCTGCTGAGTGGCAGAAGCAGAAGGGTTTCGGATAATGCGAGGGGAGTCATGGCGGAAGTCTGGAGGTTGCATTGAACCCGGCCGTGCAGGGGTATGACTAGGCTCGTCTTCTTGGGGACGTTGTAGCTTTATGGCTTCAAGCAGCAGGGTAGGGTCGTAGTATAGATCTGACCCAAAGTCGACTTGGAACCTAGAAAGCGGTCAAACCTTTTTCAACGCAACTTTCAATGGTTGCACTCACTGCTGGGTCCCCACGTCCCACTGCGGCCCTCTTTCCGCACGAGCAGTCATCAACAATGAATTCCAGTCTGATGCAGACTCCTACGATCGAAATCCATAGGGATGAGTATCATTCTCCCCGCTCTGTGTGCAACTGACGATTGTTTGGGCCAAAGCGCCCGCTGGTGGGTCGTTGTGTTGGTATCGTACGCGTGGCCTTGATTTCGAGGACTTTCCAGGTTGCGTGTGTTCTTTTCGAACGAGGTGCTCTACTGACGTGCTGAACTTGAGACCTATACGTTGGGCACCGTGTTTCGGGACCTTGATCACAAGGGTTTTGGCAGGTTTTCCCCTAGCCATTGAATGGGCTTGATCGGTGTGTTATCGTAGTGAAATATCAACGCCTCAAAATGGTAGTGACACTCGAGGCGGGGGGAGGTGGACAGTCTGAATCACACGCTCGAAGCTCTCCATTCTCTTCATGCTCGAATTATAAACGATTTACCCCGTCGTAAGTACTGTCAGTACTTGAGCTGATGGTAAAATGAAGCAGCGGTCTGTGGAAGCGAATACGGACGGGTAACATGTGATTCTACCGCCCAGATTTTGTAGCGAACGTGGACCGAGTGACCTGCACCACCATCATGACCAGTCTCCGACTTCATGCCATCTCCAGACACACTTTCCGTCAGCTCAAGTTTATCATCCCCGGCGCCGCTGTCACCTTTCTCTTCAAAACACATCATATCCTTCTCGAGCTCTTGACCAACCCCACTCCGGCTGACTGGTCGAGGTAAGGTCGGCTACTCACGTCGTGCTGCTCCGATTGACTCCAAATAGGACGGCGGCAATATGCGCGCTATGTCTTGGCGCACTTGTAGTCTCGTTGTTCCTTTATATCCTGCTCGTGCACTGGCTACAAGGGGTTGAGCCTGATGTGAGTCCTAACGTACCAATACATCCTGGCGCATACTCACATACCCAAAGTATCATTCCTGGAGAAAGTCCGGTGTCTTATCACGTGTCATCCCTACTCTCACTGCCGCTATCGTTGCTGGATGGTCACTGCTCTCTCTGACACTTGGACGTTGGTCAAATCTAGGATACTTGAAGGGCACAATCGGAGGTGATTGTCTTCCGCGATTTGCTTCCATCGGAATACTCATCAGAAGATAGCATCCGGGTTGTACGCCCTCGTCTTTGGTTTGATGGGCTTGCTATCTGCCCCGAAGATCCGTCGGTCATGATCGCAATTTCTTCTCTTGACTTTTGCCTGGATCTGGCTTTGCATCGACGCGCGGAAAATAAATCATCTACCTACTTCATGCTCTCATTGAATCAGAACCCGGCATATAGTCAATCATCCCATGTTGCTCTATCTGTTGTCATTTTATGATCTATATTGAAATCGTGGGACCACTTCTATTGTTCCAACTCTACCTATGGTCATTTCCCCACCTCCCAGACGCGTCGCCCTTGCCCTCGTGAAGTCAGTGTTTGAAGCAGACGGGCCTTGCGCCGGTGAGCCTTTGGTTTGTGATTAGCGATTCATCATCTTTGGAGTCCGGATCAGGGGTATCTTGGTAGCCGGATCCGATCGTGAGTCTGACACCTGTCCTCCCTCGGTGCACTGGAGACAGGTTTTCCGGTTACCGGGTGGAAAAGATTCATAAGAGCCATAGACGCGACAGCATCATATCCTATCCATATTCACCGTCTCTTTCTTCAGGCATGTCATCCGGAACTTTCACTC
This sequence comes from Chalciporus chontae, assembly GCA_038089555.1. Classification (NCBI taxonomy): domain Eukaryota; kingdom Fungi; phylum Basidiomycota; class Agaricomycetes; order Boletales; family Boletaceae; genus Chalciporus; species Chalciporus chontae. The sequence continues at coordinate 118,678 of JBBPLD010000032.1, forward strand.
GCATCGTTCTCCGTGAACGTCCAGTAGCAGACATCCTTCCTGGCACGTTCGAGTCGCAAACTGTCTCCAAGGATGAGCTCAAGGCAGGCGCAAGGGAAACTGTCGTCCAAGTCACTTATATATCTCTCGATCCTGCGATGCGAGGGTGGTTGAGGGATACGCGAAGCTACCTTCCTCCCGTTCAAATTGGCGAGGTGATGCGTGCACTGGGGATGGGTGTCGTCGTGGAATCTGGGGAGGGGAGTGCTTTCTCGAAAGGTGATATCGTCACCGGTACATTTGGTATGTACATGGTTTCTTCCTGCCTCGTTCGGTGCTGATATGTTGTACCCACTGCTCAGGTTGGGCCGAATATGCTGTCATGAAAGACAAGGCACTACAGAAGATAACGTGAGGGTTGAGAGCTCTGTTGCAACTGTGCGAGACTGATAGTTAACTTGAAAGTCCCCCTCCTGGTACCACAGCACTTGATTTCTTGAACACCCTCGGCATGCCTGGTATGATCATCTGCTATGCCCATTTCATTAACTCCTTAACTCTCGCTCCCAGGGATGACCGCCTACTTCGTGAGCGAGAACACGAATGTCTTGCTTTGGGCTACTAACATGCAATGGCCATTTAGGGTCTACATGACATCGGGCAGCTCAAGGCCGGCGAAACCCTCCTCGTATCCGGCGCCGCAGGTGCAGTCGGATCACTTGTCTGTCAACTCGGGAAACGCATTGGTGCCAAAGTCGTTGCGCTTGCTGGGACGGACGACAAATGCGCTTGGCTCGAGAAGGAACTCGGCGTTGATGTCGCTTTGAACTACAAAAGCAGCACGCTCCGGGAAGATCTCAAGAATGCCGTCGGATATCTCGACGTCTTTTTTGACAACGTTGGTGGAGAGATTTTGGATATGGCTCTCCAAAGATTGAACAAGAACGCAAGAATCGTGTTGTGTGGTGCGTGTGGTTCTCCTTGTGTGTATCATATTTTGCATGCTGACAGCCATTTCAGGAGCTATCTCCAGTTATAGTATGTCAACCCCTTGTAATCTCTCGATGAGCACGCTGACTCGACTTTGAAAGACTCGCCAATACCTCGTGGTCTTGTCAACTACATGAACCTTATCTCACAACGAGCTAAGATCCAAGGCTTCGTCGTGTGCGTCTCCTCGTGCTAGGCTACACACACGGGATTTACGTTTCACAGATTTGACTACGCCGCGGAGTACCCCAAAGCAATCGCTGATCTGGCCGTCGGCCTTACCGATGGCACACTCAAGAGGAAATTCCATATCGTCGAGGGGTTGGAGAGTGCCCCGCAAGCACTTCCGATGTTGTTTTCGGGAGGCAATACCGGAAAGTTGTACGTCCGCTTTCTACTCTTGACTTGCGAGGAATCTGGGCTCAACTGAATGTCGACAGAGTTGTACAAGTGTCTGAACCACCTGCTGGCCAATATAGGTTGTAACTTAGTTCGAACCTGTTTCATATCTTGGGGTAGTTGGACTACTTTGTTGTAACAAGTTCAGAAGCACGTCGCCAAAAAATAAATACCATTGTACACCGACCTAGGACCACCCGTTGTTCTAATCAAGATGCACATCCATTCGCGGCGAGAAAACGTCCAGATCTCACAACAAGACAAATACAACAATTCTCCAATGGAAAACGGAGCCAAAATGATGTACATGGATTCCGATTTTCCTGTTTACACTTCCGAGTTGGCTAGACGTTCCCGTTCCTGGAGACTTCGAGCAGCTCTGTGTGGTTCTGCTTCTCGTCGAAGGATCCTGAAGCTGCTGCTGCTGCCGCCTCCTCGGGAGTGTTGAGCGCTGCGAGAAACCCTTCCGGGGCAATGCCGATGTGTTCATGGTACATTTTAAGCCCTCGGAAGAACGCGGTATGGGTTGGAGTGAGAGCTATCGAACAGATACCAGATCCGTCAGTTCCACGATTCCTTAGGTGATCGAAATGCTCACTTCGGAGAGAACTACCCAACAAATGATCATAAGTAACGAACGCGAGAAGGGTGGCCGGGATATTGGTCAATGCGGCGATCGCCGCGTACGGGCCTCCTGCAGCTTGCCTGCCCCAGATCGACATGACCATGAAACGTGACCCGAGATCACGCGCCGAGTTTGCGGAAACTACAAAAAGGAAAGGGTCATGAGCGATCTGGAAACTTTGGGTCTGGTCGATAGCTTCGAGAAGAGAAGAACGTACGGGCGGTTGGAGAATATCCCCAGACGGCAACTCCACTTGGAGGCGTGGGTCAGATGACGAGGCTGATAAACAGATTAGGAGGGTGCATACTATACAAAGCCGATGACCCATGGCGCGCACGGAGGCGGAATCATGTGGTTGGTGGGGTCGAGGCCTGCACTGATGGTAAGGCCGATGAGGAAGTCCTGGAAATGGAATGTCAACTCGAGATAAGGAGGTCGGTCATGTGTAATTCACGGTCATGAACTCGTTGAGTAGAGCACGCTTCAAGTTCGTCCCAGGCAACACGTAGAGTGCGAATATCCCTGCGGGACCGTCTGGAGTGAACATCAAAGTGTCATAGAGACCCTTTTGTTTCAGGATATCTTCTGCGACCTAAAGACAGCTCAATAATAGTTTTCCGTCAATTCAGGAAGAAAGCTGATACGTACCACAATCAGATCTTTCCACTGTACATAAATGAAAAAGCATGCCAAAAAGGCACCCAATATCTGTGCTACAATGTACCTACCGCACCATGTTAATTATCCACTCCCCCACTCATTACGGAAGTGAACATACCTAGCGGCCTTGGTGACAGGGAAACCTCTGAGTAAGACGAATGACAGTGTGACGGCTGGGTTGAAGTGACCTCCAGAGGCTGCTGAACAGACTGTGATAGCGAGTATGATTCCAACCGAATATGCAAATCCCACAGTGAAGAGAGCTGGGTACTAAAATTAGAAACTGCGTTAGGCACAGAAGACACGAACTGACAGCCAAGGGGCTGAGCGGTGACGTTTCCAACGACGAATGAAGCAGTGGCACCAACGCCTGTTTCAGAATGATCAGTTAGGAAATGGTGTTTTCGAAATGGAGAAAAGTCACCAGCCTGCGTAGACGTAGAAGAACACCCCAAGCTATACCCATTCATGTTGTCAGATACCAGCGGGCAACGGGTGGAGAATTAATACCGATTCAGCGAATAGTTCAGTAAGCCAATGAACTTTGCTGTATTTGACCCTTTCCCAAGAAGTCATGTAGGGGGGTGGATGTGCGACATCGCGCAGGCGAACTGGTTGGGGGGACATGGCTGGGAGGGAAAGGAATGCGGGATGATGGAGAAAATCTACCGGGCCTTAAGAAGGGTTTCGGGCAGTGATTCATGTCATGATTCCATGACAGGAGTTAAATCGAGACATCGGTTCAAGTAGTATGAAAGGACAAATCGCAGTAGTTCTCGTTCCTTCTAAAGATGTGTTCAGGAAGATAGCGAGTACTGATCCAAAATCACATTGGACAGTATTATCGAGACCCGCTATCGCAACTTGAGTATCTGTAGGGGTTATGAGTGGCTTGAGGAACTCTGACGAAGACGGTTCCTCACGGTGTCGCATGACCATGCAGGCATGAGGCGTTTGGCGCCGGTTGCACGAGGTCGCGCGAGGGAACGAATATTTGATCCCGTTGACATAAGGTATCACAAATGATATTGTGGGGTCTGCACCCGGCTCAACCTATGGGAACTCGTTGGAATCATAATGCACAATGATGCATAATTACTTACTGAGATGGGATGACTCCAACGGGGAACTGGGCCTCCGGCCGGACAGTTCGTCTTGCGCTTCTCTATTACTGACTTGCGGTAGCCTACAGGGTCGCTTCAAGTTGGTCCGCTGACGATGAACATTGGTTTGCGACTCTCTATGCGGAACTCTGAGCACCGTGCGTCTTCGGAAGCTTCGCCGCGTCGGTATCCGATCGCTCCAATATTACTCGAACATCGAAATTGAAGAACGCCGTGGAATCCCAAGTCATTGGGCTCGCGGCACTGATTCTTGCGTCGTCCTTGACGAATGTTCGTAGGGTGATTTGCACTCGCAAAAATTTGGATGCAAATTGTTCGCCACGAGGACTGCCTTTGTCAGGTGGGCCCCGGTAAGCGAAACGTGTTATTGACAGCCCCCAGATGAAGCAATGCATATGGGTGGTTCCAACTTCCCACTGTCCTGAGTCTTGGAGTTTCTCGAGAGCTTTGTACGATCCACTTGGCTTATGGGTGATAACAGTGTGCAAGGTGTGCGTTGCTCAGCGTTCAAACGTTCATCTTTCTCTCGACTGCTACTAACATTGACCGTGTAGGTAGTAATGTTCAGTTTAGCCTGTGCTAAACTCATTTCGGGCGCGTGGCCACGGCGTGCACAGAAATACCTATCTCGAGAATGCTGCGGTTCGTGGCTCATGAGACCGATATCATATAGAGATAGATCATCGTCTGGTGCCAGCTTCTGTGTAAGATCAATCGTTCTCGAAGACAATGAGCACGGTAAACACGCAGTGGGACCCCAGAGACAGTATTTAGAGTTCAGGGGGTAGCACAACGTCGTCCCGCGGTGATGGGAGATAGCTACTTGATGGTATGATCGCTCGAGGATAGTTTTCAGTGGATGATCCGTGCACCGTCCAACTGTTGGCTTGCTGGAGGATGGCATGAGTGGAGATGGTGTTTGGGGTCCTTGTCTTGAAGCGGTGTTCGAGCTTGGGTTTCGAGACTTTTGGTTATTGAGCGACTTTTCGACTTGACGCTCTGGTCAACCGCTCGTACGAGACATACAGTTCTTTCTCTTTATCGTCTACTCGCCAGCTCGCGGCAAGGCTTGTTTCCTTTTTTTTTCATCGTGTCAAAATTGCAAGCCAAGCCTTGCAAGCCTTGATTATTCTCCAAGCGGTCTTTAGTCGCGTCGTGCTTGCTATCTTTCATCATTTCTGCTGTCTGCTCCTTTTTCCCTCCTTGATTTTTCTTCTACTCCCCAATGGCAACCACGTCCCGCTCAAAGCAGCCTAGGAAAGGTATGGCAGACCCCGCGACCCGGTATGTATCCCCCATCACATCCTACCGCCACATACGTACTCTCTCATCATCCTCTCCATTTCTCAGTCGTCCCCAGGCGTGGTCAGGGGCAAGGGCTTCTCCGACATTCTCTCCAGCCAACACACCCTCTCGTCTGTCGAACGCGCCCTCTCCAGCCAGTCAGGGGCCCTTCCCTCCATTAGCTGTACACACCAACGGTACTCGTCCACAAGATGCTCCACAGGATCGTGTCCTTCAAACCCTTACTGGTCTTACCGTGCGTCTTACCTCCCGGGCTACGCTCAATATCATGAGCCTACATCTTCCATCTCATTAGGGCACAACGGTCACATTGTCAACGAAAGCCGGTCAACGCTACGAGGGTATGATCTCGTCCACTAGTCCTGAAGGCGACACGGCTGGTGTCACTCTCAAGGATGTAAAGGAGATCTCAAAGCCCGGCACCCCCCTCAAGGACACCCTCTTCATTCCTTCAACCAACCTCGACAATTGGCAGTCTGGGCCCGCCGATGCTAAAGTGCCTAATGGTGACTGTGAGTCCTCAAGCGCGCATTTTAATCGGACAAGGAATAGATGATCCCACTAACTCTCTTTTTTATTTATTTTCTCAATGTCGATGCCACGGTTACTCGTGGTGCAGCATTTCGAACAGATTCCGAGATCGGCAGAGGGAAAATCTCAAAAGAACGTGATTTACAAGCATGGCAGTCCTCTGATTCGACTGGGGCCCCTGCGGTTCCACCAGGCCCACTCGAAGCCACCGGTGACGACCTTACCTTCGGACCTGGTGCAGCCAACACCTCTTGGGACCAGTTTGCCGCGAATGAACAGATGTTTGGTGTCACGACCTCATTCGACGAGGAAGTCTACACGACGAAACTTGATAGATCTGCCGCGGATTTTAAAGAGAAGGAACGAAAGGCACAACGCATTGCCAGTGAGATAATGGGAGTATGTCAATTGCTACGATATCGCTTTCGCTATTGAGGTTGCCATGCTCACGAAACTGACAGAGCACGAACAATAATTCACATATCGCAGAAGAGAGAAATCTAGGTCAAGATGACAGCGGCGTAAACGAGGAAGACAAGTATGCGTATCTACATCCGCCCTCTTTCCGCCGTTCTTACAGCGTAACGCAGATATGGTGCAGTTGTCCGTGGTTCCAATGCGTACATCCCACCTGGTGCACGTAAGCAGCAGCAGGCTACTTCGGCTGGGGTCTCCTCTCTCAGCCCGCCTCCGAAATCCGAAATCCCCAAAGTCTCTGTCAATGGTCCTGACGGAATGGTGATGGCAACTAAAGATGCTCCTCCGACCACGAAGTCCACTTCCCCAGCCCCGTCTACGTCATCAGTTAACAAGGTTTGTAGCTGCGTTTATTCCCTCAGTATTGTATCAGCTTGACCTTTTGACTAATATCTCCATAATTTACGTCTGTGTCTCCTTAGCCGCCCCCAGATCCACTGCCAGCATTCCGTGACTTCGTAACCAACGAAAGGCAGCGGTTGACGCAGAAGAAGCAGGCCCTGGTGAAAAGTGAGATGGACAAGCGCAAAGCTGAGCTTCTCAAGTTCTCACAGACATTCAAGGTTGGTGGATATGTGCACATCACTGATACGTCGCTTAATTGTTAATGACTTATCTGGCGTCTCTAGCTTAACAAGCCTATACCTGATGACCTGGTGCCAATTTTGGCCAAGGACGAGGAAAGACAGAAGCAGATTCGTGAAAAAGCCTCCCAGGATGCTGCTTCATCGAATGCACGTGCAATTGGGGCAGTAGGAGCACTCAGCCCATCTCCGAGTGCTTCGCGTGTTCCGCAAGTCCCTGGATCCTCAAAGGCTTCCCCGGATTCGACTCGGAAGCCTGCCCCAACTACGGTCGCGCCCAGCAAGACACTCGCGCCGACACCATCATCGTCAACATCCAAGGTACCCTCCAAAACCTCGGAGCCAGGGAAAACGAACGGCAAGCCAACGATCAGCATGTACATTCAGTCCATACCCCCTTTCAAAGGTAGCAAGACGAAGTCTCCGACCCCGCAAGCAAGTGGAACCCCATTAAGCACTGGGGCACCGACTTCACCTACCTCGATGAATCGGCTGAACGCAAACGCTTCATCCTTCAGGCCCAACCCAAAGGCCAATGCCTTTACCCCTGTAATGGCGAATGCACTTTTATTCTTAACCCAATGCTGACCACAGACCTTTCTCCTTCAATCGTCTAGGGTCCTACATCCCCCATTCCCAGCACTGCCTCAGCTTCGGCTTCTGCATCTCCTCAGGTCAAGGCTGCTGAACCGGTAAGGTCGCTACCCGAGTCGTTTGGTGTTGCTGAGCATCGTCGCAGTCATCTACTCCCAACCCCTTCTTCGGCACGAAAGTCATTAAGAAAGCCACAGTCCTTGTTAAGGATGACTTCAATCCTTTCAAACACAACAAGGTTGCTGAGGCCAGCAACATAAGTATGGTTCATCCTCCACGTTCGAAGTGTCAATCTAACATTTCTTCCAGCCGCGATGTGGCCTTACAATGGCAAACGCCACACACACATGTTCCCCGCCCTACCCCACCAGCCGCCCCCGCAACCCGCGCATATTGCCCCGGCTGGCCCTCCACCCGTCACTCACCATCCATACGAAGAGGGGGAACAACGCATAGTCTACATTCCCTACTATCACGGACAGGTAAGCTGTAATCGTCGACTTTCACCCCCATCTGTACCTACGGTCTTCTCAGCCTATCATGCCTGGCATGGCCCCACCACCACCTGGTGCCTTTGTGTCGGGCCCATTCATGCAACCCATGCCTTACCCTCCACCCATACCACCAAACGCACAACGTATGTGATATTTCCTCTGTTCCTGAGACCTGGCTGATCCTGCATAGCTATGTATGCTGCGTCTCCTATGCCTCAGATGCGTGAGTTTGATGATTCGTAGAATACAAATATTTCACTGATTATTGCCTTGCAGCACCACAATATATGCAGCCACCTCCTGGCACCTACCCTCCCCCGCCGAATGGCGCAGGTCCTCGTCCTTCCATGCCACCGACTCCTACACCCATGCACGCACATCCCTACTATCACCAAAGCCCACAATGTTCGTGTAATCTTCTGACTAACTTATCACCTCTGATGACCCACGTTGTTCTGCAGTACAACATGCCGTTCCCTACCCAATGATGATGCCACCCGGAGGTCCCAATGGGCCTCCTCACGCCTACGAAGCAGGTGTAGGTCACGCGTGAACTTGACTCTGCGTCTTCCTCTTCTTTTTTCCCCGCGCCATGCTACTGTTGTTGTGCATTCGGGGGCAATTGTGTGCCAGTTCGTGTTGTATGTGACAAAGTCGACCAAGACACAATCACTGCTGCTTTGCGGTCGTTTACCTACTGTAACTACAATACTTGACTGGCATGAATTGCTTTGGATACAGGATTGCGCGTGTGACATGGCGGCAAACTTGCTGTGAATGGTTGTCAACCTTTTCCGTCCTTTCTAAGTCTGGACCCAAACAATATCATATGGTCCGTGCGCGAGTCGCCTGGAGTATATAAAGCCGCGCCGGATATTATGGAACTTTACCACTCTGGCCTTTTGGCTTAGATCAAGTGTAGTATCTGTTCTTAATAGTTTAACCACTATTATGAGGGCACCGCCCTCATTTTCTGGTTATCAAATTTTTGCCGCCCTTGTCCCCTGCGAGCTCTGCTTGCAACTCCGGGGGCGTGATGACCTTGCTGCTGCACTACTGGCTTGTGTCGTCGGGGGATCTTTCCTCGCTTTTGCTTTGTTTTTTCTTTGCTGTGTCTTCACTTGATGTCTTTTGACACCAACTCGGGCATAGCAAACAGAATTCAGAGTGATACTCTCGACTTGAAGCTTGAAGATTGGATATTGGATATTGGCGGATCAACCGGGTCTGGCTCCGTCGGAGTCGCCTCGAACTGGGCCGGATGTCATTCGCTTCGCCTTGCTGAATAGAACACCCTAAAAGAGCTTCAAATGTTGTCAGTCCATAGCTTGCTTTTCTCTCCCAGTTTCATGGTTTTCTATGGCCGTGTTCAGCATACTGGAGTTTTTTCGCGAGCAACAACGATCCCTTCCCCAACCCAATGCAGTCGGTGATGTCGGCTCGAAGACGTTCATCGTAACAGGCTCCAATGTTGGGTTGGGTTTCGAGACTTCGGTCCATCTGGCCAAGATGAAACCCAAGTTGCTTTTTGCAACAAGTAGGGACTTGACCAAGTGTGAACGCACCCGTGAAGGTGAGTAGACAATGAAGTTGTAGCTAAGATGACTGACGGAGTCTTGGGTGGCGCGTGCAGCCATTCTCGAACGAGTCGCCGCCGCAGAGCCAGTAGCTGAAGACATTCCTGAAGTGACTACCTGGCCACTCGACTTGGCATCCTTTGAGAATGTCCGTGCCTTCGTGGATAGGTTTGAAGCCGAGGGGAACGGGGAGTTGAACGCGATCATCGCGAACGCTGGGTTGTTCTCTGCCGGTTACACTCGATCGCAGGACGGATGGGAAATGATGTGCTTGCATTCTCGTTGCCTTCTGTGCACGTTTAGTTCTGATTTTATCATATAGGCTGCAGGTCAATTATCTCTCCACCGCGTTGCTCAGCATATTACTCTTGCCATGTTTGGTGAACTCGTCGACGACAGATTCACCGTCACGCTTGGTTCTGGTGTCGAGTCTGGGGCATTATCTTGGTGCTTCTAGTTTGAATAACGCGGATGGCTGGGGGAACATCCTTGAAACCATTAACAGCGAGAAATTTGGCTCCGGGTCTGTCGCTCATTCGTCCTTTCTTTGGATCCAACTGAGGTTTATTACTACTAGTGTTACCCGTTATAACGTCTCGAAACGTGGGTGTCATATTTTATGTCGAAGACAGAGCTGATGTGTCGGATTCCTAGTTCTGGAAGTTATGTTAGTTCGGGAACTTGCAGCACGCCTTCCTGATCCTACACCCGTCATTGCATCCACGGTGAACCCGGGATACTGCGAATCAAGTCTCTTCCGTTCCATGGAGGAGAGGTGGTACACGCGACACATTTACCCGAGTCTTAAACGATTGTTCTGCGTGCGATCCACGGAGGAGGGTAGCAGGACGCTTGTTCATGCGGCTGTTGCTGGCGAAGAGCGCTCGATGCATGGTCGATATCTGTCTGGTTGTAAGCTTACCGAGGAGAGTGATTTTCTTTTCACTCCTCAAGGGAAGGCAATTTCTGCGAAGCTCTGGGTAAGGACTGTGACCTTTATGTTTCTGGGTTCCTTGATCTCACTTTTCGGGAATCTTCACAGGATGAAACTATCTCAGTTTTATCTCAGGTCGACGGTCGAGTTTCCGATATAGTCTCAAAGTATTTACGGTAGAATGATGGGATGTCACTCATTTTCGTGTGGTACGCGTCATGGTCACGTTATCTCAAAGTCAGTCTGCCACGTGATCGAACGCGTCGCGTGGTTGCAAATAAATAGCAACATGCCTTGAGAGTCGAAGTTAACACTTGTCTTTGCAAAAAGTACGGAGTTACTACGAGCCGACGCCAACCGATGCCCCCACTCCGCGCCTCGCAAATCGACCAAGAACGCGCAGAATACCGTGCGAGCATCGTCGAGGCCCTGGAGGAAGACGAGGACCCCCTCGCAGCATACGACGACTACATCAAGTGGACAGTGCGCTCGTTTTCCGACAACGATCTTGCCTCAGGGCTCATCCAACTACTCGAGGAAACTACCAGGAAATTCAAGGATGACGAGCGTTACAACGGTGATCTGCGATATCTGAAGCTTTGGTGTTCATACGCAAAGATGGTCGAGAAACCTACCCAAGTGTACTCGTTTCTCGTGAAGAAGGGGATCGGATCTGTCTACGGGTTGTTGTGGGAGGAGTATGCTCTTTCTCTAGAAAAGGAAGGACGGTGCGGCTCCAAAGTTGGTCAAAATTCACAAACAACTTACCTTGTCACTTAGACGCACAGACGCCGACAAAGTATTTCGCACTGGCATATCTCGCAGTGCGAGGCCCATTGAACGACTCAAGAAACGATACCGTGACTTCCAATCGCGTCCATCTTCAAAACCACAATCCGCTTCTTTCAAGTCCAGCGGAAATGCGGAAGTAGATGCTCTCAGACGGAATCCGTTCAAGAACTATGATCCACCACCCGCGACCTCTTCATCGTCATCGTCATCCAAACCATCCGCATCGTCATCATCATCATCTGCTGCTCCTGCGAGCTCCTCGAATCCATCCAGTCCTCATGGCCGTTATGCGCATATGCTGGCTCCCCCAGCCCCGGGGCGCCGACCGGAGAAGCTTCGCTTCAATCTTGCCCTTTTATTCACGTCTTCTGGTGTCGAATATTCAACCCAAGAAGTGCGTGCCCGCTCGATGGGTCTCCTCGGCAAGAAGTGGGGACCCCCGCCTGCTTCGGAGTTGCGCGACTCTTCATTAGCTGCTGTCAGAGTCAACTTCAACGACGATGGCTCGAAAGGCACGCAGAATATGGGTGCCACTGCGGGAGGCAAGCGGAAGGTTGCCAACGTCGTCAGTGCGAGTGAACCCACGGTCACGATTAACACGAAAGAGGCATTGGCAGATGTCTTTGGCATGTACAACTCTCCGGACAAGACAGTGAAACGTACCATGCCGGGCAGTAAGCATGCACCTGTACGGAAGATCGAACCTATAGGCACACGCAAACCTGCTGTCGAATCGAACGTGGAGGCTGCTCGTCCCCAACCACAGAACGAGAACACGAAAATGCCGGCCCCAGGTGAATGCCAAGTGCATCTTATTTTTGACTGCATTCTAAGGAGTTGCTTCTGTAGCCTTCAAACCTTTCGTCGATGAAAACGTACAGAGGAAGGAGAAATCCGCTCCTGCAACAAAGGTAGGCGCGCTTGAGTTTTTGATCAGGATACTGTGGTTGCTCACGCATATATGCATGCCCTTCGTGCCGGAACTTGTTCACTGTCGCCAGTTCAAACCATTTGTCGACGGACCCCAACAAGCCTCAGCTCCACCGACCGCAGAGGCAGGACGTCGTGGGCTCTCCCTCAAAGATAAAGCCAAAGACAATCCCGCAAATCCTCCCACCACCGCAAAAACATCACCTCCTAACGCAACAAAGCCGTCTCTTCTCAAACCCATCTCAGAAGAATCGCAAGGGTTACCTGTCTTCTCCAGACCATTTACGCCTGTTTCGCAGAAGGAGCCGCTCGTTCGGCCACAGACGAAGCTCAGTCCTGACCGAAAGGAAGAAAGTCAAGGACAAGCACAACCCCCTCCTCAGACTTTCGTTCCCTTTGTCGACTCGAAGACGCCGTTCAAAGTATTTTCTCGTCCACCTGGACAAGGGGGGGAGAATGCGGTTTTCGGTTCCGGAGGGGGAAGCGTATTCACTCCAAAACCTTCCTCTGTGGCGACTCCTGCAGGGTCAGGCACATTCAAGCCTTTCGTTGATAATGCGCAACCGGTCGTGACCCCAGCTTCGACGAGGAAAGCGAACGCGCTGCAGCCTCGCGCGGTGCCTATCCCGCCAATAATTGAAGAGGCGTTCACGGATGAATCGAGCGAAGCTGATGCAGCTGGAGACCCCGATGCAGAAGAAGCCAACGGCGTCAGCAGCGGGAGTCGCAGTGGCTTCTCTGAAAGCGAGGACGGATACGCTTACGAGGATGGCGGGGTAGACGCGGAGATGGAAGCTGCGGTGGTGTCGTCGAGCGATAGCCAGTTCGATGAAGATGAAGCTTACCACCAACATGGAGAGGGCGAGCAGTATTACGTTGATGAAGATGCGTTCAGGGCCGAGGGTGATGTGGAGGAGGAAGAGGAGAATTATCGTCCGCCACTGGGAGGGAGATTTGGACGAATCAACGTCATGACACCCATCGTTGAACGGACCTGCGAGTTTAGCACGAGAGGATTCCCGACGCCGACTAGCACCACACGACCTAGGGATGGGGTGGAATTGAAGTTGAATGAGGAACAAGAGCAGAGAGCACGGGAAGGACGCGAAAGTGGACGGCATGCTCTGGAGGCGGCAGAGCAGCTGGCTAGGGAGCTGCGCGAACAGGATGAAGATAATGAGATGCACGATGGCGTTCGGACAAGCGAACTGCAGACCGTCGAGGAACGCACGGGAACACTTAGCCTTTCAGACTCCCTGGCCGTCATGTCGGCGTTCCGACCACCAAATCCCTGTGTCCCCACGGATCCCCTGATAATTTCCACTCTACTTTCCCTTTTGCCTGCAGACGCCGATTTCCACGATCTAAGGGCCCAAGATGGGGGCTTGTTGGACGGATTGCAGCGGTATGCGACGAAGAAGGCTCGGAAGAGTGGAAAAGGGTCGGACGACGACGACGGAATGCTTGTCACTCTCGAGGGAAAGAAGCTTAGAGTATCGGAGAAGCTTGGAGAAGGGGGATTTGGTGTCGTATTTTCTGCACGCGATGTCACTGAATCTGGTGGCGAGGACCTCACTGAGAATCTCGACCTCGACGAGGATGAAGACGAGGAGAACTCGATGCTTGCGCTGAAGGTCGTGAAGCCTCGCAATCTCTGGGAATTCCATGTTCTTCGACGCATCCACAGGGTACTCCCCGCTTCACTGCGGCGTTCGATAATCCTTCCTCGTGCGCTCTACGCTTACCGCGACGAATCACATCTCCTGCTTGAGCTCTGTCCCCACGGCACCCTTTTAGACGCAGTGAACCGGGCTGGTCCCGGAGGTATTTCACAACAAGGGGCTTGCCTGGACGAGCTCTTGGTGTTCTTCTTCACGATCGAACTCTTGCGTTTCCTGGAGGGTATGCACATCGTTGGGTTCATCCACGGAGACTTCAAGATCGATAATTGTCTTCTTCGCCTCGCAGAGCTACCGGGAGGGGCGTCCTCGCTGTCTGGTACCTACCAGCCCTCCGGAGAGGGCGGGTGGATGTACCGAGGGATCAAAGTCATCGATTTTGGACGGACTGTCGATACGACACTCTTCCCTGCGCGCCACAGCCAACAATTCATTGGTGACTGGGCCACAGATGACCGAGATTGCTTTGAGATTCGCGAGGGACGTCCCTGGACGTACCAGACAGACTATTTCGGTCTAGCTGGGATCGTGTACTGCATGTTATTTGGCAAGTACATGGCGTCGTCGTCGGTGACACTTGCGCCCGAGTCGACGGATTCGGACCCGGTCTATAAGATCGCTACACCACTCAAACGGTATTGGCAGGCGGATATACTGACGCGGTTATTCAACATGTTACTCAATCCCACTCGAGTGAGGGAGGATAGGAGCCTGCCGATCTGCGAAGAGATGGCCAGTATTCGGGTGGAGATGGAGGGGTGGTTGCAGAGAAATTGTAATCGGAGCAGTAATACGCTGAAGGGTCTACTGAAGAAGGTTGAGCTTTCTGCATACATACAGTAGTTGAGGTTTGCCATGTACTTGGATTCGGACCAAATATGGCCAAACCAGAGATGACGTCGAAGAGATAAGAGACGCTGACTAGAGTCTGACAGTAGAGATCGGACCATGCACAGTAATAAACCATACCCTCATCTTTCTATACCCCAAACCCGCCCTCCAAGTGTCGGTGTCAACTCTCCGTATGCATTCGAGCTTGGCCCCCCCGCAGCAAATAGTATGAGCCAATGGGACGCGACACCAACCGCGAGATACCCCACAGGCAGGCTTGGCGTCCCATCTCAATCGCGTAGTCGTGCTCGCAGCGCGCTCGAACTCGTGCCTCCCACTATCCCGCATCCCGAACCAGACATACACAGATCAGCATCTCAGAGGTCGACCATTCACCCACATCATCATCATCGATCGACTAGGTCCGACAGCGGTCGTCTTTCAGAAGGTGACTATGATTCTCAACCGGAGGCCGTCTCGCCCTACTCCCCCTCGGTCAACCTTCCCGCAGACGAGGTGGGGTTTTCATTTGTGGGGGCTAAAATAGAGGCACTCAATCCGTGTTGCCAAGGTTCACATGTTGTCTCGAGAGTTGTCCAATATGACGTGTGTGCCTCAGACTCTTCTTCTGCAGATAGTGCGCTAAGTTGGTGATCTTTGTAGCCTTCAATCAGAGGAAGGTCTCCGACGATTCCAGAATGGTGAACTAGCGGAGAAAGATGAGGAGTGGCACTACCTCGTTCCGTCTGAAGCACGCGAAGCCCTTGGGAAGCGAGAGGTCGAGCGACAATCTGTGCTCTTCGAGGTGTTCAAGTCCGAGCGAAATTATGTCGCCGACCTCAATCTCATCAACGAGGTAGTGTAACCACTACCTTCTCTTTTTCTCAAGCTTACTACGTTACAGGTTTTCGTCAAACCCCTGAACTCGGCTTCGCCATCAATACTAGGTGACAACAATCGACATCAGAACTTCATATCTACTGTCTTTTGGAATCTGGATCAAATTCGTACACGTCATGAGCGCATGTTGACTGCATTATTTGAAAGACAGATGGAACAACACCCACTGGTTCAAAGTGTGGCAGATATCATTCTAGAAGGTTGCTTTCTTCTCTGCATATTCTTAAGATTGAGCTCAACATACATCAGCTGCTTTCCAATTCCAGTCGGACTATGAGTCTTACATCAAACACTACCCGCTTTCCGAGCAACGGCATCGCACCGAATTAAATTACAACAAACGCTATCAGGAATTCATGCAACGATGCTCCCAAGATCCACGGGTCAAAAAACGTGATTTGATCACATTCCTCTCGAGACCCGTGACGCGTCTTCCCCGCCTTAATCTCATCCTCGAACATCTCTATAAATTGACCGACAGCGACCACCCCGACTCTGAAGACCTCCCTTTGATCCTATCTATTCTGAATGAGTTCCTCAAGGGTACTCAACCTGGAATCGAGGCGGCGGAAAACAAGGTTAAATTCTGGGACCTATCTGAAAGCTTGGTGTTCAACAAAGGAGAAATCATCGTAAAAGCAGTTTTTATTTCAGGCCATGCCCATATTGACTATCTTTATCTCCAGGAACTGGATTGGTACAGTGATAGTCGCTCGCTTATTTATGCCGGAACTGTGGCTCGCAGGTCCAAATCAGAAATGGATTGGAATCCTTGGTTCGAGTTGTATGTCGCATTGCTAGACAACTTCTGTGGGTACTTTGCTCGCGTAAGCATAATCTTGCTGATACCCTTACAGTCCTCATAACGAAGGAGGAGAAACGGGGAAGCGTTGTGAAACGTCTGGTTGTCTCTCGTGTAAGTCACCCCCGTATTTTCGAGGAAGCTGTGGTATAGATGTCAAGCCTAGCCGATCCCATTAGAATACCTCAGGCTTGGCAGCTTTGATGACCCTTCGGAGAGCAGGAAAGAACGTGTTGAAGAAGGCAGCATCTTAGACAGCTTTCGTGGGGCATATCGTTCGGTTTACCCCTTCACGATCTATCATGCTGCTGAGAAACTCTCCCGGAGATACACGTTATATGCGCCATCCGAATCAATCAGAGACAAGTGGCGAGACGCTCTGGTAGATGCGAAAGGCGTTGATGACGTTCGACGCGAGGGAAACCAGGTATTTGCCAATGCTGCAGCCTCCATCATAACCTTTTCACTGAGACATTACAACGCAGTGGTTCGTACCTCAGGTCGTGGACGATGGTGCCTTTCGGGTTCCAGGTGTTAGGATGATTCGACAACCGAAAAAGCTGCCATCTGGCAGAGTCACTCAGGCAGTGTCTTTTGGTTTGTGCGATCCCTTCGAGGAAATATCAATTCACTGATAGTTATCAGTTACTAGTGGAGGCAAAACATTCATGGCGGTGGCTTGTTCCTCGGGCATCTTCGTAGGTCGTCGGGGCGAAAGTATGCACTCCGCTACCCGTAAGACACAATTCCCTGAACATCGCCTCCAGATTACCGGAAAATACTATCCTTTGAAAATGCAAAGAGTATCATCGTGCTTCAGGAATGCAACAAGATCATCATCCACCATGAAAATTACCTCCTATCCTATTCGCTCGACATACTCGCGAGAGTTTCACAATATCAATCCCCACCAAGTAGTCTCGACGCGTCTCTTGAAACAATTTCAGGTCAGTCTGGTAATGTCCTCTGTTGCCAAGCCGGCCAGATGGGCGACAAGACGGTTGGTAAGATACATTTTCCCTTCCTAGGGTCTCTATCTAATTGGGTTTATGCCAGTCGTTTATGCCGTCAAGTCGTTCATGCAAGTTACCGTTTATACAATCGAGGCCTGTAACCCTTCTGAGATCCGCACCTCATCTCCTCGAACACACCAGCCCGGAATGCTTTCCTTCAGACCCTATGGTGAAGTATGGGCCTTTCACTCGCTGAAATATCAAGCTTGACTCAAGCTTCCTTCTCAAGCCCTTCTATGTTCCGAAAGATGCGTTCTCGGTGATGCCTCTAGCTAAAACTATCGGTATTTGCACGGACCGTGGCATTGTCATTGCTAGCCCAAGCAGGTATTTGTGCGAATTCTTGCTCGGAGCAGCTGGCTCACAAAGTAACTCTAGCTCCGCCGTTAGCATTGTCCCGGATTTTGGTAACGCCTCCCATGATTCTAATAATGAAGACCTAAAAGCTCGTTGCGAGACGGCCAAACCTCTTGGCCTGGTCAGGCATACCGCAACAGAGCTCATGGTCATCTACGATAGTGAGTCACACCGCTTGTCTATCAATGGTATTACTCCAACTCGTTCTTGATTGACAGCTATGGGTTGTTATGTCACAAAGTACGGTCAACCTACGCGCGATGCCACGTTTATTCGCTGGGAGATCAAAGTCACCGCTTTCATACACCGTGCTCCAAACATCCTCTTGTTTTCGTCAGACTTTATTGAAATCAGGGATGTACAAACAGGGCTGCTCAGACAAGTGTTCGAGGCCACGGATATACGTCTCCTGATCCAGACCCCTAGCTTCCGCGGTCCATTGTACGTCGCCATGCGGGGACAAAAGAATGACGAAGATGGGGTCAGCGATCGGATCGTCGAACTTGTGGAAACTGCGGAAATTACGAAACCGTCTCCTTCGGGAGGGGTTGAGCCTACGGAGAGTATGTGGGATGAATGGGACATGTGATTGATGCTTGGGTACGGATACCCTTTCAATGCAGTATGGAATGGACGAGGGGTAAATTATGCTTCATAAAGCTGTTATCGGAAACTTGTATGCAAAAAGTGTGATGGAATTACAGTACAACGGAAAGGTATCGATTTTGAATGATTCATCCATAATCTGAGGCACTATTGAACCTGTCATCGACAGTACCGCCTTTGCCCGCAAATTATTCAGCTCGACATGTTTATGATATCGGTGGAATGTGCCGCGGCAAGTTGCACTTCCCTCACTTGCACGGGTAATTGTATGGATAGCATTTGAGCGTACCACCTCGCGCGATGAATGCCTATGACGATGGGCGGCAAGGCGCATACTAAAAGGACACCTGCAGCAAGAACAGGCGATTTAACGGCAAGAGCGAGCTCAACGATAGCCATGCAGAATATCCCCAGAAGCGGGACCACGTGTAAGAATCTAGAGAGCGCTGGACTATCCTGAGGGGGAAGCTAAGCTCATTGCAGGAAACGAGGGAAAGCAACAGTCCGAAGAGTTTACCTGGAGGAGACTGTTGCTTATCGCGAGATGAAGGGTGATGGTGTAGATGATGAGCGAGAGCGTTATCGCTCCTAGCGCGTTGGATGCTGAGACGGCATGGACGCTGTGTTACTCATTAGCAACACGACGGACAGACACGTCGAGGAGCCTAAGATGACGAACGTGAGGAACGCCATGAGCTGTGCGACAAGGAGATGTCTCAGTCACCATAGATGTTACAGGAAACAAAGAGGCATACCAAGTTCAAGCAAATCTTGCGCAAGTCCTCTAGCTCTCTCGTGAGCTCGAGAGAGTGAGGGGGCTCATTTTCTGAGCTGGCGTGCATAGCACGTGCTAAGAGACGAAAGAGGGGGATGTTGCGGAATGGCATGGTAAGGGAGAGGTTGGAGATGTCATTCACGAAGGATTTCCCTTAAATATGCATGGATATACCAGTGGGGAACACCGATTTCGTCCGGGGATTTCTGTGTGGAATTGAACATAGAGGATAACGGTATATTTGACCTGGACGGAGGCGTGTTGAGTATCGACCATGACGTCTAACATTCGAACCGGAAAGAAGAATCTCATCGAAATTGGAGAAATCGATGGGCCGTCGGTCCAGACCTTGCTGCGCGATAACTTGGATAAATATTATTTGACGAAACAAGATATCTGAGTCTCGAACGGCCCGGAAGTGGTTTGGACTTGGGAGCAATATCGAAGGTACCCATGACTTCAGCCAGGGAGATGGCTGTCGGAACACGGCCACAGGTCAGGAAGGTAAGGAAAGCCGTGTGATAACTTGATGGCGATCGACTAATCCTGAGTCTAGACAATGTCTAATGGTGACGAATGAGCGCGTCAAAAAGCACGAATTTGGTTCACGACTACCAACGGAATGGCCATCTGCTGTGCGTTGCGCGGGACAAGTAACGGTCGGGGAACGCTGAGACTCTTGCGATCAGGGTCTCGACCCAAGTAAGCGCTCGTACACCACTTACAGATGACTTCATCTTCCGCCGTCCTGGCAGCAGAAGGCCTAGACCTCTTACGCAACGACAGCTGATGAAAGAAGACATGGAAATGAGACTGTGGGGTATATCCTGCCAAAGTACTTTGGCGAATCGTCGAGCGTGAAATGTTCCCTTTGCAAGTCCAAAAGTGTGGATGGATGATCCACGGCGTGGACTAAGCGTCGCGGCCGCAGTATCGAGGCCTTTCCTGCCAGGATCCCGCCAAACCCCCGGCCAGGTGAGTGGGTGATATGGTCCGCTTGGCATCAACTCCTCGGAGATCAGATAGAAGATGGCCTACCGCCGGATCAGCCGTGCTCCATATCTTGCGTACAACAGTTGAATGGGGCAGCGAGTCGAATTCACATTCTGTTCTCTTCTTCTTCTATGCAAAAGATGATTTCTTAGAGACTGGCCGCCGGGTAGGACCGGACCGTATTTGTTTGGCGTTTTGTTTGGTCGGGATGTCTAACTTCTTACCTCGAGGTCGGAGTGTCTGCTCTTGCACTTGAATTTGCAGGGCTGAGCCTCGGGCTCGTGTCTTGTCAGTCCTGGATCTGTAATTCGGTGGGTCCGATTTCTTTGATTCCATACCATCAACTGACTCACTCGCGTAGCCTCGCATAACTTGTCAGGGCTTTGAGTCATCCTTAATCAGCCCGACGATAATCTTGACGCCTCACTTAAAACTTCAAGTTAAAAGTGTCTCAATCACGCCTCAATCTCCCGGCTCACACTTCATCAGATGAATCGGTTCCTCCACCAAGAAGATGAGGACCAGGATTCCCTCTTTGGCTCCCCACCTCCTTCCCCAGCCAGAGGTAGGTCACCATCCCAGGAGACCTCCGCTAGAGGAGAGGAATTACGCCCCATCCCAAGCACGGGCGCTAGCGTCAGTGTTCCTAGAAAAAATGTGGGGACCATTGCACTGCCTGGTTCCCATATGTCATGTGCTGAACTCCCGGCCAATCTCCTAGCTTCAAGCTTGTCACTTCCTCTTCTTGGCTCAAGTCAAGATTCGCTGAGCATTCCTCGACCTAGTGTCGCTGGAACACCCGTGGCATTACAACCACGTGCTGGCTCGGTACTTTCGAGGTCATCATCCGCATCTAGCTCTGCCCCTTCTGCTTCCACCTCCACCAGGAAGCGCAAGGCACCTAAAACCAGGTCCACTGCTTCGGCTCCACCCCCTCCACCCATCACCCTCCCTGGACCGAATGAGCCGACTCCACCGAACTTCCTTCGCTCGCAATCAGCTCTACTCGGCCATGCGGGTCTGGTAGGTTCTGTCAAGCCTGCAAAGCTGTACACACACGATCGTCCGTCGGCACAACCATCCCGCTTGGAGACTCCGATTCGTGGTTCAACACCAACCCATCCGATCGTACTTGATGATGATCAGGACAATCCGCCAGTCAGCAAACACCCAAGCAGCCAAATCCAATTGCCACATCGCCTTGATCAACTCAATCCAGACGTATTACGAGAAAATGTTCTGAACTCCCTTGCGAAAGAGAAGAATACTCTTCCGGTACTCGAGTCCCTCATTAAACTGCTCGGAGGCGAACCACCACAACCCTCGCACTCGCACCTACCACATCAGCCTTTCGCACGACCCTATGGTCACGGAATCTTTGACACCCAATCGACTCCGCCAGGAGGACCTCTTTCTACACCACCCGTCGCTCCACCCGTAAAGCGTCGGAAACTCAAGCACGTGCCAGCAGGAGCGGCAGACTGGGACATCCCTTTCCCGTTCGCACCTGGTGAAGGCCCTAAGGCATATCGCGACACATGGGCACGGGACAGGGGGAAGCAACTCGTAACTCAGTTGCTCGAACTTGTGCAGAGTGCCACTAAAAGGGCTACTATCAAGACGGCAAAGAGTAGTTCGCAGAACGGTCGAGCGAATACGCCTCAGGCACGAACTAGTGCCCTAAAACATCAGCCATCCCGAGCTACGTTTGTTGAAAACCAAGGAGAGCAAAGCGGGCAGATGCAAACAGCCTCCACGGAGTCTGCAAGGTCCACAAGGTCCACCAGCTCAGTCGCAGAGAGTACCATATCTGATGGTATGACTGCAATGATGGTGGACAGTCTGGACGACTTTTTGCGTTCTCTGCAATTGCCGGACACTGGAGGCTTGACGTCAACCCCAGGTCCCAACGATGCGATCTCCGTCAGTTCCTCTGGCATGGCAGAAGGTGCTACTCCAGGGCTGGAACCCTCTGACTATTCGGCGTTTGATGAGTGGTTATCTCAACTTCAACAGTTCGTGTCCGATGCGTCTACTCCTGATTCGGACTGGAGCACTCGTCAATCCCTTGTTTTGGACGACTCCACGTCTAGCCGTTCATCCAGCATCCCTGCCCCTGTTCGCGATAACTCTCAGGCTCCACACACGATACAGGATGAGGCTATCGATCCCATTCTATTAGCCATCCCTTACCCTACCACATCAACAATGCAAACACATACCGTAATTCCACCCACATCCACACTCACATCCGCATCCATCGATACCCAAATGTCAATGTCAGACATCGCATCCCCACCTCCAGCTCTCGCCCACTCTCCACGCACGTCGTTGAGCTCCTCCACAGAACCCCTCACACCGCTCTCGGACGCATTCACCGAGGTGCCGACAACGACAAGCACGATGATGGCTCATCAAGAACATGTTCGTGGTATGCATATGCATGCTTCAACCGTGTGAGGCGGCACTCACGAATCTCGCCTTTAGACTCGTTGTTGACGGTGTCCCAAATTCGTCAACCTGTCGAAAAGGACTGTCGAATGGCGTTGGCGTCACCTTCGACTCCGACAGAACCTTCTGAAACCGAGGTTCCCCGCCTTAGCGCGGCACAGAAGGGCAAGGGAAGAGTCGATGCCAGCGTTTCGTCGACTGCGTCCGTGTCAAGTCGGTCCACACCTGCTACTGTCTCCACGACAAAGGGCAAACTTGACATGCAGGCGATCGTTGCACGCGCAAGGGAGCACCGGATACAGCTTGTGGCCGAGATCGAGAGGTCGAAGGTTGAGCTATGGAAGACGAGCATCGAGGCAGGGGTCTTGGTACACCTCATCAGGGACGAAGCATTGACGCGAGACGACGCATAATATACTTAGTTTGGACATCAGAATAAAACTAATGGTCGATGTCCTAACGAGAAGACTGTCTTCGTTCTGTCAGTGGGACCAGGCACGAGCGTGTTGATCAAGGTATCTACACTCCACCGAATCTCATCCAAATGTTGCATGAAAAACACCATTCGTATTCTTTATTTTACATATAGAGGTACATACAGAGACGACATAGAAACAGATACACAGATTAAAAAACTTGAGGGAACATCCATAACACATCAATAGAGAAACGCAGATTTGAGCTGCTGCCTAGACGGCTTGCACGTCTTCCCCCTCTTCCCCATGTTGATCCCCCTCTCCACCCACTCATCCCAACGCTTCGCACGTATGTCCCATGTAACCATTCCCAACGCGTCAAACCTATCCTGCTCGTTCCAGAACTCCTGGATTTCCTCCGCCATTTCCTTTGCTCTTCCCTTCGCATGCTGAGCCCGATTAGTGAACCCTTCCGCCATCTCCTTCGCCATCCCTTTGGAGAGCTGCGCGCCAGTGGTAACGACTTCCGAAGCGTCATACAGCCACTTGGTCCCCTTCTCTTTAATTTCCTTAGCTCTCTTGCGAGCGTGCTCGTTTCGCTTGACGAATGAGTCCTTGACGGTTTCGAAAGACTCCATGTTCTTCCGCACCTGCATTGTCGACTCCTGAATGAACGTTGTCGTGTGAGTGAGGATGATCTGTGCCTGTCTTGTGATCGCTTGGACGAGTGCATCAAGGGCATCGAGGATGTCCTGTATGTCCTTGTTCATGACTGCGGAGATGATAGGGGCGTACTCGTTGACGATGCGCGGAACGGATGTATGCGCAATGGCGGAAACGACATTGCTAGTGGATGCCAAGGCGGGGTGATGAGAAGCGGTGGCAGTGGTCTCTGGCACCACAGAGAGGGCCTTCGGCCGAGTGTCCGGTGGTAGAACAGAGTGGCTCGGTTGTATCACGAGGTCTTTGGAGAGGCTGGAATGTTCCGACGGACCGGACGGTGTGGTGCGACGGAAATTCGTCGGGTTAGCGAGGGAAAGGGTTATTGAAGTCGATTCTGCGCTAAAGACCGAAATGGAGAAATCTTTCATTGAGGATGGCATGACGGCAACCGAGGTTTCTGTTGTCGCAGAGGGTATGATGCGTTCTCGAAGGGGAGACGGTCGGAGCAGTTGCCAAAGCGACCCAGAAGTGCCACCGAAATTAAACGTCACGAGAGGGGAGGTGATTGACTGAGGAGCTGTAGGAATTGCGGCCCGTACGATAACGCCAAGGACCAGAGAAAGAATAGCGATGCTAAGGCATTTGTCAGTGACTTGAAAACAATGTGGTGGTGCAACGTACATTGTTAATGCATTCGTGCTGCCCTTGGAAACGTTATTGTCGCTAGACCATAAGCGTGAGAATGCATGGTAAGCACGCAATGTATCCAATGCCTCAATCGTCTGCTCGTCAGCCACCGAGGCCTCCGTGGGTGGGGTGATCCGAAGGAGTTGGCGATCGGGAATGTCGAAGGTGTCCCATACGCGTTGTGCAGAAACGACATCAGTGAACCTGGGGAGCTCGATAGAGTGCAACACTGGGAGCAAGACGGGTAGATAGAACACGTGTTCCGGTAGGCGAGGGGGACAAGACGGCATGAAGATAATGGCGAGAGGATGAGCACCTGAAAAATCAATCAAAGAGGGCTGCCACATAGCTGCAGTCAGTTCAATGTCGAGAAGTGACTAGGACCTACATCGTCAACTGTCCCTTGGGGTTGCAGTGTCTTATCAATGATGGTGATGAGTCTGGGAAATGCACGATCATGCTCAGATTGTCCAACGACAGTCAGGCGGCGGAGAGACCCTTGTGAGATACCACAGTCGGATGCGATGGTGAGACCAGCACCATGCGCAACTTTCTCCAACAACTTCTCGACCAGAGACCACTTGAGAGCGAAGGAAGACCCGTATAGGAAAATTTTCAGTTCGGGCCCAGGCGTTGCAGAGACTAGCATGGCATCTGGTTCCTCGGGGGGTGTCGAAAAGACTTGCAAAGCGGAAATCATTTCATCACCCTCTACCTGCTCAGCGTCCAAGGGACTATCCACACCAACGGGGGAAAAGGTAGTTTCAAAAGTCGGTTGAACTTCTTCGTAGGATGTGCTAAGGACTTCTCTACACGAACTGGTGATGGGATCGGGGAAGGACAAGCGCAGGTCACGAGATGAGGTGTGGACGGTGGAGGCATGAAGAGAGCTGGAGCGCGAGGAGCTCAGGGTGCTGACCATACTTTGGTCAAGACCCTCGTTGACGCGTAGCTCTTCGGGAGGGGTCTCTTCGGAGTGATCTATGTTATGCAAGTTAGAGTGTTGAGAAAGGGGTGGCACGTGGGGATTGGGCGCAAGGACGTCATCGGGCGTGCCCTCGTCGGCGCTGTCGTCAATCAAGCCTTCCCAGCCATCAACGTCTCCATCGCGAGAGCTACCGTAGCTCAAGGAAGACTGTCTTGACCTTGAGCGAGCGAGATGTTCGAGATCTACTTCTCGCGAGGAACAGATTGAATCATTGTCATCAGACTCTCTGTCCGTACTGGCGATGTCGAGCCAGTCCGAGTCAGAGAGAGATTCGTGCTCTGAAATTGCAGAGATATCAGTAGGAATGGACATCGGTTGTGAGGTGAACTTGAATTCGTGGTGACCGTTGACTGAAAGGGGGGTCGAGGGCTTATGTACTACTCTGCCATTTGGTCCTGTTTTGATCTACCAAGTCAACAGTCACACGGCCCGGCTCCGGTCCACCTCTCCTAGTCCACTACTTACGATCGTCTGTGATGGAACTAAGATGGGACTGGCTTTGCTACAGCTCCCTCAGGACATAATCATCCTCATCTGCCTGCGCTTGCCCGTCGAGGACGTGCTCGCTCTAATGCAGGTATTTCCCAGCGTCCAGTGCGATAAGGAAACACGCTGAACACTCCACCGACACGTAGACATGTCGTGTCCTCCACACTCTCGGATCTTTACATTACATATGGCACAAACTCCTCTCAGATTGGGATCTTCCTTTGGACATCCCATTGCACACGTCCCTCCGTTCGCTCTCGAGCGATATCCTGCGAGTGGCTGCTGTCAACGCTTTGAAACTAGACAACAGATGGAGGGACCCTCGTCTGGAGATGCATTACGCGCAGCGTATCATCTCCCAGAATTCTTCCTTCGTTGACGGCATGCGCCTACTCCCAGGTGGTCGTTGGCTTGTCACCCTCCAATATGAACAGACAGCCCGTACACACGTGACACTCTGGTCCATCAAAGATACCAGCGACTCTCACTCCATATTCAAAAGCACTGTTATTGGCCGGGTCAGGTTTCTCCATGCGCATCACCATCACGAATTGAAGCAGATCACAATTGGTATCGCCTTCGCAAGAGGCTCCGCAGAGTAAGTGTCGACACTTCCGTCTTACAGTGCGTCCTCAGCATTTCCAGGTCAATCCGCGTGTACAACGTCTCTTTGGAAGCTGATTGTTCGACGCGCCATTCGCTAATATTTGAAACCACACCGATTGAACTCGCCAGCAAGGGTCGAATTGCAGGGATGAAAATCATTGGCAATATCTTGATTGCTGTGTTTGCCCCTGTCTCTTCGTCTCTGGAGCTCGAAGGACGGATCATGTGCCTAAACCTCGTTTCGAAAGCCGCCGCTCTTATCGAATGTCCTGACTGGGTGAGCCTTGATTCTGTCAGAAATTCGGTTTCCGCTAAGTATACGAAAGTCGTTTGCATGGGGTCGTCTTAAATTGTTCTCTCGATATCTTGCAGTCATGGCGTCGCGTTATACCCCACGGCACACGTCCGCTTACATATCCTTTTATGAAATACCACCTTCCATCCTTGACGACAGTCTTCCACTGTCTGCGCCATGCTGGCCGGACACGCTGACCATCAAAGGCTCGCCGATAGCCAGTGCTTCGTGGCGAGATGACAGCCCGCTAGTTTTTGAGTTGTCCGAGGATGTTGGCGCAAGTGACGGGGAAGTCTGTTCCTTTACCATGTTTGGATACTCGATTTCACTCCCACCCACGGACACTGGGAACCCAGTCATCGATATTCTTCGCATCTCCTTCGATGGAAGCAATATCGAGTGCCACCCGACGATTGTGCCATGTCGTTCTCTCCCCTCCGTTGGCGAAGTTCGAGTGTCCACGTCTGGGAGGCGCGCTGTCTGGCTAAATCCTGATCCAGATACTCAGGAATGCACGCTCATGAAGTTTTCGATGGGCAGGAGGGTTGGAAATAGGGAGGTGGGGCCATGCATCTCTATGTTGATGCCTTCGTTTTCGGGGCTACCGTTCAATCCTCGGGATTTCCATTCTTTCGCGTTCGATGAGATCTCGTGTAAGATGGTAATTACTCTTCCATCAGGGGAGCTTTATGTGTTGCACTACTAGTACCCCTGTCTCCAAATTTTGTGACTCGGCACGTGAGCGGACAATCGCGATCTACGTATGTTGACCTGAACCGTGAACGGCTTCAAGTACGCGCATTAGCACCGTCTGCTCGCCTCAGACGAACCCACCAAACATCCGATTACGCAAAATTCCCCTCGTCGCCCCAACTACCCTCCACCATGGAACAAGAAATCGACCGCTTCGTCGGGGCGATACTCGTTGCAGTAAACCCATCGCAAGCTGAGCTGCATCACGAAGCTCTCCAGTATCTCTCCAATATCCAACGAAATGTGCAAGAAACGTGGGGCATCGCCTTGACGGCTTTCGTACAACTGGATCCCAGCGGACAAGGTCGAAAATATCATCCCCAGGCTAGATTTTCATCCCTGCGCATGCTAGACGAGTTCTTCGATAACCGGTGAGCTTGCTTTTTCTTGCACCAGGTGCATTCTCCGACATAATATCACACAGGTTTGAACCACTGGACGAAGAGACGTTCCGAACATTGCAACAATCCATTATATCTTATATACGATCAGAATATGTTTATGGTCATGCAGAATCTACAGCATCATGTGCGTTGTTGTTTGACCTCTTTAATCAGTGTCCTGATCTAATCATTTCTCCTGACTCAAGTCTTACGCAACAAGTTCTCGCATACACTTACATTGTTTTTCCTCTGTACCTATGTGGAGCAATGGCCCACGTTCTTTGCTGACCTGTTCTCTTTAATCCGCGTGGCTGAATCGAGTTCTCAGCCAAAATTCAACCGCCACGTATCGTTGCTTCTATTCCATCTCATTCTTGAAATATCCGGAGAGGTTGCAGATCAAACCATCAAGTCTGCAAGAACGTTCAATCCTGTCCGACACACACGAGACGGTCGTGTGAGAGATGCCGTACGAGAACGCGATGCTTCGTTAATTAACGAGGCCGTTTTGACCATCATCGCTGATGGGGCGCAACGTATGGAGGTTCTGCGGAAATCGGATGCTGACCCGAAGGCCCTTGGTGAAGTGGAGGAGGAGGTTGATTGGGGCGTTCGAACATTCGGATCTTACGTTGGTACGTGATTGATGTCGCGTTCAGGGGGGGATGTTCACAATTTATGTAGGCTGGATCGACATCAACTTGACTGTAACCCCTACCACAGTCCCATTACTCTTCTCCCTTCTTTCCGACCCGTCATTACCGATCCGACTCGCGACATCTACCGCCTTGCTCCGCGTTGTTTCCAAAGGCTTGAAAGAGCCGGAAGACAAACTACAGTTGATAAAAGTGCTTTCTCTAGGACAAGTCATTGATGCGCTAGAAGCGAAAACGCGCGAACAACAAATCCTACGCGGTGAGCACGATGATGAGGGCGAAGAATCGTTCCGCGAGGCTCTTGGAAAGCTTCTCAATGTGTTGGGTTTAGAAATCCTAAAATTGGCTGACGTGTGTCCCCTTTCCCGCTTGTAGTGGGCACCCTTGACGTTGTCCCTTAGGAATGTCCAAAACCTGAAGTATCGACCGAGGCGAAGCGTTTGCACACCCAGATTCTTCCCGTCATGTTACGATTTATGGCCGACGAGTATGATGATACTTGTTCGACTGTATTCCCTATGCTGCAGACTATTCTTGCGAACGTATGTTCCTGCCGAGTGGTAGCTGATTTGAAACTGACGTGCGTACAGTACAAAAGGACCAGAAAGGTATCCTCGGAACCTCTGGACGATGCGACCAGGTCGTTCCTCAGCGACCTACTTAACGTCGTCTTGCAAAAATTGAGATGGGACAAGGATGACGATCCTATGGACTCAGATGAAGATGACAATGTCGCATTCGATGGCCTACGAAAGGTACGACCGAGCACCAGATTTCCATGTAGTCCCTAATATACCAAACAGGATCTGAGAACATTTTTGGATTCTATTCTGACCATTGAACCCGACCTCGTTACTATGGCTGTTCGAAACCTCGTCCTTACGACACTTTCGAATTATCGTAATGGTGGGAGCGTGGATTGGAACGATGCAGAGCTTGCTATATATCTTGTCTACATCTTTGGAGAAATCAGCAAGAGTATGTGGCACAACTTTCTTGGTATCTTCTAACTCACACTCCCCAGGTGGCAGCAAAGGTCGCGGAGCGTTCTGCTTGGCACCGCCGATCCTCAAAGAGAAGAAACGTGAATTCGACTATTCTGATTATCCTCTGACTCCGCATGGCGAAATTTTGTTGGCACTTGTGCAATCTGGGGTTTCGGGGTATCCTCATCGTGCAGTCGTGATGCAATTCTTCGAGACCGTTGCTAGATATGGCGATTTCTTCAAGGTTCGAAAAGACTGTATCATGCCAACACTGCAAGCCATGGTCGGTGTTCGGTATGTGGTATGTCGCATATCTTGGTATGTCGCTGAATTCTTTGAAATAGTGGGCTCCACAGTACAGACACCTCAATTCAGTCGCGGTTATTCTACCTTTTCCATCGGTTCGTCAGAGAAGGAAGGAATGACATATCGCCAGATCTGTCGCTCAGCCTGCTCGAAGGGATCAGGGATCTTTTGGTCATTCAGATCGAAATACCGAAGCTCGAAAGTCTAGAGGACGATCTGCTCACGGAAGCCATCAAGAGTCCTGGTATTTTCGATTCGCAGATCTATATTTTCGAGACTGTCGGTATTCTTGTTTCTTTGCTATCCAAGGTAGCAGAGCAACAAGCCAGCTTACTGCTGTCAATTGTCACTCCCCTGCTGGAGGACTTGTCAACCAACATACCGGCGGCAAAGGGAGGGAAAGACGTGATACCCATTCTGCGAATCCATCATACTATCATGGCTCTTGGCAACATCGCAAAGGGCTTCCCCGATTACCCTTCTCCTGTCCCGGAAGGATATTCCTTTGCCCCCATGCAAGTATTCCGACAAGTTGCACAAGGCATTCTTCTCTCGTTGGAGGCCATGAACGTGTTCAAATGTGTTCGAGATGCGGTAAGCTATTGCTCGTTTCCGCTATTCTGTCTTGTGCTGATGATTTCTTAGACCCGATATGCCTTTGCTCGGATCATAGCAACCACTGGATCCAACGCGACACATCTCATCCCTCCACTGATGGCTAATCTCCTTGCTCACTTTGAGCCATCTGAGCTCGTCGATTTCATGAATTTCATCGGACTACTAATCCACAAACTACAGGTAAGCGCACATCGCACGTATGGCTCGACTTCTGATTGAGCCATGAATGCAGAAAGACATGTTCAATGTTCTGGACGAGCTTCTGGGCCCGCTCGGCTCTCACATTGCCCAGCTCCTCTCCCAGCCAGTTATTGGCACTGACGATAGTTTAACGCATGTCGACACAAAGCGTTCATATTTAACACTTCTCACCAACATCATGTCCTCGGATCTTCATGACGTCTTTATTTCTGAACGTAAGTTCATTCGTTCCACAATTCGACGACGAGACTCACCTATCAATCAAGGTAACAAAGGTTCATTGGAATCACTGCTCGAAAGCGTTTGCCAGTTCGCGCAAGATCTCTCTGACCCGCACAGCCAGAAATCTGCGTTTGCATACTTCGGGCGATGTGTCCAAGTTTGGTGTAGTCCACAGCCACTGGCTCCCGGTGGTAATGACGTACCAAGACCACAAACTTTGCCTGGATTCGAGCGCTTTGTCTACGAGCGCTTGGTTCCAGCTGCATTCGCGGTTTTATCATTACCTCAATTCAACCCGAAAGACGGACAGATGTTGATGGTGAGTCAGAAAAACTCGCTGAACAGGACAGAGATTGACGGTGTCCCGGCCAAAGGTCCTGCTGGAAATCGCCAACTTTCTTCAGGTAGTATCCAAGACCAGGGGCACGGAAGCCCACAACTTCTTTGTGACCGTGTTCCTACCATCTCAAAATTGGCCACCAGAGATGGCATTGGAATTCGCTGCGAAGTTGAGGGATTTAGATAACAAAGCATTCCGAAAATACTTTTCTGATTTCGTCAAAGCATCGCGTTCTCCGGCCGTTTCGTAGCATACCGTATATATTAAGTGTTGATATAGGATCAGCTTGTTTGAGTCCAGAGGGGTTTGGTATTGTTTGGCAAAGGCTTTAGAATCTAACAAGGCCAAATAATAATCCCGATTGAGGGTACAGTAGTCTGATGGGACAAAGTAAGATCAATCAAGGGTAGAATGGCTTCAAGTGAGTTTTTTACTTCTAAGGCATGTCCGCTGTCTGACGAGACTTCCCACAGCTCGTCGTGCAGCAAAACCTAAAATCGTGGGTGGCTAAATCTTCCCCGACGTGTTGGACCCTGACCAACCCCGTTGTCTGCACAGAAAGCACCTCGGAAGGTAGGTGTTCTCCGGGACATCAAGGATCGTTCGATATTGAGAAGTTGCAGCACGAGCCAGAAGTATCTCCCGAAGAAACATGGAGCCGTCTATCGAAGAATATACGTGAGATTCATAACCACAATGCGTCCCTGCTGTCCTTTGAAGAGAATTATCGGTATGCGTACAACATGGTCCTCTATAAGAGCGGGTCTATGCTCTACAAGGGCGTATGTCAGCTTGTAGCGGAGAATGTGGAGAGGCTCGCTGAGGAAGAGATCATCCCTGCGTTTCCGAGTCGCGGCAGCGGTGATCCGATGCAACAGGGCCAAGAAGCTGAGTTACTATTGCGGGCATTGAGACGCGTGTGGGATGATCATACTGGGAACATGTCAAAGTTGAGGGACATTCTCAAGTACATGGTAAGCACTGCTTCGCTCCACCCGCAACGGATCTTGCTAAACCCATGCCCAGGATCGCGTATATACCAAGTCAAATGATGTGCCCGAGATATGGGAGGCAGGCTTGGAGATATTCCTGAAGCACATCATCCGTCCTCCGATACAGGATCACGTCGTCTCCGCCGTTCAGACTCTCGTCCAAATCGAACGTGATGGTTATGTCGTCAGTCGTTCGGCGGTGAAGGAATGTGTCGACGTGCTTCTTCAGCTTTCGGTGGATCATGACGAGAAGACGGTTTACAAACGGGACCTCGAACCTGCCATTCTCTCCGCCAGCGAGGCGTTCTACAAAGCCGAGGCTGAGCGGCTCGTCACCACATGCGATGCTCCAGAGTACCTACAGAGAGTTAGTACCCCCCTTCATTCCTACCCGGTGCCACCTCACTAATGTCATGTAGGCAGAGGCTCGATTCGACTCTGAAACATCACGAATACATCATTATCTCCACTCCCAAACCGGCCCACCATTACTAAGGATACTGGAACAATACCTACTAACTCAGAACTTGTTCACCGTCATCAATATGGCCAACTCGGGTCTTGACTCGATGATTGACCTGGATAAAGTGGAGGGTCTCAGTCGCTTATACCGTCTCTTCACCATGGTTCCTACCGGTCTTCCAATACTTCGGCGTTCGCTCAAAGATTCCATATTACGCAGAGGCAGGGACACCAATCGAGCTTCTCTCACCACCGAGGGTGCAGATGACGAAGAGGCTGACGGAGACGACGCCGAAGCAGGTGCCACTGGAGGGAAGGGGAAGGGAAAAGGGAAAGCCCGCGCTCAACCCCACACTCTCACATTGGCATTGAAGTGGGTGCAAGATGTTCTGGATCTCAAAGATACGTTTGACCGGCTATGGAAGCAAGCATTCGCTAGTAATCGCGAAATTGAAAGTGCTGTAAACGAGGTGTGTTGTATCGGCAGTCTTTTGTCTCGTGCTCATCTGGTCGTACAGGCTTTCGAAGACTTTGTCAATCTTAACGAGAAGGCTTCCGAGTTTATATCACTGTTTATCGACGAGAATCTCAAGAAAGGCCTCAGAGGCGTAAGCAGCACATAATCTCCTGGGATTCCACTTCCACTTATAATTGCTATTGCAGAAAACAGACGTGGAAGTTGAGATGGTGCTTGAGAAGACGATTACTGTATTCCGATATATCATCGAAAAGGACGCATTCGAGCGGTACTACAAGAATCACCTCGCCAAGCGTCTCCTTTTCGGCCGATCAGTTTCCGACGATGCAGAACGTGGCATGTTAGCAAAACTCAAAGTCGAGTGTGGTTACCAATTCACGCAAAAGTTGGAGGGCATGTTCAACGACATGAAGATTTCGGCAGAAACCATGCAAGGCTATCGACAACGCATGGAAAGCACGTCGGTAGGTTCCCAAGAAAGCCACACCTCATGGGTCGAATAATTGAACGCATTTCAGCCTCACGAACTGGAAATATCTGTAACGGTAATGACGTCCACGTTTTGGCCGATGTCGCATACTCCCTCTACTTGCGTCCTTCCGGATGTTCTAACCGGATGTTGCAAGTCCTTTGAACAGTACTATTTGTCTCGTCACTCGGGTCGACGGTTAATGTGGCAGCCATCTCTTGGCAATGCTGATGTCCGCGTGCAGTTCAAAACCCGGAAACATGACTTGAACGTGTCGACCTTTGGATTGATAATCCTGCTCCTTTTTGAGGATATCGAGGACGAGGGTTTCCTAACGTACGAGGTGAGTGAAGTGACTGCCATTGTGGAGAAGACGGACTGAGGTCTGCTTTTCTCGGCAGGAAATCAAATCGACGACATTGATACCAGAGCCTGAACTGCAACGTCATCTCCAATCACTCGCGTGCGCCAAGTACAAGATATTGAAGAAGCACCCACCAGGCCGAGATGTTAATCCTGAGGACTCTTTCTCGTTCAATCATAATTTCACTTGCCCGATGCAACGAATCAAGATTGGCACCGTGTCCGCTAAAGTGGAAAACACGGAAGAGCGCAAGGAAACCCGTGAGCGAATCGATGAAGAGAGACAATACCAGACGGAGGTTTGTGTATCAGGATATGATCGCTATGCTAGGTTCTGACAGGACAATAACAGGCTTGCATCGTCCGAGTAATGAAGGACCGGAAGCATATGACCCACAATGATCTCATCAACGAAGTCACCCGGCAGCTGGCAACACGATTCCAGCCCAATCCACAAGATATCAAGAAGAGGATCGAGAATCTAATAGATGTGAGTTCTGACAATCATCGACGCGAATGCTTCTTGTTGACGTGTCGTCCAGCGAGAGTATCTCGAGCGGTGTGATGACCGTAAATCATATAAATACCTGGTGGGTGATCTGACTCCAAGGCCGGACAATGTTAACCCTAGCTGTAACACCAAAGGCATGACTACCATTGCTTTCTGTCCTGTTCTCCCACTTTATACGACTTGGATTGGAATCATAATCAATCGTTATCTCACTCGCGATGATCACACCAAGAAAGAATCGAGACTGTTTGAAGACTACATATCATAGCTTGACATGAAATGTAGGCTCAGAAGATAACCACGACGGAGAACGAATCCCCCGCCCTGACACCCTCCGAGACTTGTAATGGCCTGGGGTAATTGATTTGAGACTACTTAGGGAATATCCCCGAAACTCCAGTAGGTCGGTGTTGCGACAGGTGGTAACTCCACTTGGTAACCTCCTCGGTCCCATCCGAGGGCCAACGTAGTACGACCGTCCAACCAGCTCCACTACCTGGACTGTAGGGGACACGTAAGCGAGACTCCGACCAGACAAAAGCGAGGAACTTACTCTCCACTGACCCTCTTGGGGTCAGGCTA
This sequence comes from Chalciporus chontae, assembly GCA_038089555.1. NCBI lineage: Eukaryota > Fungi > Basidiomycota > Agaricomycetes > Boletales > Boletaceae > Chalciporus > Chalciporus chontae. Next base: position 153,546 of record JBBPLD010000032.1, read on the forward strand.
AAGCATCACATCGTATCTGCATGGGTTTTTGCGCTGTGGTAAGCGAGGCGAAAGCCTCCCGAGACTTAACGATGACCGAAGGAGCAACGCTCCGCACAAACTCGCGCTGTGAGCAGCCAGTAAGATCGTTGCCTTTGATGGGCAGCCCGGTGAGAACCAACCTGGAACACTCAGAGCACGAGGCAGAGACAGAAGCTCATCAGAACAACGGCCTAGTGGCTGGAAAGAGGGTAAATCAGATACACGGACAGCGTCGACGAGGATGACGACCCACCACTCCATAGCCACGCCGAAGGGGTTTCTCAAACCGAAGGAAGGAAAGAGCACAAAGAAGGGTTTATATATCCGACCAGGGCTGGTCTTTCCCACGGGTCATATCCAAAACTATCTATCGAATCTATGGTCTACAGTTCATCTCTTTTCGGAGTCCCAGATCCATGGAAAACTTGCTCGAGTTCTGTTACGTGGATAAATGGGTCATGGACGTCCAGAGAAGAGAATGTTTGGTCTTACTTCGACGCATGTCTGAGTTGAGTTCTTGGGGAAGAACGACAGTGTATTCTATGTACAAGTTGGCACGTCCTGACTGTCCAAACATAGGCATTCCCTCCCCCTCAATTGTCTGGACGTAGCCTACAAAAGCAAAGTTAGTCGACGGTGTTAAGGGGACACTTGGCGGGGCAACTCACCTGGTTGGGTCACGCTCTTGCGATCAATCTCCACCACATGACCATCGAGGTGCGTGATATTACGTTGAAACCCAAGCAGGGCCTGTTGTAACACAAATGGGGATGAAGATGCGCATTTGTATTCTCTATAGCCAGAAAAGATTCCACATACCTCGTCGACGCCAATCATCTCTCGCCAGTAGAGAGCACTCTCCTTCCTCCGCCAACCGCCTTCCTCTTTCTTACCCCGTACGCGCAAAATAACATCGCCAGCTTCCCAGTCTGGATTCTCGTCACCCTCACCCTCGAACACGACGTCATGTCCCTCCGGCATACCGGGCTCCACGTCCAATGTATAGTGTTGTATGTGTTGAACGAGTTTATTGCCATCACAGTGTGGGCATTTCTTGACGATGATGGTTCCACGTCCACCACACTCGTTGCACGTATTTTGAGTTTGCGCGAACATACCCGGGAATATTTGTTGTTTGGAAATCTTGATACCGGATCCTCCACATCCACGACAGGCATGAATGTCGCCATCGGACGCGGCGCCAGAACCTCTACAGTGGTCGCAGAGCACATGTTTTTGCATAGAGAACTAGTTTCCTATCTCAGGACGTCAGAAATACAAAAGAACGATATGAAACGCACGTCAATGTTGGCCCCGGTATACCTAAGAGAATGATGAGTTTCGGCGACATCAGCGCGGAGGAAAGAAACATACATGTCGGCAAGAGAGACTTCGAATTCCATCATGACCGTGGGCCCTTTACGCACTGGTTGTTGATGCTGTTGGACTACATGTCCGAGTGAGGTTTGCCATGTATGAGGTTCCGGAAAGCTTACATCCGTTGTTGAAGAAGTTAGTGAAGATGTCAAAAGGATTCCCATATTGTTGCCCGCCTTCATGTGCACGGAGCCCCTCCTGTGGAGGGTTGTCAGGATGCCGGTAATCGGAGAACTAGAGAATATTACCTCGCCATGACGGTCATAAATTTGGCGTTTCTGTGAAAAGGTCGATGGGTGTTGAGCAGGCGGGCACGATCACGACTTACGGTTGGGTCCGACAGTACTTCATAGGCTGGAAGGAAAGTTAAAAGCGACCCGACACAACACTTTGAATGTTAGCTACCGTGCGCAATCTCGACAAAGTTGTCCTCCGCGCCTGGGTCCTGGTTCTTATCTGGATGGTATTTTCGACTCAGACGTTTGTACGCCTTTCTTATGTCCTGTTCAGATGCATGTCTTGACACTAGGAGAGATATGTCAGTGAGGAGATATGTTGTACCAGTTTGTGCGCGCCTTGGACTGACACTCTAGTGGTTTGTAGAGATCTGCTGCGCTGGCGAGTGCTGTTAGAAAGAGAATGAACAGAAGAAGGAGCGTGGAGGATGTTGACATCGCTGGCGAGGAAAGTGAATGAAACGCTGTAGACTTGGAGTTGGGGCAGACACGTATTTCGCGTCGGCACGTGATCCTATATTGATCAAAGTCAAGTCAAGTTCGTCTGGCAGTTCACCTCGAGCAAATGTTGGCGCGACCGGTTCCCGTCTGGCGAGCATTGAGATCAAGTCGGCACAGACATCATTATTCAAAGGCTACATCAAACGTACCCTCAGCCGCTCTACCAAAGTCTCCGTGCTATGCTGCACCAGAGGCTTCTGCACCAAAGACTTCATCAAGCTCTGCACCAAACGCTCCCCAAAACTCTGCACCGAGATCTCTATCGAAGGTTTCACCGGAGACTGCATCGAGTGCGGCACCGAAGACTGAACCAAACACTACATCGGTGACTCCACCGAACAATGCAACGTCCGAGGCTGCTTCAGAGACTACACCAGAAATCCCTGATTACCATCCCAAAGTCAGAGGTCATCCTTTCCCAATCCACTCCTTGGCTTGCTCTAACTTGACATTTCACTTTTGTAGCCCTCCCATTTGCATTCCCCCCAGAGCACGCTATCCGTCAAGCTGGCGTTCCAGTGTCCATCATAGGATATTCCAGTAGCAGCGAACACCCCAACGTGGGGCCAAGCCAGATCGTCTCCTCCATTTTGGCCAAGTATTTGCCAATCATCGGTTGCAAGCCTCTCCAACCATCGCGAGTACAAGCATTGTACTTCCCCACCTGGTTAGTGGATGCAGAAATAGAGGCAAGAGCCTGGTTTACCCACCCAAAGTCCGATGAGGAAGAACTTGATGTGGGTCGTGTCACACCCCTCCATCCATCTAACCTTATAGCATCATAGGGTCACGGGGGGCGGAAAGGGAGCCAGAGCGAGAGTGCGATAGTCCACGTGGAGAACGTGTGGGTGTATTCAGGAAAGAAATACTTAGTGTTCGACGCTAATCGTTTTCCTCACAGGTACCTACCAGGTATGTTGATACTACTCATTGGGCAGGACATGCATGTCGATTGCAAATGTAGGATATACCATGGATGTCGGACGTGTCTTGATCCGCGATCCTCCAAAAGACTGTGACCTAGCTCAACCGTTCACTCCCGACTTAACCAAGCAGTGGGGACAGGACGTTGTGTGTCTCCCATTCAACACCTTCCCATTCGACCTCATCAAGAAAGCACGGGGGCTCTGGCACACCGATGCTGTCGTCGGTGAAAATATCCGCTTCATTCCAGAATCCGTCAAGCCCAATCTCGTACGCGGTCCTCGTTAACGCATATGTTAATTCTCATATTTCGATAGGCAGCTGCCTATCCGGTTCTCCTGCCAGCCTATCTCTTACAGTATAGCTCACAAGAACCATGGCCGCCGATCACTGTCATAATGACCGCGCATAATAACTCGGTGAGTGCTTTCGACCTGGATGACACCCGAACTGCGTTTACGCCCTCGTTCCAGGGAGTCTTCCATATCCACATCCCTCACTCAGATTCCCCAGACGCGGCTAAACTCCCACTCGAAGAGTATTTCGGCGAGGACGACTACATAGAAGGTCACGGGCCTGTAGGCAATACCGACATCTTCGCCCTCGTAGTCAACCGAGGAGAGGCGCAAACCACCGAAGAGCTATCCGCCTGGTTGTCTGACAAACTACATGAACGTGGCGCTCCCATTGCGATGGCATCTGGACTCGCAGCACGAGATATCAACATGGATGATCTCAGGGTTCGTGAATGGACTGACGAAGAGGTGAGAAGCGTTCGTACCTGGTTGGAAACAGGACGAGCGGTTGCCCTTGTTAGACGTTGGATGAAGGTGAGTGCTCTACTTTGAACGCGTTTTCGTGTACGCTAACAAGGAAATGGGTTAGCAAATCGACGATCAATCTAGTTTGATAAGCAGCCCAGAGGCCAAACAAGCGGTAGATGCTCTCCAGGCGTTCTTCCAAGCTGAAGCGGACAAGGTGCACAAGTTGGAGGAACTGCGCGCGACACAGCTTCCCCGTTGGTGGCCAGAGTGGGAAGAAAGCGAATTAGCAAAACAGGTAAAGTGGGAAACACGGGAATGGGAGGATGGTGACCGTTTTACATAGAAAACGCAGGCCGAGTTATCTTCGACCGTGCAGCGAATGGGAAGACCAGGCACAAACAACACTGAACTGCATTCGGAATCCACGCAGGCACAAACGAGACGGAAAACAACCACCGAAAGCAAAATCAGACGCGAGACATGAAGTAAACACGTCCTCCGACATGAACATGCTAATCCCTAGTTACCTCGGTTCTCTAGAGACACTCCCACTTGGCTTACTGGCTCATGCTATCCACACCTGTCGTGCATTACCATCTAATAAATATTGATATCCATCGTGAGACGAATTACAACAATCAAATTAATCGACTTTTCGTGCCCACTTCCTGCCAGAAGGAGAAGCAGTAGCGTGCCTAGGGGGAGACGCGGGGGTCTTTGGGGGAATAACTACATCAACTTTGTGCTGTTTCTCCTGTACCCATTGCTCCTTCTCGTGCACAGCACCGAGGGGCATCTTCGTATACGCGTCCTTGTCCTCCTTACCCCAGTACATCCACATCTGTACTCCGAGGATGATGTTGAGGACGAGGGCCAATGCAAACCCAGCGGTTACGACCATATCGCCAACTTCAGTGGCGGTCGTAAACAAACGGGCAAGGCACCCCACGATTTGGGATACCACTGCAAAGGTCGAAAGCTGACCTGTGGAACGAGAACGAGCATTCTGCGTGATCTGTGGAAGTTTGGAGAACAAGGAAAGAGGGAGCGTTCCGAGTTGAAGGAGCGCGAGCGATTCCCTGGGGAGAGTATAGAGGGCAGCGAGAGAAGCGACTGTTCCTACGGCTGCGATGGCAAGCCTTCCTGCGGTATTTTGCGCCTTACGAAGGGGCGTCGAGGGGAAGTAGACGATTAGGAAGGTGATTAGGGTATTCTGAAGGGTGAGGAAGAAGTTCTCGCCGTAGGTGGAGAACGGGAAGTCGTTCCTGTAGGAGTATGCCGTGGTGATGGCATAGGCGAGTGTTTCCAGGATGTAGGCGGGTAGAGAGAGGCCTCGAGCGGACTGCGCGGAGAGGACTGGGTAGCGGGCAGTATGAGGTCAACGTGCGGTGGGACCAAAGGGAGACTTACTGAGCATTAGCTGGGGGACTTTCATAATAGATCCGCCAACGACGATTCCGAGACCCAATCCCTTGGAGAGCGAGTATTTGAGGCAGTCAACGTCGGCGATGTCGAGGTCCTCGACAAGCGAAGCGTAACATTTCTGGATGGTGGTCAGGGAAGCACACGGGACAGATCGAGGTGGGGACATACTTGACCTATGATTGCTTTCCCGAGGTCGGCGATGAACCAGGGAAGGTTTCTAGTGATTGTGGTCATCGTGGTTCACGTTGAGGACGAGGACGAGGACGTGGTGAGGACGTGTTGTGGCTGTGACCTGACCCTGCTTCAAAATTTCGGACATAACAACTCATCGAACAGAATGGCAGAGTACGATCTCACAAAAACGATAATTCCCTACCTGGATCGTCATCTGGCATTCCCTTTGCTCGCACATCTTGTAGAGACTTCCCTCTTCCCGGTCGAACAAGTTCAAGCTGCTCAGTATGAACTCGCAAAGGGTACCAACATGATCGATTACGCCGTCAGCTTGTTCGAACAGCTGCACCCAGACGAGGAGATCCCTGATGGTCCGTGTCTGTTTCACGTCTGATTCTGATACCTCGATCTGACTCTGCGATCCGACAGAATTTTCGGGTAAGCGAGACAAGGCTGTCTCCACCAACGAACACCTGCAGCAAGAGGCTCAGGCCGTCCTCGATGTGATCGAGAACCCAGACGTAGCACAGGCACTTCGCCAAGATAAAAACCAAAATCTGCAGTATCTCAAAGACAACTACAACGTATGTCTGCCTTATCTTGTTCCACCAGTCACTTGCTCAGTCCTCCCCTTCCCCAGCTCACGTTGGATCAAATCACAGCGCTGTACAACTTCGGACAGTTCCAATACACATACGGAAACTACAGCGGTGCAGCCGACTACTTGTACCACTTCCGTGTGCTCTCCACCGATACCGAACTCAACACCTCTGCCCACTGGGGAAAACTCGCCTCAGACATCCTCACTGGAAAGTGGGAGACTGCTCTCGAGGAGTTGAACACTCTCCGAGATGTCATCGATTCTCGATCACCCTCATCTCTTTTGACAAGCTCAACCGAGTCTGCCGCACTCGCTCAATTGCACTCGCGGACATGGCTCGTACACTGGTCTTTGTTCGTGTACTTCAACCATCCTCAAGGACGCACGCTCCTCCTCGAGACTTTCCTCTCGCCCACTTACCTCAACACCATTCAGACATCTTCCCCTTGGGTTCTGCGATACATCGCAACCGCTGCCATTCTCTCCCGAAAATCGGCGACTGGTAACACGAACGCCTCTTCTCGCGTGCGGCATTCCATCCGGGAGGTCGTCAAAGTCATCCAGACTGAAGAATACCAATATCAAGATCCTATCACTTCCTTCTTGAAGGAGCTTTACGTCGAATTTGACTTTGAAGCTGCCCAACGGGAGTTGACGGTGGCAGAGCGCGTCGTGGGAGACGATTTCTTCCTTGGAGAGTTTAGAGAGGACTTCTTGGACAATGCGCGTTACTTGATTAGCGAGGCGTACTGCCGTATACATCAGCGCATTGATATTGGGTGCGTCTGTCATGGGCTAGATGCGTTGTCAACCGCACCTCTCATTTTTACACTTCCAGGGATCTGTCAGAGCGGTTGAATTTACCAAAGGACGAAGGGGAGAAGTGGATCGTCAACCTCATCCGTGAGACACGGATGGGCGCGGATGCAAAGATTGATTTAGAAAAGGTGCGTGTTTCCGGTGTAGGACCTACAGACGCTCACTGTTCACCCAGAACGTGATCGAGATCCATCGTTCGCCACTTCCAGTATATCAGTCCATCATCGAAAAGACCCGCGGACTGGCTTTCCGGACCCAAGCTTTGGGAGCGGGGATGTTGCAACCTCAGCAATCTGCACAGCAGAACCAACCACAGCCAGTTGACGGAGCGCGGTGATACACAGTGCAATGTTTGGTACTACTTTAGACACGTGGTGTACGCGCTTGGTGCAAAATATCTCGGCCTCGGTGCCATCGCCATCAGGCTAGGTTTCACTTCTGCGTGAGCAGACAACCAGCTCTCTGGGCCAAGAGGAAGGAACAAATCGAATATAATCATAAAAATATGACACTCTGCTATCTCCAGCATCTGCGGATCCCCAGTCAGTCTAGTGATGGAGGGGGGCAGTCCAAGAACTTCACTTACAATATATCGTACCCGCGAGTGATGATATGCTCCCCCCCGCCATATGCTACATTACACCCGCCCTGATATGTCGTTAGACAGTCTCCAGCAGTTCAGAAAGTGAGTACCTACTAGATGTTCGCCAGTCTTTCCTGGGACTCTCACGCCGTGTACAACAGCCATTCCGTGGTAGAGATTGGCACCGTTCTCCTCGTAGCCGCCCAGCACCGGCCGACGATGATCTGGAATACGACCCAAGCTAGTGGGCACCCACTCCATGGTAGCAGGGTCGAACGGTAGGAGATCATATCGTCCACGATGTTCCACCTCCGACCCTCCATATGGGACACGGCAACCGGATGACAGACATGGTGCGATCTTACATGGGTGAACAGAGTTGTGAAATATCGCGGAACCGAGAAAGACGGGGGATGTACTGTCTGTGTCAAAGCAAGGGGGGTCTTTGGTGTAAGTTGAACTTGGAAAGGTGGAGGTGGGGCTGAGAGCGATACGAAAACCTGATGGTGGTGGTGGTCGAGGAGTGTAGGGAGGAGGAAGGTCCTTTTCCTTGATATCTTCAGATTTCATTGTCAACAACGCTGGCAGGGTTGATTCCGGTAACAAGTTCAAATAAAAATCGTAAAATCGATTCTAGCAACTTCAACACTCACGCCCTCATGCTCTGAGAAGTATGTAGCGCAGTCGGTTACATTTGAACAGGGGTCTTCGCTTTGCATCAGCCTCCGAGTCTGATGTCGAGGCCATTGGGTGCATACCACCCTACGTGACGCGTACGGTCCATGGCATGAATCTGACGGGGCAAACCATTTACACCAAGCAGAAGATATATATGGCCCAATGATGGATCGCGTACGAACCAGACACCGTCCTCAAGGCTGCCGCTCGCTTACCCCTACTTAGTTACGTATGAACATCGTTGCCCATCCACAGCGACTCCGAATCAGCGTGGACATCCACTGGCACATCGTTAGAGTCTCTCAATGGTTCCGCCCTTTTTTTTTGTCTTTACGGCGAGCTGTTACTGACGAGTTTGACGTATCTAGAGTATCAAAACCGAACCCGTCGAACCTCTTTTCATTCCTTTCCAACTCAAAGAGGAGGATTCGACTCAGAGCGACGTTCGTCCGCCAAAGCGTCGACGCGTTGGCCTCTCTGGGAGGTTGGAGGTCGTTCTTCCAACTCGCCAAATACTTTTTGGCGATGACCCACCCCCGTTCGAAGATGCGACGACTTACATCGCGGAGAATCTCGGTGACGTCATTAGAGAGCAGGAAAGACGACGACAATTCTCTATCAAGAAGGAGGAGGAGAAGTTCCAACTGAGAATGCTTCACGTTCGACACATTTTTCATACCCGTAATACCATCCGTGTTTTCTAACGTGGTTTGCATCACAGGGAAAGGTCGAAATCAAACAAGAGGAAGCACTTTCTGAAGACGTCGTCAACCGTCGACTGGCACTCATCGATTTTGCCTCGTACGACGTTGACCTAGATCCTGAAATCAGGGATGTTACCACCACCCGAGACTTTACCTCCAAGCGATGGGGAGGTAACACACAGTCTACATTCCCAGCCATCAGGCAAGATCTTGTCGAACAACACGGCATGAATGATTTCATGTACTTGAACCTATTATTCAACCCCCATGCACCTCAGTGGCCAGGGGCCCCTGGACTCTTTTTTGATTCTGCTGTCGAACCGGAAGCACATGATTGGCCCCAGACGGAGCGTGTACTCGTCAGGTTGAAGACGAGTAAGTGGCTATATGTGGGGCAATATCGGTGTACGCCGGCACCGTGTCTCACCCCAGATGAATGGAAGTCTCAACCACCAAAGGTAATCACGAGTTCCGTGGGTTAGTCGATTCTGTGACGACTTTGCGATTAGGTCAAGCAAACATGGGCTACCAAGGTCACAACGCAAGGGTGGGGACAAGTGATCCGGGCAAAGATTGGGCTTTCAAAGAGGTTTGGCAGGATTCCTACCAACCAAGAACTGGATGCAGCAGTCCAATCCGACGAGAAATTCCGGGTGACTCCGGAGGAGGTCCATCAAGCATTCGATGCGGGTCACTGTGTAAGTATTTCCTCGACTTTCGCTCGGTTGCAATCTCACGCGTCTTGGACCGACTTCCAGGTCCTCCGAGCATGGTGCATGAAATCTATCGGCTATGACGAGGACTTTCAACGGCAAATTGCGGATGGCAATATTGGGTAGATACCCAGACACAATGCTAGGATGATCAGATCTTCATCAAGTGATGTAAATTTCACGAACGTGGTTGAAGGACCAATTACGACTTTACACTGTATAAAAGGAACTAATAGAGGCCTCACTCTAATCCACTTTAAGACGGCGGCGGCGGCAATTCTTCTGTCACCCACTCTGCAGAAGCTAAAGTGGGTAAATTTGCAACACGACGGGGAGTCTCGGAATGTGCTGGTGGTCTGTCTCCGCCAGCTTGCTTGACGACAGCTGTATCCCGGATTGACAACGAGGAGAATTTGCGGTGGAATGACCTAAGTGAAAGAGCGTTAGAACGACTGAGCGACGAGCAGCGACTATTTTGTACTCACTGTGTTTCGTGACTTCGCGCATTGCTCCAGATTCGACACGCTTCTTTGAATCGCGTGAGGAGAATTGTCATGTCATTGTAAAACTGTCCTCTCTGAGCATCTCTCACGGCAAACAGAAGAGAGGTAAATTCACCTTGCGTCCCTCTTCAAGATTGCGCGTAATTTCGCGGTATTTGGCATACGCGAGGTCGAGGTCTTGTAACGCTTGTTCGCGCTCTTTGACAGAGGTATCCTCCTTCCTAGACGCCAGAAACTTTTCGTTCGTGGACTAGATGACCCCTCCCTGTGAGACAGCTGAGGGGTGGTGTGCGGGACACGAACCTTGATAGCATCGAGGAGTCCCTCCTGCTTCTTCTGACCCTCCACGAGCCCTTGAATAAACTTGTCGTACTTGGCAAGCGCCTCGTCAGAGACGTCAGCAAACATCGCAGGAGTGATCTCAACATCGCGCTCAAAGTTTCCGGCTGCTGTGATAATCCTAGGTCGAATGTCGTCCACCTCAGCCCGTCGTCGTGCTCTCGAGACGAGCTCTCTACGATTGTCACGGATGTCACCGAGGGATTCCAAAAGACCGCGTAGAGCGCGAGCATGAATTTGAGTTTGACTACCCGCCGTCTGCCTCTTACCCACCGCTGATACGGATACGGTAGAAGAGGGTACTAGCGCCTCGAGTTCTTCCTAGGAAGATATCATGAGTCAGATTCGGGGGACCAAGTTAGGGTGCCCATACCTCGTCCAAGGCCAGCTGCAAGACGGCGTTCTCCCATTCGTCCCATTTCTTGCGAATGATTAGATCGCTGCGTGTAGCATCGACGAGGATACTCCTGTATCGCTCTTGTTTCTGAACGAGATCCCGGTTCGCTTCGTGTGAGGGTGGTCTTGTCATTGTCATTTTTCGCCGCGCTGCTTCATCCTCGGAGGCTTCGCTATCCAGTACATCCATCGCCTGCAGTTTACGTGTCGAGGTTGAGTACAGGAGGATGTGAAGAGAATGGCGAAATCGAACCTCGTCCAGGACCTCCATGGCACGCCGGGCCAGGAGTTCGACATCGTCGAGGGAAGCCTCGATTCGTTCGGGACCTTGTTCTGATCTAACCTCTTCAGCTTTCTTCAGCAAACTTGGAGGTAGTCCGATTGGGCGTTCCAGTGCTTCGAGCGCTGAGGGAAGGTTTAAGGAACGCAGAGTTCTACGACAACGGTGAATCACGGGATAGTAATAGACAGAGAAGCACGCACAAATCCACCTCATCGTCAAGTTCCTGTGCAAAGTCGATCATTCGTTCTTTGATGAGCGCTTGCTTGTTGTCGCTGTAGATGTCTGGAGAGCGGTCGAATACCACGACAGAGTGACAACTAAAACCGACGTACTAACAGCCTCCCTGGCTCCCCAGCTGAGCAACTCTCCAAAAAGGACGTGGTCGTTACCTATCACGCCCTTCGGGTCTGACAAACCGGGTGGAACATTACTCTGGACCATGATGACTCCCTGAATGGGCGTGATTGCGGTCGAAGGAGGTACGTCTTTGTGGTAAATGAGATCATTGTCGCGTTCGGAGCGAGCAAGGTTTTTCTGCAAGACATCTAGCAGAGACTTGGCATACGTCGGGACAGGTACAATCGAATGCAGCAGGAATATGGTACCTTAATATCGCCCAAGACTGCAGGGGCAACGCCGCCGCGTTTAGCGATGGTGTATCCCTTATTGGCTTCGGCCTCTGCGTCGATCAGCCGTCGTAACTCGTCACCATATCTGCAAGATCGTTAGTCCACTCAAGGAGAGAGTCAAGTAGTTGGCGCGGACTTGTTAGCCTCGAGTTCGTCTACGCTCTTTCGGTATTGTGCTGCTGCGCGGAAGTGGCGTTGTTTCGTTTCGAGATGGGAGATCCAATTCTTGCGATGGCATGAGTATGGTGAGTTCGGTGTTGAGATACCTGCAACATTACTGAAGGTAGTTTCTCGGATATTTCTGAAGAAGCCGGTCGTAACGAGTCCAAGGAATCAGTGTATAGAGACGCCACGCCGGCTGCCAACTTTGCGATCAGACTATTCTTGTACTGGTCTGTCATGGGACAGATGAGGATTTGCACAGCGCATTGTAATAACGCCACTTGCCTGCGACTGCGCGTTGCCATGCACATTCTTGGGCTTGGGCGAGCATTATAGATTCCAGGCTGTGAATCAATGGTTCGGTCAGATCCAAGGGAGTTTCACTGGCGTCTGGGGGGATATTGAGCTTTGGTAACGCGACGGTACGGAGGAACGCGAATGTTCCAGCAGCGTTCTTGGGGGTCGGGTTAAGGCAGGAGAGAAGAGGATGAACGGAACGCGACAGACCTGATAATACACGCTGGCTCGCTTTAGACCGTCTTGGGTGGATCTGTCCTCGGAAGCGGCCAGTTGAGAATAAAGGGCAGCCAAGTTGAACAAAGTGGCGGCCCTCTCGAATGTCAAACTAGGGAGTGAAACAGGAATGGACGAAGGGGACGCGAAGGCATGGGCATAAGGAAACTCGAGACCGATCTAAGGTGGGATAGAGTAAGAAGAAAACGCGAAGAGTGCGGGACTGCACGAACATCGGAAGGGAGCTTTGTGAGGACAAAGACGAGCTGGGCGTGATAGCTGGGAGAGGTCAGAGGGGAGGGGGAGGGGACGGAGGGGACGTTACCTGATGAATGGATCGATGACACCGCTATGGACTTTGTCTGTGATGCACGCTGCTCTGAGAGTCTCCCAGTGAGCGATGTCAGTTTTGTATGCATCTGGGTGGTCCTCTGTGTGTTTATCGAGGTGATCACGAACAGCAATGCGGATCTGTGCGATATAAGTTTTTTTAGTTGGTACGGTGAGATGGTTTGGCATGGCCGAGGTCGTCTATGACTGGTCTTAAGACTGTCTATGACTTATGGACCGTTTTCTCCAACTTGAAAGTCGATTTCATTGTAATGTGACAACTTGCAAGTTTTGGATTTCTGCGCCACTCATAACCAGTCACTTCGTTTGGTCTTCTCCTCATACCTACATTCTTCTTTCCATCCTCTCCATTCCTCCTTTTCTTTTCATCCCTCAAGCCGCACTGGTGCTGCATTTCACTATCATTGGAACCTGTCGTTCCAGTGTCAGCAGTTTCTAAACTCCAGCGCTACACCAATCCCCCTCCCAATCCCTATCCCATCATGTCTTACGTCGACACGCCCACCTCGCCCACCTCAACAATGGGCAGGCGTCTCACGAATAGAAACAATAACCGCTACAGCGTCACCGCTTTGTTCAGTATGGCCGCCGAGCAGGACGTTGAAGTAGAGGACGATTTGGCAAGAGGTCCGTAACCATCCACATTCCCTCCCCAGCTTAGCCTTTTTTACACCTCGAAAACAGCACAAAAACGTTTGCGAGATTTGAAGGGCAAGATTTCGGCCCAGTCAAAGAAAAACTTTGTCCTCGAGCGCGACGTTCGCTATCTCGACTCTCGGATCGCCCTTCTCATTCAAAACCGGATGGCAGCCGATGAAGTACGTTCATGTACCTCTCGTGAATCACTCACGATCTCTCATACGTGATATTTAGCAACGCGAAGTAGAGCGAACACTCGAAGACGTCGATCCAACCGAGGGCCATTACCCCGATGACCGCAAGTTGCAACAATATTCGAATCTTTTTTTCCTCCTCCAATCCGAGCCCCGTCATATCGCCAACCTCTGTCGACTCGTCAGCCTGTCTGAAATCGACACCCTTCTTCAGACCGTCATGTTCACTTTGTATGGTAACCAGTACGAGAGTCGCGAAGAGCACTTGCTACTTACCATGTTTCAGTCCGTGCTATCTGCCCAGTTCGAAACAGCGACAGAATTTGGTTCCTTACTGCGAGCCAACACACCCGTCTCTCGTATGATGACCACGTATACTCGCCGTGGGCCGGGTCAGAGCTACCTCAAAGGCGTTCTTGCAGAGCGCATCAACAGTCTCATAGAACATAAAGATCTCAATCTCGAAATAAATCCTGTAAAGGTAATCTCCACCGCTTTCATGAATGATTTTCGCCCTGGATGAACAATTTCGTCAGGTATATGAACAAATGATTAATCAAATCGAGGAAGAAACGGGCACACTACCACCAAATCTTCCTCGCGGTGTTCCTCCCGAAGTTGCCGCAGAAAACGCTGACGTGCAGGCTATCATCGCACCACGTCTCACCATGCTCATGGAAATCGCCAATAGCTTCCTCGTCACCATCATCGAGAGCATGGAAAGTGTCCCCTATGGCATTCGGTGGATTTGTAAACAAATCAGAAGTTTGACTCGCGTATGACTTATTCTCCACCCTTTTCATTCCCACCTTCTGACAAGCCGCCTTAGCGTAAATATCCAGAAGCTACCGATTACGCGATTTGTTCTCTCATCGGCGGATTCTTCTTCCTGCGGTTCATCAATCCTGCCATCGTGACGCCGCAGGCGTACATGTTGGTTGATGGCGTGCCCGCGAAGCACCCTCGGCGGACATTAACACTCGTGAGCCCTCATTCGTCGTCATGATCTCCATCTGACCTCTAGTTAATCTACAGATCGCAAAGATGCTTCAAAACCTCGCGAATAAGCCCTCGTACGCAAAGGAAGCGTATATGATCACGTTGAACCCATTCGTTGAGAACAACAAAGCGCGTATCAACCAATTCCTCAACAGCCTGTGTGATGTTGGAGACTTCTATGATACATTGGAGGTGCGTACTTGTTTTTCCGACACCCTCGAGCTTTTGATGACTTGGACCATGTAGATGGACCAATACATGGCACTCTCTAAGAAAGACCTTATGATCCATATCACCATGAACGAATTGTACAATACTCACGCGTTGATTCTGCAACATATTGAGACCCTCGTGAGTAATTTTGCTGCCAAGTACAACTGTCGCTCAATGCCCTGCAGTCACCGAACGATAAACAACACCTGCGTATCCTTACCGACGAACTGGGTCCTGCTCCAGCTCAGGTTCCCCGTAAGGAGAACCGTACTATTGAACTGAACCTTTACAGCCGTTGGGAGACTCCAGTTCAAGACCTCCACACGGCACTTATGGATTCGATTTCCCAAAGTGATATGTTGTACATGGAGACCAAGTCCATCCTCGTCCAGCTTATCCGTTCTCTTCCTCATGCTGCCGAAAAGCGGCCTTACAACCTTTCAGCGCTAGCTGAGCGCGCTGCGACCACCAAAGACGCCACCCTTGTGCGCAAAGGCATTAAAGTCAAGGAGATGCTGCGTGAGCTGGAAGAATTGAAGGTCATTGAACAGGGGGATGGCTATAAACTCATGCAAGACGAGGTTGCAGCCGAGCTTGTCCACCTGGGTAACCTGCGGGACAAGGTGGTGCTCGAAACCAAGTCTCTCGAGGCCGTCTACAAGACCATCTGCGATCACAACAGTTACTTGCGTTCGCAGCTTGAACAGTACAAGGCATACCTACAAAACGTCCGGTTAACCGCCTCCAAGGATAAGGGCAGCACGACCGGTGTCGGTGTTGTTACTGTCGGTGGGAGGGAAAGGAAGCCTTCGAGGAGCGCTGTTCTCGGTCCCTATCGGTTCACTCACGCACAGCTGGAGAAGGAGGGGATCATCGTTGAGAGCAATGTCCCCGACAACCGGTGAGTTTTTTGCGTCAGATTTCGTCTGCCGACTCTAAATACCACGTAGTCGTCCGAACATCTACTTTAATATCACCTCGCCAAGCCCCGGAACGTTCATAATCTCGTTACACTATAAAGGACGCGAGAAAGCGATCCTTGAGATGGATTTGAAGATCGACGATTTGCTGGAGAAGGTATGTGCCCATCCTTGAACACTAGCCACGCTACTTATCCTAGTGGAATAGCAAAAAGATAACAAGCATTTGCTTGACCTCGAGTACGTTCAGCTGAACGTGCCCAAGGTACTTGCCCTCCTCAAAAAGGTCTTCGCTAAGCGGTAATCCATCCGGACACTTTGACCTATCTTTAAAATGTTCATCTTTTGACTTATGCCATATTCAATCTGCCATCCCTGTCGCTCGTTTTCTTTTGCGTTTTTCGTCTTTGACTCTAGTCTAATTACAGCGTACTCTTCCTCCATGTGACCTTGTTCGTTCTGGAATTTTTGGATTGTATTACCCGTGTAGTTATGTGTGTTTCTGGATACCTGTCTTTCCTACAGTCCTCGAATTTGTGTGTGCCCTACTATGATACTAGACGGACTCTGATTCCGAATTCATAACAATGATGTCGGCAAACTCAATGAACTCGCACCGCAGCTAGTACGGCGACAACGACCCTCTATTGAACCAGTAATATCGGATTCCCAATTGTTCTTCCCCAACTACCATCTCGCTACTTACCCCCTCGAGAGCGCTGTTACCGGAAACTCGTCGAATGTGGCTTTCGTAGATGCCTGTGGCAAGGATCATGATGTCAAGCTGGTTCTCGCTTTCCTTGTTCGCTCTCTGCTTGGAAACGGTCGTAGCAGGGTCATCTCAGACGGTGCCGACTCTGCAAATAGGCCAACTTGCGTCAAACACCTCTCAGTCGAATACTACCGGACCGAACAACAGTGGAATTTCCCCCGTCTCATTGGCCGATGACGGGTAAGGATCGGTCCAGGTCATCTTTACGAGTGGGAACAGACCTGCTCATTGACGTTTCCTTGAAGCACGTACTATACCATTATTCAAACAGGCGAGATCAGTTTTCGCGCGTCGATAGACACCGGGTCGTCTGACCGTACGTCGAAATCTTGCATATTGTCTCTCATTGCTAAGACTGTTTTGATAGTTTGGTTGGTATCGACGGAGTGTAATACCAAAGTTTGCTCTGCGGTGCCGAGATACCCCTTGACATATCCATCCCCGACGTTCGTTTCGGTCAACAACAATGCTACTGAGTTTAGTTCTAGTTACGCTGATGGCAGCAGTGAGTGTTTTCGTTCTCTGTATCCCACGCATCTGTATCCCCCATTGACTTCGTGGATACCATAAGGCGCGTCAGGTTTTGTTGCAAGAGAGTTAGTCGAGGTCTCGAATGTCACCGTACCCAATCAAGCTTTCGGTAAGTAAAAACATGTTGTTTCATCGTGGTGTCACCCCACCGATCAATCATACCCATCCCCATCGCGCGTGCGGACGTTTGTAGGCGTGGTCACGAATTCGAATGTCACGCTGAACGATAATGTTAGTGGTGTTCTTGGTCTGGGATTCTCGAGGCTGTCGGAAATTTATGCGGTCGCTTCCAATGGTGTGTGTTCTATCCGTTGTTACCCTCGTGTCGGTGGTGACTGTGGCGCGTTCGTTGTTGGCGCGTGTGGTTGTGCAGCCACGCCTTTCCTCGCAAGTTTGTGTGAACAAGGGATACTCGATTATCCTATTTTTGGATTGAGCTTGACGCGAAATTCCACGGGAACCCTAGCATTCGGTGAGTAAGGGTTCTATGATCTCGGTCGATGAGTCTCTCAGATCTCTCCGAAACTTACAGGTGCTATTGATGTATCGGTCGTACGGAACATCAGCAAGGTCGTGTGGAATGAGGTGGTTCCGTTCTCTCCTGTAGGTACGCAGGAGAATACGTCAGGATATATGTACTGGGCAGTTCACATGACGAACTTCGCGGTGTGTATTTTGCGACGTCGGTGCGTAAAATGACTGAACGGTTGATAGGTTAATGGCAGTGAAATGACCCCGATACCCACCTACCCTGGGCCCACTGGAAATTCATCGATCGCGCTTTTGGATGTGTAAGGGTTGTCGCGTCTTATAAGGGCTATTGGATGCTGAGCGACTCATTCTATAGAGGTACTCCTGGGTTGTATGGCCCCTACCAGGATGTAAGTGGTCTCGGGCTAGGATGTATGCTCCACTGGAGTCAACTCTTTTTTTTTTTTTTTTTTTTTTTTTTCGTAGGTGACACGACTGTATGCACATTTCCCGGACAGCCGACTCGTCGATGAAAGTGAGTATGCATATTGCATAGTATTTTAAACGTCGCACTCATGGTCGCTCAGGTGGACAATGGGCGATACCTTGCACCTCGTCAGCGATCATGTCGTTTAGCTTCGGGTGCGCAATGGTCACCTTCCGCAAATTGTCATTCTAACGAGCGTCACAGAGATGGGACCAAGTTCATTCTTCAGCCGACCGACTATATCATTGGTCCGACAGCAGGTAATTCCGATCTATGTTTGACCTGGCCGAAGGCTTTGCCGCCCAGCTCAGACGGTATTGATTGGCAACTCGGTAAGCCGAAAGGCCGCTACACATAAAATCGTGCTTAAAGCTTTTCCTAGGAACGCCGTTTTTGCGTACTGTATACTCTGTGTGGAGGTAAGCATCGAGTCAATCCCCCGGTATCTTCGCTCCCTCACTTGTATAGCTATGGCATTGACGACGTCCAACCCCCGATGATTGGCCTATATCCTCTTCGCAACTCGTCGGCCACTGTCGAGTCGCCCGCCTACGTGTCCGCATTCTTCGCCTCTCCGTCTGCCACCATAGCCACCACGTTACCCAACTATCTTCTCCCAACTCCAACGTACACGATACCTCCCTATGCTTTCAATACATCCGTCCCTGCGACCTTTGGTGAAATCGTCGCCTCGGAACTCGCGACGAGCACCTACATGCCACTCCTCGTTACGCCTGCGATGGGCGCCACTGCATTACCCAAAGTTTCCGACGCCTATACCCTTATCGTGACCGACGCACGAGGAGACGTTCTGACGTCCACGTATCGCCTTACAGAACCTTCTGTCGTTCTTGGATTACCTCCAGGGTGGAGTAGTGCCCAGACGCTACGAGCGCCGGCCGCTGCGCTCTGTATGTCGCTACTCACAGTTGTTTGCGCTGGTGTGTGGATACTATAGCATGCAACGATGGAACGGTTGTCGCCCGTCGAGTCTTACTGATGCTGATGTTATTGAAAATCATACCCCTTTGGACTGGACTTGTTCTCGTATGGTTTAATAGTTCTTTCTTGCTACATCTCGCTGGACATTGGGACATTGTAAATAATTACTACGGACGAGAGACAGTATATATCAGAGAACGTATAATAGTAGTACTTGTCGGCAAACACCTTATTCCTCGTCGCCAACAACGCCAACTTGTTTGCATGGTGCGTTCCTCTATTATATTGCTTATTGCTAATGCTTTGCTTTGTGGGAGAAGCCGCAGTGGTGACATTGTGTTCTAACTGCCAAAACTTGGCCTAAACCGTTTCTATTGGATACGACCGTTTCATATCTATCGAGGTGAGGATTCAAGATCCTGCCAGTGGAAAGATGTCATTTCGGAATTGCTGAAGGGAGAACTTGGCTTAGACGAGTTGGTATGTACGAAATGATAGTCGATGAACTGAACATGTCCTTTCCAGGAAACCCTTTATCGGAAATGGCGCAAACTACGTCACATTGCGTAGTCTATGCGGTCACTGTGGTTCGCAGTATAAAAGTGCCAGGTCTCCTTTTGCAATCCTACCTTGCATTTCAACGACTTCCATCGTCTCTACCAGTCTACTTTTCGCCTACATTGTTGAACTCAAGATGCCTGCTCAGCTTCTCTCCCAGCCTAATCCGCCCCCTGACCCCTCCAACCTCCCCGATTCCATGTTGGATTATCGCGTCAGAGTCGGTGTCGGCGCTGTCCTCAGTCCCGACGAGCTCGATTCCCTTCGCAAGTTCGAGCGAGCTGCAAATTACATCGCTGCAGGTAAGCACGAACTCCCCCGTCTCTTCCTCATCTCCCATCCTGGCTCACGCACCTCGCCAGCCATGATCTTCCTCAAGGACAATGTTCTCCTCGAAAGGAAGCTCGTCCCAGATGATATCAAGCCCCGCCTCCTTGGCCACTGGGGGACCTGTCCTGGTTTAACCCTCGTGTATGCCCATTTGAACCGCATCATCAAGAAGACCAATCTCGATTCCTTGCTCGTCGTCGGACCTGGTCAGTGTTGCATCCGTTGCGAGATGTCTTACGACCAATGACCTTGATTAGGCCATGGAGCGCCTGCCATCCTCGCGAGCTTGTGGCTCGAGAACTCGCTCTCATCGTTTTGGCCTCACTACACCCGTGACAAGGCTGGATTGACGAGGCTCATCACGAGGTTCAGCACGCCCGGCGGATTCCCAAGGTAAACTGCGAGTGCCTTGTGAACACAAACTTCTGACTCGGACTGTCTCTCAGCCATATCAATGCCGAGACTCCTGGTACTATCCACGAGGGTGGCGAGCTGGGCTATGCTCTCAGCGTTTCGTTTGGTGCCGTCATGGACAATCCGCACCTCGTCGTTACATGCATCGTAGGTGACGGAGAGGCAGAGACGGGACCCACTGCGACGGCGTGGCATGGATTCAAGTATATCGATCCGGCCGAGTCGGGGGCCGTGC
>JBBPLD010000033.1:0-170513 GCA_038089555.1 Chalciporus chontae
GGAAGGAGGCGGAGGTGAGGAGGAAAGAAGAAGAGGCGAAGAAGAAGGAGCGGGAGGTTCGACTGATGGAAGAGATGGCTAAGCGGAAGGAGGAGGAGGCAAGAAAGATAGAAGCGGAGGCGAAGAAGATAGAAGCGGAGGCGAAGAAGAAAGAGGAGGAGGCGAGAAAGATGGAAGCGGAGGCGAAGAGGAAAGAGGAGGAGGCGAGAAAGATGGAAGCGGAGGCGAAGAGGAAAGAGGAGGAAGTGAAGAAGAAAGAGCGAGAGGCCCGGCTGAAAGAAGAAGAGGCTAAGCGTAAGGAAAAGGAGGTCAAGTCTCGAGAGATGGAGGCAAGACGTCAAGTGGAAGAGGCTAGGAGAAAAGAGGAGGAGGCTACGAGGAAGGAGGAGGAGGTGAAGTTCAGGGAGATGGAGGCTAGACGGTTGGAAGAAGAAGCCCGACGCAAAGTGGATGACGCCAGATTGATCGAAGAGGATGCTCGACGTCGAGAGCAAGAGGCACAGCGCAGAGACGAGGAGGCCAGTCTCAAAGAGGAAGCTATGCATCAACGAGCAGAGGAGTTGCACAAACGCGAGGAAGATCTCCTACGCCGCGAAGAAGACCTCATCCGCCGCGAGGTCGATATCCGTCGTCGGGAGGATGACAAGCAACAAGAAGTGTTCCGAAAGCGAGAGGAGGGCATCCGTCGCCAGCGAACTGAAGAGAAGAAGAAACAGGAGGTATGGGAAGTCTGGCCTCAGGACACGTCTCGACCTTCGCCATCTCCTCAGGTCCCAAGTTCTTCTGGCCCTTGGCCGATCCCGAATCGTGGTAACGAACGTAGTGCACCACCACCTCCTGCGAGTCCGCCCACTGATCGAACGAGCACGAGCGCCAGTCGTAGCAGCACCACCAGCGGTTGGACTTCGACTTCCCCACGACCCAGTCCCACCGTCACGGCCAGTAGCCAACCGTCGAGCGCACCCACTCCCAAACCTCCTCCTTCCACCACTCCAAACCCCCCAATGAACGAAGCCGAGTTCCACCGACGCCAAGCTGAACAAGCCCAACAACGCGAAGAACAGTTCCGACGCGAACAAGCTCGGCTAGCGATGCAAGACCACGAACGACAAGCCAAGTCCGGGAAAATGATGTCCAAGGAGGACGTTGCGAAACTCTTTGAATGGCATCGGGGTCAGTGGGACAAGATCCAAACGCAGACGCTCGGGTCGTTGATCTGGGAGGACTTTCCTTGGCCAATGTTTAAACGACCGAGAGGTCCTGAGGACTTGACCTCGTCAGCGATTACGACGTATATGTTGTCTCCGATTCATCCTCAGGATAGGGGGCCGAAGGAAAGGATAAAGGATAATATCAGGAGATGGCATCCGGATCGATTTAATTCGCAGCTTTTGCCAAGGGTCAAGGAGGACGAGCGGGATATGGTTTACGAAGGGGCCGGGTCTGTGGCGAGGATACTGAACGACCTCTTGCGCATGAACTCACAAGACATTTTCTGAGACAAAGGAGTGAGTGGCATATGCGTAAAACTCGGTGATGTTTTGGACTTACTGTCATGTTCCTTTGCAGCTGTCACCACCAATCAATGTATATGATACCCTACTCACGGAGGTTACTCACCGCTTCATCTGTATGCATATATCAGTCATCAAGGACGCCCACCTACCACTGTAGGAAAGAATGTTGTACTATATAACGCAGGGCAGTCGTTTGCTCAAGTCGTCCTTTATGTACGCCGGTGCTCGTCGCCGTTTTCTGTTGCCCCAGAATAGCATGTCTTTGACAGAAAGCAGGGATTCGAAGTGATGGTTGAAAACTCTGAGAGCTTCCAAGTTTCGAAGTCCCAGCAAAGGGGACTTGTACAAAATGAACGTGTCGTAAGATCTCGGAAAAAAACTTAAAAGGGTACTCGAGATACTTATTCTTGGCTTCCGGTCGGTCATGGGAGGAGGAACTCATGCACGAAACAAGCGCCATTCACACCCGAGTTTTCCCTTGTAGTCATGTAATCACATCACCAGTGATAGTCAGTCCAATCCCTAGGGCGTATGGGTGCTTAGATTCATGACATGGGTGCGGTGGATACATAGTGAAAAGAAGAGACACGAAAGTGGAATGGCGACAGCATACAGCTCACTACCGTCACCACACCGATCGTCAGTCAGTCACCCATCAACTTCAGAGTAAACAGAATATACGCACGAATTGGAGGGCGGCACCCTTGGTCTTCTTCTCACCACCGAGTTCGAAGCTGAAGCACAGGGCCGGTAAGCGTACCGTACACCGATACAAACGAGACGAAAATAGACGTACTGTTTGCAGCGCTTCAAAGAGAGCTGCATCTTGTACTTGCAAACAGTGCACTCCAACCGCAACACGACCTTTTTCGTGGTCTTTGCCTACGTTTCGAGTGAAATCGTGCGTGAATAACCAGAACCACGAGGACGAGTCGAGGAGGAGGAAGCGGACGCACCTTTTTGTGGAACACGGGCTTGGTCTGACCACCATAACCGGATTGCTTACGGTCGTAACGACGCTTTCCCTGGGCGAACAACGAATCCTTGCCCTTTTTGTATTGCGTCACCTTGTGGGGCCTATACGAGTATGACCATCAGGTTTGAGAGCGAGGAGGAAGGAACGTACGTGTGCTTCTTGCACGTCTTGCCCTTGCAGTCTGTTTCATAGACACATCATGAGTCTAGTCGATCTCGCGAGTGCGATGCGACTTACAAGTCCTTCGAGTCCTTCACGGGATGATTTAGCGACGCTCAGGAAATCTGTGGGCTCAAAAAACGTACTTTGGGATGTTGACCATGGTTGTCGGCGGCGGCGTTGACGAGTCTTGAAGATATCTACCAGGTCGATCCCCTGCCGCCGGCAATCGCCGGCGTAGTGGTACTATGCAGTTAGTACGCTCAAGGTTCAAACTCAGACAAGCCGATGCGGGATTATCCGATGAACACGAGAAACTTGCCAGATACAAGCCAACCATTACGTCTATGTATAATGAACATAACTTAAGTTACGTGCTCAAGTCGACCGCATCATTATAGGAACTCCAGTCCGATACCCACCTGCACTCCCCTTCTTAACGACTCTCCCTTCGCAGCGACCAGAGGTACTCCAACATTGACTTCCACCCGAATAGGATCGAAGCGGTATATGAGACCTAAGCCGGCGCTCACGGACGGCTGTGTGACGGCAGTTTGAACGGAACGGATAAAGGAAGCTGTGCGTCGCGGAACATGGTCAGTAGGAGAGACGAACGAAGAGACGAACGAGAACATACAATCATCTCTGCTCTGTACCCTCCCGGCGTTTATCCAGCTGTGTAGTTTGACGGGCCATTGAGGACGGAAGGGAAGGTTGCTCATCACAGATAGTCCGAGGGAGTAGTAGAGGTCTCCGCCTACGGAAGTAGCTGCGAACGTGTAAACAAAGGAGGTACGTCCCAGAAGAAGCACGCAATGACTTACGCCCTTCGCGTCCACCCATGCCATCTGCGCTAAAGGCACGTACGCTGAGAGGACCTCCGAGACGGAACTTGTCCGAGTAATGTGCCATACTTGGATCGCCGGCTAGGACGCTGAGCAGTCCAGCGCGTGCTGTTAGGGAGGTGGTCTGTAGTGACAAGTAAGGAAGGAGAAGACGAGGAGCGGGACGTGTTACTGACCATATTTTTTGTCAATGCCCATCCGCGCTTGGCTTCTGCTTCTGTCTTCCAGAAAGCAATGTCTCCGAGAAAGCTTGGCCTCACGCCTGGGTGAGGAGGTGGTGTGAACGAATCGGTTTTACCAGCGACGGCGAGCTCGTCGAGGAGTCTGAAAAATAAACCGGCGGTAGGCATTACGGGGTCATTGAGAGTATCGTGGACGTAGGTGTGCGATAGAGATGCTTTCAGGTTTGGACCAGCGGACTGACGAATGCTTGTCAAAAGTGAAGAGAGAGTTTGGGAGGGAGAAGGTGTAGAGGTACCTGACCGGGGCATCGTCGTTCAATGAACCGACACATCGCCAGGCGAGCTCCGAGGCAAACTGTGACGACTGTGAGTTCTTGAGTAGCGCTCTGAGAGCGAGTTTTTCCTCTGTACCACCTCCGCCCTGAACGCCTAGTTCACGTTCTGTGCCTACAACGGCAATTGAAGCATGAGAGGACATGTCAGGAGAGACAGGGCAAGAAATAGACGCGTCGAAAGCGCGTTTGGTCTTTGTTCCTATGGAGGTGTTGAGAGAGAAGACGTCCGCATGACCGAGTAGGTTGGTGAATCGTGCTGTGAGAGACTGAAGGTCGGGTGGTGAGAGGAAGGGATGGAGCTGAGAGAGGGTGACATACGGCGCTGCCCTCTCCATTTCCTACTTCTGTTGCGCTCTTGACAAAGTACCACCCGCGTTCTCGCACGTTCAATATGACGTCTACATGTTTGTCTGAACCATCGTGAGCGGGGACAATCTTTGCATCGAGGGACCTGAAGAGTTCTGAATCATTCAACGAGCGAGATATCGCCCCTGTAGTTTCTATGACAGTACGGAGTGTCGAATTGGGGTCGTGTTTGAGGTGTGGTTTGAGTGCCCAGTCGATGAATGCGGTGCTCGTTCTGTGTGCGCCATTGACACGGACAGCAGCGATGCTAACAGGGGCATCGAGCTGAGATGGATGATGTCATTCAATGTCGTCAGTGAATCTACCTCGTTCACTCACCAAGTCGACCATGGAAAGAACAGACGAGAAGACTGTCACGCTGTCACTCACATTCAGGGGTGGTCACCATGTCACTCCATGTCACTCAACGCGTTACAGACGCGTTAGACGAGGTCACACTACTCTACTGTGATGATGTACAGCAAAGAGAAAGACGGAGAGCACGAGATCGCTCACTCGTCTGATCCTGGATTCCTCACATTCTACTCAAAACTACCAAGGAACTCTCCAAACGAAGACGGCCTCGTCAGACTCTTTGACAGAAACGACTTCTACTCCGTACACGGCAACGACGCCCTCTACGTCGCGTCACATGTCTTCAAAACAAACTCGGTCATCAAGTATCTCGGTGCAGGCGGAAAGACAGCAGGTCTCCCAAGCGTCACGTTGAGCTACACCCTCGGTCACACCTTTCTGAGAGAAGCTTTGACCGTCAAACAGCTCAAGGTACAGATTTGGGAGCCAGCTCCAGGTCAGGGGAGGAAAGCTGCAAAGTTTGTACTCCAGAAGGAGGTGCGTACCCGCGTTGACCCCCCGGTTCTGCCCTCACCGCTCGCTAGGCCTCTCCGGGAAACCTACAGGCAGTCGAGGACCTCCTCTTTGCAAACTCGGACGTTCTTTCTGCACCCATAGTCGTCGCAATCAAGATCGCGTCCGCTTCAGGCGGTGAAAAGTCAAAGTCAAAGACGGTCAGCATCGCATACGCAGACACGAGCGTGCGCGAATTGGGAGCTGCAGAGTTCGTGGACACCGATCTGTTCTCGAACACAGAAGTACGTGCACGTCTGTCTTTTCGCGCAGACCGCCTGACCGGCCGTATAGTCTCTAATAATACAACTCTCCGTCAAAGAGGCAATCATACCCACTGGAACCGCCACAGGAACAACTGACCGTGACTTTGATCTCAACAAGCTGAAAGCCGTCCTCGATCGTTGTGGTGTCGTCGTCACAGAGCGAAAACCAAGTATGCGTCTTCACTCCGTCGCTTATCGTCTTCCCATTCATCTTTCACAGGCGAATTTATCGCCAAGAATGTCTTGGACGACATCACAAAGCTAACTGGATCAGAAGAGGAAACGGAAGACGCTCCGAACACAAGCAGTATGGATCTCCTCAGTATCCACGCTATCGCTCACATTGTCGTCTAGCTGTTCCAGCACCCGGCGCTCTCGCAGCCCTTCTTACGTATCTCTCCCTGCTTTCAGATTCTGCAAATCATGGCGCATATAAACTCAAGACCCACGATCTCGCTCAGTACATGCGCCTGGATGCGAGCTCTGTCAGGGCACTCTCGTTAGTAGACTTGGAAGGCGGGGTCAGTAGTCTTTCCTTGCTCAAGAATACACTCGCGTTGCCATGCTAACCTTGCGTTCATTCCAGGGCAGCATCAACAAGTCTGCCACGCTCCTAGGGCTTCTTAACAAGTGTAAGACGGCACAAGGGACGAGGTTGCTCGCAACGTGGCTCAAGCAACCTCTTGTTAACTTGCATGAGATACGTGAGTGAGCACAGTATCGTCCTCGATATCAAGTTGACGTCCGACTCCGTAGGCAAGAGGCAAGATTTAGTGGAAACCTTTGTGGACGATTCGTCAGCGAGACGTACTCTACAGGTAAACGCCATGTCTCCTGTTTTAACCAAGGCTCGAGCTCACGAACGCTTTTCCTCGAGGATGAATATCTCAAATTGATGCCTGACCTCCATCGACTAAGCAAACGGTTCAAGAAAGGTGTCGCTTCCCTCGAGGACGTCGTCCGAGTATATCAGGTCGTATTGAAGGTGAGACGCGTCGCGTCCGAGTCGTACTATCGTCGACTCCAGAGCTGATCAGTACTTGTACCACTAGCTGCCAGGTCTCCTTGAAAACCTTGAGAGCATTCAATACGAACAAGAAGCACACCGGAAGCTCGTAAAAGAGGTATACATAGCGCCCCTTAAAGTACGTTCCTTTCCCCGCGCTGTCCTAATGCCGCTGAGCGCGGGTTCATAGGCCCTTTCTGAGAATCTCTCGAAATACTCCGACATGGTGGAGACGACCCTCGACCTCGCTTCCCTTGATACACATACGTATACTATCAAACCCGACTACGACGAAGGCTTGCAAGCGCTGACCAATAAACTCATGGAGGTACGTGTGTTCCCGTCATCGGGTAGTGGGCTTGGGAATGTGACTGGCGGACTGACCAAAGATATTTCGTTAGGCTAGGGATGGGCTTGACGCCGAGCATCGCACCACCGGAAAGGACCTCGGACTGGACCTGGACAAGAAATTGCACTTGGAAAACTCTTCAACTTATGGATATTGTTTCAGAGTAACCAAGAATGTACGTCCACCTGATCACTCTTTACTCTAGCCTGCTGATCTCGTATGCGTACCGGCGAGTTAGGACGCGAAAGTTCTCGGAAAGAGCAAAAAGTACATTGAACTCGGGACGATCAAGTCGGGAGTGTTCTTTACGACGAAGACCTTGAAGGAGCTTGCGACGGAATACCAAGATGCGAACGACGAGTACCAGCGGATGCAGTCTGGGCTCGTGAAAGAGGTCGTGAACATCGCTTGTAGGTACTCACTCTTATGCACCCCGTCAGAGGTAATCAACGTGCTACCTAGCAACGTACACTCCCGTGTTGGAGAATTTGGATCACGTCCTTGCACACCTGGACGTCATAGTAAGGTTCGTTCTTTGTCCTCACTGGGTCGTAGGCAATTTCTCACTGATACCAGTTTCGCACACGTATCGGTGAATGCCCCCGAACCATACGTCAAACCCAAAGTCTTTGAGAAAGGTATGACACAACTGTCCGCTCTATGTGATGCCTAACATCCCCCGGCAAATCAAGGCGACAGTAGTCTTATACTGAAAGACGCGCGTCATCCTTGTCTCGAGGTGCAAGACGAAATCAGCTTCATCCCCAACGACGTCGAGATGGTCAAAGGAGAAGGAGAATTCCAAATCATCAGTACGCCTTCATTCTTTCACTCGTGAACCATTCCAACGTTTGCGCCCATCACAGCGGGGCCCAACATGGGCGGAAAGAGCACCTACATTCGACAAGTGGGTGTGATCGCGCTCATGGCTCAAACTGGCTGTTTTGTTCCATGTTCTTCGGCTACGCTTCCGATCTTTGATTCTATATTGTGTCGCGTCGGTGCGGGTGATTCGCAGCTAAAGGGTGTGTCGACGTTTATGGCTGAGATGCTTGAGACTGCGTCGATTCTGAGGGTGAGTTGTTACCTCCGCTCCTGTGTGCATCTGTATGGGGACTGACGAGAATGTGTGATAGTCCGCATCAAAGGACTCGTTGATTATCATCGACGAGCTAGGAAGAGGTGGGTACATTGTACATCGCTGATAAAACGAGTACCGAACGCTGAAATGCCTCAAAGGAACGTCAACGTACGACGGATTCGGACTCGCATGGGCTATCTCGGAGTAAGTCCCATCCATCACCCCGTCGCCAAGCAAGGCAAACACCTAACCCGTCACATAGACACATCGCCTCGAGCATTCGCGCATTCTGCCTATTTGCGACCCATTTCCACGAACTCACCGCGCTCGATCAGGAGATCCCACACGTGAAGAATTTACACGTCGTCGCACATGTCGGACAAGAGGAGGGATCGCAGGAGCGAGACATTACGTTGTTATACAAAGTCCAGCCCGGTAAGCATCGTCGTGTGCTGCTCGTGTCACCTATTGGCTTTTACTCATCGGAGGATGATCGTAAGGCGTCTCGGACCAGAGCTTTGGTATTCATGTTGCTCAGCTTGCGAATTTCCCGGAGAACGTCGTCAGGGTACGTCTGCGGTTTGGATTACATTGACGCGCGTCGTCGTTGCTCACGTTCATTCTTGAATCCACGCACTTAGCTTGCGAAACGTAAGGCGGACGAACTCGAGGACTTTGCGGTGGGCCAACACCCCGAACCACAGCACCCCGACGAAGTCACCGAAGAAGGTATCCAAATCGTCGAAAACCTCCTTCGCAAATGGGCGGACTCCACTGGGGCGACGGGTAAGGACGGCGAAGACGTTGTCATGGAAGACGTCAACGACACAGATTCACAATTAGAGGAACTGCGTCGGTGTGTGGAAGAGTTCCGACCACGTATAGAAGCCAATGCGTGGGTACAGTCAATGATGGCTTCCTTGTGAGGTCCAGGGAATTGCCTGGGGGCATACAGAGAGTCGCGTACTTTTTGCTTTCGATTTTTTTTTGCTATTACACATCGCTGTCTAATATGTAGATGACATATCCACATTGCTATCGATCTTCTTACTCTGCATCTACATCTGCATCGATATTGTCTTCGTCTTCGTTGGCGTTTTCATCCTCATCCCCTTCGGCCTCGATGCCGTTTCCATCGGTATCGGGCATGGGCTCGGGTGCCGCGGCACCAGCAAGCCGTTTCTTCTTGCTAGCTTCACGAGCAGCGATGGTAACGTCCTCTCCAAAGAGACGTAGACTAAGAGCGCTGTGGACGTGGACGTCAGAGCGAGCACAATGAGAGAGGGAGGTGCACAAACGCACCTTTTGGCCTTTTTATCGATCATGAGTGTGACCGAGACATTTGATTTCCAGAGCGGCAGAACGAGATCGCGAGAGAGCCTAAACCAAACCAAAAATGTCGGGAGACGTGTTACAAGAGAGTCTCGATCACATCAACTACACTCACGTCGTATCCTCAGACTGCGAGGCCAGGAACCGCACGACATGACTTCCAGCATCTATCGAAAACACATCCGAATTCAGCACGCGCAAAACGCTCTTCTCTCTCTCAAACCTCAAAACCTCAAACTCACCTCTCCCCTCGATCGCCGACCTGAACGGTTCCTGAAAGGACGTACACAACGGATAATACGTCCCCAACAACACTCTCAAAGCTTCCCAGTCACTCTCCATCACGCTCCCAGGATCTACGTACGGCAACACGACCGGCAATCCCTCGCCTAGAATTCTGAATTGGGCGTCCATGCCTCGTCCGGCTTCTTGCTTCGTGATGACTTTGGTACCGGCTGTCATGAGTCGCATTCGGGTGTAGTCGTTGTGGAGGATGACGGATTGCACGAGGGGGTTGGTGAGGTAGACGGAGCGGACGGGGTCGCCGACGGGATTGCGGACGAGGACGTTAGAGGAGGGGAAAGAGGTGGTGAGGTGGAGTTGTTGCCTATCGAGGAGAACGTGATCGTTAGCCATGGTCTTCGGTTAGAGGGGGGGACGACGCACATGCATACAGCAAGCGCGGGGTCATCGGGCGACAAAAATGTGTAGGGCATCTCTTTGAAGCCCGGATCGGATAACTTGGGCTTGCTCGCTGGGAGGGCCTGCGCAGGCTTGGGTTCTTCAGCAACCGATTCGCCCTCGACCATCGTCGCATCGTCGTCGATCGCGCTGGGAGGCTCGGCGAATGACATGCTGGCACTAGGCACTTGTTCAGAATCGGATGCAGTGATGTCGGTCTCGATTTTGAGCTTTTTGGCCTCTGGGATGGCTACGTCTGCTTCCTCGGCGATCCTTTTCCTGTGCGTTCGTGAGCACACGAAGGAGTAGTAAGAGGTGAAAACGCTGACGACGCGTGTTTTCGTCTATGGCTGGACTTGCGCTCCAAGACAGCCACAAAGAATCCACCCGTGTCTTGAAGATGCGGGTATATGCGCATGCTGTGTCATATGCGAACGCCAAGGTTAAAAATCATGCAGACGATCGGGAACCCACGAACCAGCGTTCGAGGCTGAGCGAGCTAGCGTTGCTGGGCGGCCAGTGGGTCTCGACCATTTTTGACAGAGCGCGTTTTTGTTCAGGAATGCTCTCTGTGAAGGCTGACCAAGAGGGATATGACGTGTCGATCATACGACCGACCGTCGGTGACCAATTCGTGATACCAGGGCGGCGAATCAAATCGGGCAATTGAGATGAAACATCCAACAATTCAAACTCTAGAATAGAGTCACGACGAGAACAGAAATTTGAATAGGATGCCCTTACCTGGGTTGGAGTTGAGGGCGGCGGCGATGACGGCCTCATTCTCCACTGGATTTAGAGAGCAGGTGGAGTACACAATACGACCTTCTGGCTCGAGCATTCGCATGGCGCGTTGGAGGATACGAACTTGAAGCCTTGAAGGATAGACCGAACATGAACACAGTGCAAAACGGTCAACTTGAGGCAACGAACCCGTGCAAGCCATTCCCATCCAAAGGTTGCCAACGCTTCCAGATTCCTACATTCTTCCGGAGTGTACCATCTCCACTGCATGGCACGTCACAAAGGATACGGTCGAACAGGAGTTGGCTAGGGGTCTTCTTGACCGTGCTGTGCTTTCCAGTCGGTGCTGACCGAAGGACTGGATAGATTGACGCGTCCAAGTTGGTGACCATGAACGCAGGACTTGGAAGGCGGGCGGACTGGTGGATGAGAAGATGCGACCGTCTCGCGTCGCTGTCATTGGCGATTAGTAGACCTGGAGGCGTTGAGGTTGCAGTCGCTGTGTCGTTTGCGTGTAGCGCCTCCAGTAGTTGAGCTGTCTTATATCGCGAATCGATAATGCAGACAAATCAAACAGGAGGATGAATACCTTGGACCCAGGTGCTGCACACATATCGATGACCTATACATGGTTAAGAGATGGAACGCGAAGAGAGCGTTGGCTCACCTTGTGATGTGGTAGGACGTCGAGGAACAGAGAAGGCAACATGCTGACAGCCTCTTGTCGTGATATGTTTCCCTTTGAGATGAATGAGATATGAAGGGCTGACCAACAATCGGGAGAGAGAACAAACCACTTCGGTCTCATGGACCAAAAACGAATGGAACTTTTTGAACTCGGGAGATTTCCTCAAAACCTTCTTTGATACGTTGAATTGCCATGCAAGCCCATTAGAATACCTGTGGGTCCCGGCGACGTTCACATCTCAAGGTCTCACGCGCCGAATTCACGATTAAGACGCACCAAGGTATTTGGGCAGGTGGAGGGATAACCTCGCCTTCGAAGGCGACGTTGTTCAATAGAGGGACATACGTATCTTCGATCGTCTTCCCGAGCGTTTGAGCTATCCTTGAGATCAACGGTGAGCCCAGGAATGGTTATGATGAGCGGGGACACATCGTACTCTCTACTGCCCGTTATGCGGAAAGTAGTTGGAAGTGGAGATCGCAGTGAGTCCATAAAACTTTCCCATTCAACGTCCGGAATAATTGTCTGTGCTCTGTAGTATGCACTGAACCGCTCGTTCTTCATGTCCTCACGTTGGAGCATGCCCCGATCATCGTCCTCCTGGACCGCTTTGCGGTCCGACCTTCCACGCCCACGTCTGCCTTTTTTCTGTGAAAGGGTTCGCGTTACAACTCTAGCCGAGAGTGAATGAACGTACGGGCATGTTGGATGTGAGGTAGACGACTAGTAAGTAGTGCGAGTAGACTTTGATAAGTTATGAGTCGGATCTGAGCGGTTGTTTGGAACGGAAGGCTTTGCCAAACAACCGCTTTTGGGTTCACGTTTGGGACGCGCGTCCTCGTCCACCAGGTCGTCCATCATGGCACAGCGTCCAACCGCCGAAATAAAAGTTCCCTCAGAGGACCCGAAGAAGAAGAAAGAAGAGGATGAAAAGAAACCCGCCGCGTCCAAAGCTAATGGAGACAAGAAGGAAGAGGAGGAGGAGGAGCTCGTGCGTCGGAATACGTGATCGACATTCAATGTACTGATGGTTTGGATCGCAGTCAGAAGAGGACGCTCAGCTCAAGTCTGAGCTCGAGATGCTCGTCGAGAGATTGAGGGTACGTCGTCCTACTCACCTAGTCCGAGCACGATCACATCTTGCTATCAGGAACCCAACACGGAGCTGTATCGACCTGCTCTCGAGACTCTCCGTGCACTCATCCGGACATCGACATCATCCATGACTTCAGTTCCTAAACCCCTCAAGTTCCTCCACCCTCACTACCCCGAGCTCCAGAAACTCTTCGACGTGTGGCCCCCGTCAGAGGACAAGGTAGGTCACTTCATTGGTGGATCACCAAACGAAGCTCACTCTGAAGTAGAGTCTCTTTGCGGACATCCTGTCTGTCCTCGCTATGACGTACTCAGATACCCAGCCACGAGGGACTCTCCGGTATCGCCTGCTATCCGCGTCCCTCCTCCCTCCGTCATCAACGATACCGGAACCAGGTTCATGGGGCCACGAGTACGTTCGCCATCTCGCATCAGAGCTTGGCGAAGAGTACACGCTCCGCCAAGAAGGTGAAGAGGCTGTTCCTCCCCCTCCTGCCGTTGAAGACGATGCGGCGGCCACGAAGCCCGAGCCTGTCAAAGTCCCCGGAACTATGGATGATTTACGCGCACTCGCATTGGAATGTGCAAAATTCTTCCTCGGTCATAACGCCGAGCCCGATGCCGTGGATCTATTTGTTGAGCTGGAAATGGTCGATCGAATAGTAGACTTGGTTGATCTCAACACCTTTGGACGCCTTTGCACATACATGGACCGGTGTGTAATTATATTCGTCTGTTCTTGATTGATCGCTGAATGGTTTGCAGCTGTGTAACTCTTCTTCCACCTCCCGATGACGTGGCGTTCCTACGAGCGATCCACAAGATCTACATCCAATTTGACAAGTTCCCTGAAGCACTGACCGTGTCCATTCGCCTAAATGACTCGGAATCAATTCGGGAAGATTTCAACGCATCCGGGAACCCGTTAGTCACATCGCTTTTCCTGTTTTGTCGTCTGACCTGCTTGTCTAGGGTAATGCGACGCCAACTCGCTTTCCTCCTCGCTCGGGCTCAAATACCGGTGGAGTGGGTACAGCCTCCAGCATCGGAGGATGCGGACGCAGAAACAGAACTTCCTGAGGACATCATGGAGTCCTTTAGTAATACTCACCTGAGCAAATTCTTCAGAGAATTCGGCAAAGAAGTCGGCGTGGCAGATCCCAAGAGCTTGGAAGATGTGTACAAGAGTCATCTAGAGAATACGCGTAAGCATGTCTACTTCACCTCGATTCGATTTTAGATCACCTCCCTTCTTGACTCCAGGGGGAGGCTTATCCGCGAATGTCGATTCCGCGCGGGGAAACCTGGCGGGTACTTTTGTCAACGCATTCGTCAATGCTGGCTTCGGCAACGATAAACTCATGGTAGAAGCCGAGGAAGGTAACAGTTGGGTATACAAGAACAAGGATCACGGTAAATCGCACATTCCCCATCACGATCCCTACTGACACGAGGTAGGTATGATGAGCGCCGCCGCCAGCTTGGGTCTCAGTTTGCTTTGGGACACGGATATTGGTCTCAGTCACGTCGACAAGTACACGTACTCATCCGAGGAACATATCAAGGCTGGCGCCCTTCTTGCCACAGGTCTCTTGAATGCAGGCGTGCGGACGGAAGCGGACGCTGCACTGGCGCTTCTTGGAGATTACACAACAAATCCGTCACTACCCCTCAAAACGGCCTCTATCGTTGGTCTTGGATTGGCATACGCCGGCTCGCATCGGGAAGACCTACTGAACCTACTCCTTCCTGCGATTGCTGACGACTCTACCTCGATGGAGGTTGCTGCATTGAGTGCGCTGTCCCTTGGCTTTGTCTTCGTTGGGAGTGGCAATGGTGAAATCACCAGCACTATTCTCCAAACGCTGATGGAGAGAGAGGACAAGGTCCTTGGAGATAAGTGGGGTCGGTTCCTTGCACTGGGGCTTGCACTCCTCTATGTTGGTGGGTATATGCTGCTCCGCATCCCTCAGCGAACGTAATACTGACGCTGAAACCTCCAGGACTCCAGGACGCGTCAGACGCCACGCTCGAAACCTTGAAAGCCATCGAGCAACCCATTTCAAAACAGGCACAAATTCTCGTAGAAGTCTGCTCCTTTGCAGCAACGGGCAACGTTTTGCGAGTGCAGAGACTTCTCCATCTTTGTGGCGAGTACCTAGAAGTTTTGAAGGGGAGAGAAGAGGCCGAAAAGGAGAAGGAGAAGGATGAGAAACAGGATGAGAAGAAGGACGAGCCGCCGAAGCCGGACGATACTATACAATCATTTGCTGTGCTTGGCATCGCTATCATTGCGATGGGTGAGGAGATCGGCTCAGAAATGTCGATGCGACAGTTTAACCATTTGGTAAGATTACCTGCTCTCGTTATTCACAATGCGCTTATAGTAGCAACTACAGATGCAATACGGGGATCCCATCATCCGTAAATCTGTCCCTCTGGCTCTCGGCCTGATCAGTGCATCAAATCCACAACTCCCTGTCCTCGACACGCTATCGAAATACAGTCACGATAACGACCTTCAAGTTGCTCTCAACGCCATCTTTGCCATGGGTCTTGTTGGTGCAGGAACCAATAACGCTCGCCTTGCTCAGATGCTGAGACAACTAGCTGGCTACTACTACAAGGAGCCCGACTGCTTGTTCGTGGTGCGCATCGCCCAAGGGTTGGTGCACATGGGCAAGGGTACGATAGGCCTCAATCCCTTCTTCTCTGACCGCAACATCATGAGTCGGCCCGCTGTTGCTGGATTACTGGCAACGATCATGGCGTTCACCGATGCCAAAGCCTGTGAGTCATGTTCAGCGTCTTACGACATTTTTGGGACTAAATCTCTATGCCCGACAGTCGTTCTGGACCGGTACCACTGGATGTTGTACTACCTCGTGACGGCTATGTACCCACGATTCCTAATCACCCTCAACGAGGATCTCGAAAACCTTCCCGTGACTGTTCGTGTGGGCCAGGTAAGTTGAATCATGTGTAACGTTTTCTGGTCATGACACTTACCCGACGCTCAGGCTGTCGATGTTGTCGGCCAAGCCGGCAAACCTCGCACGATCTCCGGATTCCAGACACACACGACGCCTGTTCGCTTGGGTACTACCGAGCGAGCGGAGCTTGCGACGGAGGAATACATACCGTATGCACACATTCTCGAAGGATTCGTGATTCTTCGCAAGAACCCGGGGTACGAGAAGGAGGATGCAATGCAACTGTAATATTTTTTCGGGGGCGTGTACTTGTCGTTGGAATACATTTTAAGTTGCCCACTTGCCTTTTTTGGTGACGTGAACTTGTTCTGTTCACTCCATTCCGTTCAGTCGCCATGGCCGCGTTCTCCGTTACCTCGCTCCACCGTTTACCTCGACATTGCACGCCAAAAGCACGCGAAGTCGTGCTCAACATCATCAACTCGGCTAACGCACCGTTGAAGATTCAAGACATCTACAAGCTCGCTGTCCAACCCACTACCGCCGCCAAATCCAACCCCAACAGCGCCAAATCATCCCCATCCCCCAACAATGAGACGATTCGGTCCATGAGGTACATCTTTTTACTGCGCTTTTACTTTTGTCCGGTCCAACTCGAGCGCTCATGTGATACGTCACATAGGTATCTCAAGACGATCGTCCTTCGCGATTTGGCTGGCCAGAACCGTGTTGAGAAAGTCAAGATGCAGGGCGCGTTCAATGCATGGGTGTGGAGACTGAAAACAGTCATTCCTGCCACTCCGGCGAAGTCGACGAAACCCTCCTTTCCCGCGCTCCCTGGCCTTCGGGAGCTCGAACCTGCAGCAGTAGGTGTAGGCGAGGATTGGAGTCACCTCAATAAACGGAGACAGAAGGCAAGGGAAAAAAAGGTCGCGAGAGACTTGCAAAGGATGCAGGAAGTGCAGAGGCTTGAGAGAAAGATGGCGCGTAAAGCGTTGGCTGCAACGGCGAAGAGTATGCCATTGAAAGCTATTGCCCCGACGGCTGACTCTGGTTCCAAACCCCAGCCTTCTGCATGACGACTTACTGATATTTCACTATTTCACATTACTGGGACAAGATAATGTTGGAGGAAAACGTGATCGACTATTCCCTCTCTAATTCCAGCTTCCCGGTCGACTTTGCCCCATCGCTTCCTGTACTCCGACCGGGTGGCCACTCGTAGCGTGCGCTGCTCAGCTCTGTTCTTGGAGGTAAGGCAGAAATCTGGCAGGACCTCATAAGGGCCTAGGCGCCTAGTCACCTGGCTCCTGGTCCGTCCGATTCTTCATCGACCCGAAATCCCAAACAAGTTCTGTGTCACCTGCAATCCTAACAACACCTGTCTCCTGTGCCCCCAAGGGAACGCTTGTGGACGGATTGAACTCACGCTGGCTACTTGCGGTGATAATGAAGGCCCTATCAAGAAGAGTTGGTCAGGTTCGTACTGCGCACATCAGGCTAATAACCACTGAGGGAAGCAAAACATGAGCGCTATAACACTTAGAATACATGGCCAACTTTCAGACTCACCGGATATGACCGGTCGAGTGAACGCACACCTGAGGTTGACGGCGAGAGAAATCAATGTATTTAATAAGCAGATACTGCAAAGGTAGTAACAGATGGTAGATACGCTGCCAGAGCTCTCGCTGGCGAGCAGTTCCGCTTTGAATGTAATGGCGTCCGGGAGCAACTCGCCACTATACTCCGAGTCCGATTCCAGTATCCTGCACATCCAATCGTAGGTCAGAATCATTTTGAGGATGCGGAGGGTGGTGTTTCCTACGACGAAGAAATATGCAGCATGTCCGGTTTTCTCTGGATTTTGCCTGAGTTGGAGACCTCAAATTAGGTCCTACATAGATTGTGGCAGTCTTCTGGTAAGAATACAGTAGTTTGCAAGCTAGGAATAGTCGTCATATATCATATGTGGACGGTGAGTACTTGAGTACATGAGTTGCGGGACACTCCTCTGCCAGTGACATAACGTAGACTCATAACAATGTACACGCATGATTCGAACGGTTAGCCCTCCCCGTCGTCGTCATGCTCGTATTTTTTTGAGATAGTTTACGAGGTTGGTAAACATGATTCGGGGGGATTTGATGGGTTTCACCCGAAGCTTCTCGTTGACGCCATTCCAACGATGCAAGTATTCCCGCCAAGGTGAGGCATCCACTGCCCAATCACTTGCGACATGGGTAACCGACGGAAAATGTTTAGAAATAAATTTGGCCACTCCTCGTGGATCGGAGATCGGGGAGTATAGAAATGCCACATCCTGGAGAGTAGTATTCCGAACATTGGGATCCGTACCTTGCGGGACATCCTGGGCGTCGATGGACAGAGTGAGCGTTCTAAGCCGCTGGCAAGATCCGGCCAACGATAGAACTCCTCGGAGAGTCGGGTGCTTTGCCAACGACCAAGATGCCTCCCGACAAGTCAGCTCCAAGACCCGGAGGGAATTCTGAAAACAAGCCAAATGGACTAACTGCTCGTCGTCGATAGAAAAATTACCCAAATCGATCACGAGTACCTCCAGATGACGGAAGGATGTAAGAAAGCGGAGGATGGAGGATGCAGGGTAAACCGTGGTTTGACAGCTTCGAGTCCGTGCAAGTCGGATTGTCTGCAGGGAATTGGCAAGCTGATGGGAGGCCAGCGACTTGAAGAACTCGTATACACTGTCAGCAGTGGGTCGATCTACCTTGACGGAAACTTCAATGTAGTCGAATGCCTGATCCATGGGCCGCAGCAAACTGGTGACAAAGTCGAGATCCCAGACCTCCAAGACCACACGCTTAGCATTGCGAAATGGTATGTCAGCGGGTCCCAACGGTGTTTCAAGCGATGTCGATTGCTTCCGATAAATCACTGCGGATAATTCTCGAAGAATGGGAGAGATGGAAATTTTTTCAAAAGCGATGTGGTCGATGGGCGTCTTCAGGGTGACAGAGTGAAGATTCGTGAAGCCGGAGAGGTCAGGGATGTGGTGGATAGTTTGTAGGTCTCGATAGCGTCTGGATTTATTGTGTTTGTATGTAAAGGATCTGAGATCCGGACAGATTTGATGCAGGCCCCGGAGAAATGTCTGTATTCCTCTGACCTTTCCAGTAAAGACGACTTCCAGGGAGGTAACTTTGGAACTGAGTAAACACGCGAGTGTGCCAATGGGCACAGGGGGAACACCGGAACAGCACGGGTAGGTATCATCATAGACGAGACTGGTGAGATTGGGAAAGAAAGAGGGGGAATGCAAGCCAATGAATCGCACGAGCAGGAAAGAAGCAGAGTCGCGCAAATAGAGTGTGCTGATGCGTGTGGAGTACCGACGAACGATGTCGAATTCACCAGAAGTTGGCCGGGTCTGACACTGTGGTTAGAGACAATGCGGATATGTATGAGATAAAACTCGTTTACCAATGTCTTACTAGTACTCGATCCTTCTCGCTGCGAGTCACCTCCGTAGGACTCGATAAGTGGAGCGAGTGTACCAAGCTTCCGCCACAGGCGGTTGAGTGAAAGGTCCGATAGATCTCGACAAGTTTGGGCCAAGGCCAATAGCGCTAGTCGTCCCTCTTTATCCACCAGACTTGGGTTGTATCTATCATATATCCAACCGACCGGAATAGGTGGATCGTACTCTGAGAGATTGTCTAATATGACCTCGAATAGTTCAGGGAGTAGTAGGGGGTTGCGTACCATCGTGGCACACTCAGAGTACAGTAGTACACCGAGTGACTACAATTGAGTTGACCCCCATTCGAGGGGTTAACCAGGGAGATGGAAGCAAAACGTGTATGTCGTGGTACAGGCGTACTCACCGTTGATTCGTGCTATCAAAGGTCGGATGGATCACGATGTTACGCACGAAGGTAGGGTCGCTTCAGGTCGTAGAACGGCAGTCTTCGACGGTTCCTGTAGAAAGGTTTTGTACCACTTCCAAAGGTCACTCAGCGGATCAAAGATAACAAAGATACTATGATCACACGTGCGGTGATAACAATTTCAATTTTGCATAAATACCAGATCAATGCTGCGCTCATCGCTCAGCCCCTTAGCCCCTCATCTCCTCATCTCCTCCTCCCCACTCACCAACGATGTCCTCTCCAAGAATCGCCATCGTCATCTACTCCATGTACGGCCACATCGCCAAGCGTAAGTTCCCTAACTCAACTCACCCCAGTCATATTCATTGTCCCATCTCACAGTCGCCGAATCCGTCAAGGAGGGTATCGCAGCTGCTGGCGGATCTGCCACCATCTACCAGTATGTAACTGTATATCCCGCATTCGCTGATCGACCCCTAATTCCACTTTCAAGGGTCCAAGAAACCCTCTCTAGCGACATCTTGGCAAAGATGCATGCCCCTAATAAACTAGACTACGCCGTCATCGCTCCCAGAGACCTTGTCAACTTTGACGCGTTCCTCTTTGGAGTCCCCACTCGTTATGGTAACTTCCCTGCTCAGTGGAAGGTTGGTATCGTCGATCCTGTTTCCCCCTTATTGGAGATTTGATTCGTGTTATCTCTCACCTTTTCATAGACCTTCTGGGATGCCACCGGCTCCCTCTGGGCTAAAGGTTCATTGGCCGGCAAATTCGCTGGTCTCTTCGTTTCCACCGGTACTCCCGGCGGTGGACAAGAATCAACCGTGATCAGCTCCCTTTCGACTCTCTCCCACCACGGTATCATCTACGTCCCCCTCGGATACAGCCGTACTTTCCCTCAGCTCTCCAACACCAGCGAGGTCCGCGGTGGTAAGTCTGCCTATCCGAATCCAGTTTTTGACGACCATGCGGGCTGACATGTGCTCTAGGTTCGCCTTGGGGTGCTGGTACTTTTGCTGGCGCCGACGGATCTCGCCAGCCAACGGCCCTTGAGCTCGAGGTTGCCGCGATCCAAGGCACTACCTTCTACGAGATTGTTTCCAAGTACAACTTCTGAGCCTTGAAATCGTTGTGAACCTCTTGGCTCAGTTCGCCCAGATGCACTTTTTTCTAGCACGATCCTAACTAAAAATTGTATTTGAGTATGTACTATGTAAGACAACAATGATGACGTGTGTTTGATTGCAAGATAGATTCTGAAGATGCTCGACGGGGACGATCGATGTTGGCGTTCGCCCCTATGAATATGGTAAACCATTGCTCATCCCGCCGTTCCCGCCATTCCCGCTCCCTCCACCACCTCCACTCGGCCCTCCATACCTTCCTCGTTCCCGTTCCCTCCCTCTATCACGCTCTCGATCCCTCTCCCTATCTCTATCTCGATCTCGACCATATCGACTCTCTCCCCCTCCTCCTCCAAGCGGCCCAGTCGGTTTCGGAGGTAACCCCGCCGGACGATCGGGCAACGATGAGTGTAAAGGTGGTCTCGGGCCACCACCCCTCTCCCCTCCATCAGGTGGTCTCGAGCCACCACCACCCCTCTCACCTCTATCAGGTGGTGGCAGATAATGTCGCCCAGGTCCACGTCCATATCCCTGCCCATTGCCATGTGGATGTGGATGCCCATGCCCATGTCCATGTCCAGCCGGCAACGGTGGCGGACAACCAACCGGCGGAGGTAGAGGTGGAGGTCCACCGTACCCCATACCTGGACCCGGAGGTCCATACGCACCTGGTGGTGGTGGTGGTAGCACGGGATATCCACCTGAAACACCAGACGGAGCCTGTCCTTGTTGCATGAGAGCGGTCAACATCACCGGTGGGGGTCTCGTTCCGCGCGGAGGACCATGCGTAGGTGGTAATTGTCCGTAGAATCCCTGTCCGTGCTGAAGCGAAGGACGGACATGGTCGGGTGGTGGGTGGGCATGTTGTGGCGGTGGGATGTTGTTCCGCCGACCACGTTTGTCGAACTCGTGCGAGGCTTCGTAGGTGGGGAGTCTGATGATGAGATGAGACATGGGATATTAGACAACATGGGGGGGGGACGAAAATGACTCACGTTTTCGGATCAGCAGGTAACGGGTCTGTCCAAAAGTAATCATGGTCGAGGGCTTGCGAAGCCGTGATCCTATCCCGTGGATTACACGTCAGAAGCTTGTCCAGTAGATCGCACGTCTCCAGGCCGATGCTGCAACCCATCAAGCAACGAAAAACGTCAGCCCATCCGAGCGGACGAACACCGTGTCAGTTGATACGCACCTGACGAACGCAGTCTTCAACTTCTTCGGGTAGTTTTGAAACCTCTTCACACCCTCGCATCCAGGTAATGCGTCAAAATTGGGCCAGGTGTGTTGATTAGGCGTCCCGCATAGCTGCCAGATCTTCTCGAGTTGGTCAATGTCAGATGTTCCAGGGAGGATCGGTCGACGCATGAACATCTCGCCAAGGACGCAACTGGA
Organism: Chalciporus chontae; assembly: GCA_038089555.1. Classification (NCBI taxonomy): domain Eukaryota; kingdom Fungi; phylum Basidiomycota; class Agaricomycetes; order Boletales; family Boletaceae; genus Chalciporus; species Chalciporus chontae. The sequence continues at coordinate 21,793 of JBBPLD010000033.1, forward strand.
AATGCGGCGTAAGCCTCGTCGTTTCACGAAAGATATATGTTGTCCGTGACGTGAAAGTCCACTGACCCAACTCCCCAGATATCAACCTCCCCTCCATACTGTCTCGCCCCGAGGAGCAACTCTGGAGGTCTGTACCATCTCGTCACAACACAGTTGGTGTATCGCTTCTCTTTACCGTCTGGGTGTTTCCCGGAGTCGCCACCCGTCGAAGGAAGAACGATGGAGGGATCGAATGCACGAGCAAGACCGAAATCAGCGATACGCAATGAGCCAGTGTTGGATATGAGCAAGTTGGCAGCTTTCATGTCACGGTGGAGAATATGATTCTACGAGAATTGAAGAAATGACAAACAAAGTAGAGAAAAAACACTCACGCGATGCATATACTCCGTGCCCTCCAACAACTGCTTCATGTACAACTTGATGTGACTCGGCTGAAGCTTCACCCTCTCATTGTCAAGTAGCCCTGCGAGGTCATGATCCATGTAGGGAAAGACCATATACACCGAGAGAGGCGAGTCTTTGCCTTTACCTTGTCGTTCCATCAAGTCAGTTCCCGCACGGCAGAGGAACGTAGGAGGACGTACTCCGCACCACGAACATATCGTCAAGATTGACAATACAAGGATGCTTCATTGCTTTCAGGATTTTGATCTCCCGAAGCGCTGTGACCGGCATGCCCTCTTTCTCGTTGTGCATCAAAATACGTTTGAGAGCAACGGCCCGCCCACTTGATATCTGCACCGCCTTGTGGACTTCACTGGGTATCACGCGCCAGCGTCAGCCAGTTACACACTCTGAATAAGCGAACAAGACACACCCAAATGTCCCCTCTCCGACCTTTGTTGTGACTTCGTAATCAGGCTGTTGTCCACACCCCTCAAACATCCTGCCATAAGCTTCCACCTCCTCCTTCCGTGTCCGCTGCACAGGTTCCCGCTTCTTCTTCCCGGGTATGGTGAGAGGCTTCCCAGCTGCGCCGTCGTCGTCGCCCATCCCCTTCGACTGTCTCTGACCGCCCGTCTCATCAATTCCGCCATCTAGCGCCGCCCGCCTCTCCCGTGCCTTCCGGACATCCTCTTCTCTCGCTGGTGGCAAAGGTAATGGTGATGGCGAATGGTCATCGCGCGGGGCGTTGGGTCGCTTGAGAGCAAAAGAAACCGCGAGATGGGCTACAGGGAGTGATTCATCTTTCGCCACCAATTGCATAGAGTCTTCGGTTAACGGCCCCTCTGCTGGTTCAGATGGTGGCGGTGGTGCTGGAGACCGTGGCGGTGGTAGAGGTGTACGCGATGGAGATCTTGGTGGCAATGAGGCGGGACGATATCGCTGGTCTATGGTTTCATAGTTACTCCCTCGCAAGCATGTGCCAAGATGAAGGTTTACCTAGGTCGTAGCTCGTGCTGCGCTGACTAGCCTTGCTTCCTCCGGCATCGTATCGTTGTGGCGGAGGTGCAGCTGTTCCCCAGTAGGTATCATTGTTGCTCCTTTGCCAATGGTCGGGGTAGTGATTGGAGAGTGGGGAGAAAGAAGTTGGTACAGGTGATCGACGAGTGGGAAGTCTGTGCGTAGGATGTCGATTTTGCGAAGATGGAGATGGAGAGCGGGATAGAGAAGTAGGATGCGACTGTGGGGGTGAGACTGGTGAACGGGGTCTAGGCGATTGGTGGGGCACGGGAGATCTCAGAGGCTCCCTGTCAAAATTTCTGTCAGGATAGCGGTCGTACGGTCTATCTCGTGGGGGTGGCATATGTGGTCTGTAGGAGCGACCGTCGTAGCCATGTCTAGCCCAGTCTCTGTCCCTCGAAGGTTCCGATGATTGATGAGGTCGTCTCTCTCTGCTGTCCCGACTGCGTTCGTCCGGGACCCAGCGGTCTGCCATCTGACGCCGTCTTGGCGGTGGTCCATCTCGTTCCCATGGACGATAGTCCCGAAACTTGCCCTTGTCGCGACGAGGGTCTTCTTCATACGACTGCGGGGGCTTCCTCTCCTCGGAAATTGGTCCCCCAAAGCGTATGGACGGGCGAAACTCGTGTTCAGGTGCCGTTGCCTTTGCTTTGAACGGGAACTTTATCTTCGGCGCGTACTTATCCGCTTGTGAGGGAGAGGGTGGTTTGGGAGGTAGACCACTGGGGGCTTGTTCACCGTCGTCGAGTTCACCTTCTTCTGGGGATGAAGTCGACGGTCTTTTTGCTGGTCTTCCATCGTAGGTCGGTGACGCTGGGCGTTTTGTGGGTGTCGTCCGCGTCGTCGACATCGGCGACGTCTTCAAGCCAGCTCAAATGTCACCGTAAGTAAGACCGGTTAAATATCATACAGCTTTTGCTGACGTAAAGAATGTACGTTCCTCGTCACTGTCTCACACAGCGAGCACAGCAACAATGGACGACGTGCTCGTCATCGGGGCAGGTGAGCAGGACGTACAGTTCATCAATCCCATACGTTGACAATCCACAGGTATCATCGGTTTGACCACCGCCTTGAAACTGCAGGAGACCGGTCGATACAGTGTGACCATCCTCGCAGAGACGTTCCCCACAGATCCTAGGACAATCCGATACACCAGTCATTGGGCGGTAAGACGATTCCTCACATATGTCCTTCAATTCTTATTTCAACGTACAGGGTGCCCATCATGTCAGTCATGCCGAGGACGACGTACGATGGCAGAGTACGATCTAAGCGCTCTTATCAACCCACTGTATGTTCACCCGTCAACAGAGATAGATAAAGAAACATTTGACATCATGTGGGCCCATTCCGCACCAGACCACCCAGCATCGCACTGCTTCCATCGACACCCGCAGACAGAGTTTGAATCAACCCAACGGACGGACGTCAAATGGCTCGAACACATGCCACAGGTAACTGCCCTCTTTCCTTTGACACCCGTGAATAGTCTTAAGACTATAATAACAGTTCCGCTACCTCTCCACAGACGAACTGATCCCTGGCTCCACTCTAGGTTACACGTTCCATACCGTCACGATAACCCCGCCTCTATACCTTTCATACCTCTTCTCTCGCTTCATCGCAAATAACGGATCTATCGTTCGTGCAACCCTTCAACATATCAACCAGGTTCTTGAAGACGGCATTGCTCCATTCACTACGAATACCCGCCACTCCCTAAAGAACATGCACGCCTTATTTGTATGCACGGGTCTCGGATCCCGGTCTCTCGGAGGTGTTGAAGACAGTTGCGTTTACGCTCTCCGTGGTCAAACCGTCTTGCTACGCGCACCCTGGGTTCGTTTCGGTAAATCCTTCGAGGAGCAAGACGGAACCTATACATATGTCATGTCAAGGAAGAATGGAGACGTCAGCCCTCCTCTTCTCAGTCTTGATACCTGAAACAACAACGAACATTTTAACACGTGCCCTAACACTCGTTCCAGAGCTTGCCCCGCCAACCATCTCAAATCCGACCTTAGATGACCTTCATTCTCTCATCATAGATGAAGGTTGTGGTCTCCGTCCAGCACGTGAAGGTGGGATCAGGCTTGAGCTCGAATGGCTTGACTCTCCAAACGAGAAAGGGAAGAAGATACCTGTGGTGTATAATTATGGGTGAGCTAAATTTGCTTTCATTGGCCATACAATGCTGATATAGTATGGTATAAGTCATGCTGGTTATGGATACATATCTTCTTGGGGATCAGCTAGTTATGCAGTTGGGCTTTTGATGAAGGCTGTGAAGGATGGTGTGACTGACTAAAGAGGATCTGACATGTATATTAGGTGAAAGTTTTGAATGATCAATGGTTTACCTCCACGATAAAAACACTCATGCAAAGGTTTGAGCTGGTTGTCAGTGCTTGTGTGGGGTTGCTGGCCAACCATGCCAACCATGACCTGTCTCAAGTTTGAGTGTTGAAACGTTGATCATCACAGGAGAATGATTATCTTGATCAATGTAGATGCTTGCTTACATGCAATTGGCTGACAACACAAGACTGAGGCTATTGTCCACTCCTAATTTCCTACTTTAACTTACATTATGATGGGGAAGATAACAGTCAACTACAGACGACACAATTACAACATGCTATGTCATCTTTGGAAGGCTGTCTATGCATTCCCTTATCAATCGCACTGTCTCCGTCTTGTCGTACTGCACTATCACACAATCGGAATTTAGGCATTTGGCTTCCCAGCACGTCTTTGCCTCCGACCACTCTGACAGTCCGTGATCCAAAATTGTGTCCCCCAGCGGTCTAATATCCATCTCCATCGTGATCCTGTGCTTGAGCTCCCGCCAGGCGTGATGATCGGTTGGTCTTCTGCACCTTGAGCAAAAAGTCATCGGGCTCGAATTCACGAACGGATGTTCGTCCAGTTTCTTCCGTAGAACATCTCTCCTCGTCCTATGTAGCTTCAACAGCGCGAGCGCAGACCGCAGGTCCACTTTGGCTAACATCTGCCAATTCTCGTCCTGCCACAAATTGAGTGCGAGCGTCCGCTCCGAAGCAAGTTTTGACTCCTCCTCCCATCCGCACCTCGATGCGGCCGCGTACAACCGTAGAGACTGCTCTGCTAGCGGTGGCGTGAGCACTGCGATGCGTGCGAGTGAGACGGGTCCAGGCATGTCATATTTCTCCGAGGCGAACAAGAGTGTGTCGACGGCGTCGAATGACGTCAGTGGTTGTAGAGGAAAACCACTGATCATGCGAAACAGAAGCTCGAGGGTGACCGAGTCTTCGTCGAGGTGGATCATCTCTGGACTCGCGATCGACGGTGCAAGCACGGCTCGACGATCGCTGCTCTCGTCCGGAGAAGGTTTTGGGAGTGAGAAAAGGGAACGGAACCAACCCGAGGTTGTTTTCAGTGTGAAGGAGTGCATGCGAAAGCAAACAAGGTCACGAGAGACGAGGACAACGTCTGCGTCTGGAGAGTTGAATGCGGGGTGTGTTGTAGGTTCCGTTCTGGGAGATGGAGCAGTGGTAGTATTTTCGATGTCCATCGGTGGCGGATATTCCTCTGAAGACGATTCCATCACTCGTAGTGGGTGACGATATGACCTCCTAAATCGATCGGAACAAAAAACAACAGCGAGATAACCGGCGGGTGACTCAGGACGTAGATCAGAGTTATGGTTGAAGACAATTCAGAACTGAGAAGGTAAGTTGTCAGTTCAAGAAACTTGACGTCCAATTCGTTCTGGGAAAGGGCACGGAGTCGCGGAAGCAAACGCAGGTTCAAGTTGCGATGACCTCCAAGTCAAAGCCACTTCCCCTCAGCGATACTCTCCGCGACCTTGCTCTCTTGCGTGCATCCGCCGTGGACCTCTCCACCGTACTCCCACCACTGAGTCACCTGAGCAGGCAACGGAGAGATCCCGCGAGTTTGTCAACGAGACCCGTGGAGCACTCAGAGTTTACAACAGTGGGGAGTTGCAGAGGAAACACGCAGAGATTCAAAAGGTGCAGGGAGAGCTGGACGAGCTAAGGAGAGGACTATCATAGGGTAAGTCCTTCGAACGTGACATCTTGCGGAGTAATGGAAGACGATAGGATATTGTACTGCTGTACGTGCGCGATGGATGTGGGTAGCTCGATCCCGCATGTGTTCGTGACACGATCGTGAACCACTTTTCAACCAAAGAATCGTGCTGTGATGTGTAGCAGTGCGCGGTCGCCTCGTGTATGAACGGACTATCAACCAAGTCGTATCAGATCCACAGCAGGAAAGCTGATTTTCCAACCACAAAGATCGCAAGGATCATTTGGTGTGCTCTCCATGTATTTGGCTCCCAAGCTGGTTAGCAGTAGTAACTGTCTGCTGACCTGAATTGTCTTCTCTAGGAATTTGAACTGTTCTTACGGTTGATGGCCGTACCAATATCGTTATGCTATCGGATATCCTAGTAAGAAGCGCATGGCGCCACTGAGCTTGATGGAAACATTGTAGTCTACTTCGTCACACCGAATATCCACTATGGGAAGTTGTCATTGACGCTGAATCTCACTACCAGAAGGGTATTGTCGAAGCTACGCACAAATGTAAGTTCGTAGCTGTGTTCATCACAGTGGAGTCTTATAACGTCATTCCGGTCTTTATTACTAGGGACGCATACGGACATGGTTTCTACAAAGGAATATCGGCGGCAACCTGCGACGTTCATTCTAATCTATGGGCAGGAAAAAGAGTCACCATTTCTAGGCGTGTACTGCGATGAGCGGTTACAAGTATGACTATCCCTGCGGTTTGCGATGCCGGTCACGACATGATGTTATGTTATGGGGCGCCAGGGGAACTTACTGGGTAGCCAGCACTGGACGGTGGAGAATGATTTCCGATACGCCGTTCCCAAAGACCTTGTAGAGTCACCTGAGACGGCGCGCATGACTACACAAGGACTAGGTCGGCATCACTGGTAGGTTCTGTGGCGGTCCCTCCTGATTTCTCGACTCCACAAGCTCTTTGGAAGGCATAGGAATAGAAAATGAGGTGACTTCCCTCTCGAACCATTCGGGCTTGTGTTTCACCATCAATGAGTCGCTCCACCTCGAACTGCCTCGTCCTGCTCGAGTTTACCTCCTCAGCACCCCCGGAGTTGCTGCTAAGTTCCCGGCGAGCGTTTCAGAAGGTATGTCGAAGGTATAAAGGCAGGTGTTGCAACTCCCTTTCTCTTCAGTTCGACACGAACACCTGTCTCATCTCATCAGCCTACCAGCTAAGCTCTACAATGTCTATTCGCTCTGTTCTCGCCCTCGCTGCTCTCGCAGTCGTTGCCCAGGCTCAGTCTCTGACGGTCGTCAACAAGTGCACTGAGTCCGTGTTCTTGTACACCCAGTCGAGCTTCGGTACCGTCGCGAACAACGTGAACGTTGCTGCTGGTGCCAGCGCAAACATGGGTATCAGCAACAACTGGGACGGCGCCATCAACGTCGGTGAGCCTCTGCGTCCCTATTTCGTCGCGCCTGAGAGCGTTACTCACATGCTATCTTCCATTTCTTTCGATTTCAAGGCACTGGATGCAACGGCGGCTCGTCGTGCGCTACCGGTGGCCCCACCTGGAATGGCGTCACGCCCTTCAGCAGGGCTGAGTTCAACTTCGTGAGCCCTCCGCGAACGTTAAACTCTTGGTAGCAACTGAGTTCTGACTGCTTCCCCGTCCTTTAGTACGCTATTCCCGGCTCGGTTACCTACGATATCTCCTTGATCTACGGTTACAACGTTGGAATGAAGATTTCCTCTGCCGACGCGAGCTGCGACCAGTTCGCGTGCACCATTTCTTCTGGATGCGTCAGTATATCTTCTTTTCCCCTAAGCTTTCTTGCCCATTACTGATTTTCTTTAATTCAATAATACCTGCTCTCGGAACAACAGCCCGTGTCCGGTCCCAGCGGCTCATGCTTCTCTCCCTGCTGTTCCTCTTCCTCCGCATGCAGCGGAGGCGCGCTTCCCGCTAGCGGTGGTGGTTGCGAGAACAACGCAGGTCCTGGTCCCAACAGTCCCTTCTACTACACCACTTGCCCCAACGCGTACGCTTTCCCAGACAACGATGGTGCTAGTAAGTCAACTCGTAATCACCTGATTTCGATTTTGCGACGCTGATGACATATTATTCTCCTTACTTAGACGGATACAAGCCCGCGGACGTCGTCGACTACACCTGCTCCAACACCGCCATCACACTCACTCTCTGCCCTGGCACGACATCGCACATTAGCTGAGGTGCGCGGGCTGAATGAGACCGCATCCGCTTCCCATTTCACCCCCATTCCTCACTTGTCAAAATGTTCAGAAACTGTGAGTCGAATTCGAGGGAGTTTCAGATTTTGGTGTCGCGGAGCGTAGAAATTCGAAAGACCTATGCCAGCCTATTCCCTTGTAATTTTATAGTTCCCGTCTGTAGTGTTTGTATTGCATTGCGTCGAAGAATGAGATTTATGTTGATTGTGTCAAACATGGTGGATTAAGGATTTGGAACAAAGTTAGACCGCTACAGGTACCCCTCACACACGGAAACGTTCATTGCCTGACGTTCTAGTGACATACCGCTATTGAGACAGGTGCGATGTCTATCACAGATATATAGATCAGCATCAATAAATAGAACACACGGCATCTCTTATAGAAGCTACAGCGACATAGAGGATCCTACCGAACCGAACCGAACAACAAACCTTGGAGTGACATCATGCGAGAGGAATATCCATGATCCATCTCATAAACATGTCCTGAAAAAGAGCCCACGATTGGTCAAAAGCTCCGATACAGATGGAAGGTATGAACTTACCAAAGCAGCCTCGGGTTGATCAAATGGCACCATGTGTCTGCAAACACGAGAAGAAATCATCAGCACGCGTTTCATTCCGTGCTCGAGGACAAGACTGACCCAGCTTCGTGGACGGTGACAAAGGTGACGTTGCCAGCGCCAGTGCTACCGCCTTTGGCACTACGCACGGAGCCCACGACCTTACCGGATCCCAACGTTGCCCATTCATCAGCGAGTGCGTTGCTGAATTCGGGGAGGAATTTGGTATCGAGGATTTCGAGCCAGCGTTCGTTTCCCTGCACCAGGGTCAGCGGTTACCGTGAGCTCAGGTGGCAAACGACTTACGATGTAGTTGCACATCATGTCTACCGACGACGAAAGTTAAGCCACCGTATAGATATACCAGTCAAGAACCAGCACTCACCAGCGTTCCCCGCATAGATCAATAATCTAACTCCGTCGTTGATCATTTCAGGCAGCAATGCGGGGGTGTTATGCATCGAATCACCCTGGAGCATGAATGCCTGGTTGACGGCCATGTTACACGACTCAAAGTTGCGCTGGGGGTTAACGCCGAGCGCAGCTTTAACCTCGGGATTGTTCATGTACGTCTCAACCCAACCCATTTCTTGGTAACAGAGAGGACCGTCCTTTGCACGATCGCAAGGACGGCGCGCGTCGTAAGGGTTCAATCCAGATTCTAATCAAAATGAACAATAGACGAAGATCAGCATCGCAGACAAGAATGTTCAAGTTGGACCCACGCTGGATGGGAGCATAGAGCTGGCTATTGCAGTACAAAGCCGCAGGAACGCAAGTGAACCGAGAGTTGTAGTCATAGCAAGCTTTGATAAGTCTCTGGCAGGTTGGTACCTTCGACCTGAGTGCCTGACATTGGGGTCCCTCGGGGTCGTCATAAATAGGGTATGGACCGTCACAGAGGTAATCTGGTATCGACCCCATCTGGACATAGTTGTCCGTCATCCCGTTACCAATCATGACAGACGCGAGGTTGATTCTGATGAGCTCATTCGCGTTGGTAGACGATGCAGAGTTCAAGGGGACTCTCTTGTTTTCGTTGTAGATTACGCTAGCGATGTTGGGTGCGTATGTGCCACCATAACTCTCAGCCGCGAGGTGGAATGGCAATTTCGCGTACTGCGGGAAACGGGTAAGGAAGAGTTCCATGAACGCGTACACGTCCTTGCCCGCGACTGGGCTCGTGTTGACAGTGCTACCGTCCTCTGCATAAGAGAACCCGACGTTGATGGGCTGGTCGAGGAAGATGATGTTGGCGTATTCATTCCAACTGTATGGATTTAAAGTCGTGTTGGCGCCGTTGTCAGAGATGCGGCAAGGACCGAGCTCGAAGAAAAGCCCGGTCGACGAACTGCAGCCGGGGCCCCCGTTGAGCCACATGACAAGGGGGGCATCCTCTGGGGAGTTACGGGCCTCGAAGAACCTGGGAAAATAGATCGCAGCCGAGTCAGTCGACGAACTGCGGAGCATGTCACGAGGCAACAAACCAGTAGAACAGGTGTTTGTCATCAGTGATATCGAGGTATCCAGAATACTGCTTGACGGACGGGTCGCAGAGCGTAGGCTCAGTGACCCGCAGCTGATAGTCGGAAAAGTGTGGGTGTTGAACGAGTTCATCTGGATGGGTCAAGCGTAGCGTGTCAGCCCATCCGACGGGCTTGGCCCAAAATCGAACAGTGACTCACAGAGCAGACCATCCTGTTGCACTATTTTCTTTCCCTCTCTCCATTTGTGGAGGATCTCCTCGCCCACCTTGTTCAGTCCGGACTTTACCGTTTCGTCGCGCAGGGTGTCAGCAACATCGCCGAGGACGACCTGGGTCTCGGGAATGAAAGAGGCGAGAACGGTGGAAAGGAAGACGAAAGGGAGTAGACTGTTCAACTTCATCTTCGTCTGTGTGTGGTGGTAACTCAGCAACCCACTCAGATAGGAACATCGGGACAACTCATGTCTATATTTGGTTTACCCCTGAGCGGACCGAACCGCCAGAATAGACACAAGTGATGGATACATAGCTACAACATGTTCTGATGGAACTTTCTTGCTTCAGTTTCCGGCGACGTCAATGTATCCTCCCGCCTCACCCCCAGCACTACCCTCCGGTGTCCCTGAAAGTGCGCCTTCCAATAAACCCAAAGCTATAGTCGTGGATCCCCACGAAGACTGGAATCCCATACCAGAGTGCCTAATCCACGATGAGACCATCAACGCAATGCTCTGCACCGTGGTGGAAGACTTACCCGTAGTTATACACAACTGGAATCTTCGCCCCTTCTCCAACTCCGAGCCACCCAACTTCGAGCCTGATTCCTCCCTTCCTCGCAGGGCGTAGGCCGCAACCCTCGTCGACGATAAGTTCTTCGAGGTCCTCGATCGTTGGCTCGCGGGTCGCACGAACAGCCGGAGGCGCAATTTCAGGACAGATAGCAAGTGTTTCAGTGAGAATGGTTCGTCGGTCTGTCGCGCGAGGGACGGGATACCTAGCGGGTTACAGTTTTAGTGAGCACCCGAGGCACGAAGGTGGCGCCGATTTTTTGGGAAAGAAGTACTTGCCAGTCATTGGCAACTTTGATCCCCCCGATGAGCACCTGTGTAGATCCGTATTCATCTATCAGTAAGTGACCCCCACTCTATGCTTGACAGAGAAAGGCATACGTCGCCGGTGCACCTGGGCATCACGTATGTGTACAATCCATCAGTACCGGAGAGCGTCCTTCCATACTTGACCCATGGTGCCCGTAGAAGAATGGTTTGTCCACGAATAGGGTAGACGTCCTTGTCCTCGATGCCCCCCAGAAAGCGGGCGCCAATTCCAGGACAGGCAACGATCGCCACCGGGTGGTTTGAGTTGCCCAGAACCTAGTAGTAGGCCAGATTAACACCAAGCCCAGGGACATGGGTATTTAACGATTACTACCTGAGAAATGTGTTGTAACTGCATACGTTTCGTAGAACCTCCACTGGCAAGAAAGCGCGCGAGAAGCCAATTCAGATATGCTGGAGTGTTCAATGTAAATGTCTTGAATTTGTATCCGGTTGTAGAATTTGGAATCAGGTCGTTCTTGGATACCGTATGGAACTGAGGAGTGCTCGGTGTAAGCGACGAACGTATGCATTCAGGAGGTCGAATGATAAGAGGAGGAAACTCACGTCGGGCATGTAATCTAGCCAAGTAGAAGGATCAACTCCATCCGCTCGGAATTCGGTGTGGTCGTGTCTGCAGAACAGCTTGGCTGCCGCACCACCTTGCTCGGGATCCGAGTCTTTCCACATAATTTCGAACGTCTCTTTGTCCATTGCTGAACCATCAATCGCGGGCAGCATTATGATGGGGGTACAGATAGATCACAAATGGTTAGAGGTAGGTCACAGGTGACAAGATCCACGCATACTTTTCTGTCGTGCGTCTCCGAATGCCTGACTGACATGGTGTGCTCCCTGATCACGGAATTGTAAGCATCAGCCAGTTTCCATTGGGAAGACCCAATGGGGCTGTCGTGCGACTAAGCCAACAAAACGCCGTACTCACAGCCCAATGGCTCGTGTATCTGATAGTTCGTGGGTCTGTTGGAAAGGTCTCAGCGACAACGGTCACGCTGTACCCCCCTTTCTCTTGAATGCGAATAGCGGTGGAGAGACCGATCACACCTGTTTCGAATGTTCAATGTTCAGTGAGCAGGTGGACATGAACTTGCACATCAACGATTCGAAATGATTCGATAGCGAGATAGACGAGCTCTCGCGACTCGAAATTGGCACGAAGAACACCTCAACAGGCGATTCGTCCGATTGCATCAATAGAGAACGTACCAGCACCGATGACGATGATTTCTTTGAGTTCGTTTGACATCGTAGTCAACTCGTTGGACTCGCCTCGCAGCTCCAGTCAGATGACTGTGGGCGTACAAATGAGCATCCAAAATTATCCAGATTTAAATTAGCCCTGATCTAACAGGCTCAGGGCACAAGTACTTCGAGGGCTGGAGAAATCTCGTGTCCTCGTGCTCACGTGAGCGACGTGTGCCCCATAAATTGTTGTCGGCCCTACTATCCTCCTCTCTCTGAACCCACTCGAGTCTGACTCACTTGAAAGCATGGCAACAAAAGCTAAAAGCGACGTCAAGGTCCTGAAAGGACAAGAAGGTAGTACACTCTCTATGCCTAGCTCAGCCTTTTGATGCGTTTCCTGTAGCTGAAGACGCGATTCTGCAATATATGAGAAAGGTGAGACGACGGAAGATCTGCATATATGCGTCTTCACTTCGGATAAACAGATGAACAGACCGTTCGGCGCCGTGGATATCTCAGCAAACTTGAAGGGAGCAGTCCCCAAAGCAACGACTGCAAAGATTCTTGTCTCTTTGGCGGAAAAGGGTGTGATCGTGCAGAAACTATATGGTATATGCGCCTCAATCGACCGCGAACACTACTAAACCGTTTATCCGACGTGCAGGAAAGACTAACTTTTACGTTGCGAATCAGAACGACATCGCGACTCCCGCTGCAGACGAACTGGCGACGCTCGAAACTGAATGCAAGGAAGTCCAGGCGATGAGCAACGCCGTTGCTACCCAAGTAAAGGGCTTATCAGCAGGTTTTACAACACGCTGGTCAAGCCAATTCTATCTAACGTGTCTAACACCAATTAGAGCTCAGCAAACTCAAAAGTACGCCAACGGATACCGAGCTTGATCAACAGCTGGAAGCTGCAAACAAGACCGTAAGATCCAATTCCACTATCCCCTCATTGACGCCATCCATACCGTTTTAGATCGTCCGGTTACTGGAGAGGCTCACACCCTTACGAAACGGCGTACCTCTGATGTCATCAGACGATCTTGCACAAATCGATGCCGAGTGGGCGAAATGGCGACCTGAGTGGACTCGTCGCAAGAAGATATTCACTTCGTCAGTCCATTTATGCTCCTATCCAAGGTACTCTCCAGATGCACGTTGGCTGCTATCTGTTCTAGGTTCTGGCAGCTAGCAACCGACTCTCTCCCGCCTCAGGATGCTACCGATCTTGCAGAAGACCTCGGAATCGAATTCGATACCCCCGAACACGCCTGTCTCGAACAGGGTCATCTATGTACGATTCCTACACAGAACCAGAGGACGACCTTGAAGCGCAAGCGTGAATAGGTTGCGAATTTGGTATTCCATGTAACGAAACGAAGTCTCTTCCCATCAATGTCACTCACTTAGCATCCTCTGTGCAAATGCAATTTCTGCATGTCGAACAACCTCACGTCGCAGCACAGGATACGTGATGCCCTTGCATCCCAGAGATGTATTCAGCACAGTGCGCGTAATTCGGCCACTAGTGATACATTGAAACGAAAAGCATTCACCACGCCTCATAGTACTTCTATACATGCAGCTACTCGCGATGCTACTTCAGGGTCTAAATTGCACCGTTTCGTCAAGATACGAATTAGATCCTTCCCTTTAGGAAAGCTTTTCTCCACCAACGTGTTCAAACCCTTCAAAATCCGACCAATCCAAGCCTCTGATGGCATCGAAAACTTTCCCTGCTCCTCGAATTTCGAGAGAAGCGATTTAAGGGTATCTCTCGACCCCGAATACTTTGGGTGACTTTCCAACGTCGTGATACATGCATGCCCAGCAGAGCCCATCCCACTCTTCTCCAACGTCTTCCCATTCCGTTGCCACCAATCATCCATGTCTGACTCTCTCTCCAAATGCGTCACGGCGAACGCGATCGGGACTTCCTTCTTTCCCAAGACTTCGTAAAATAACCTGTAGTTGCCCTGCGTCGTCGCTGTAATCCTGTTCCCGCGTATGCAAAACAAGAAAAGACTGATACCCCCCGTGGCGTTTAGCCTTCGGATGAGTTGAACAGCTTTCTCGATGGCACCAATGTAGCCATTCGGACCTTTCTCTGGTTCTTCAAGCCCAACAGTGTCCCATAGACGGATGGTAGTAGAGCCGAGCTGGAACTGGTACTCTGAAGCGTCCAAGGTACATGGCGCACTGTCCGGTGATACCGTCGCAATCTGCCAACCCGCAAGGAGATTGATGAGCGAGCTCTTCCCTACGCCCGTCTCTCCGAACAACAGGACATGTAGATCTTTCGGAGGGGTGGTGCGGACGTGGAGTGAATGATCTAGGATGAGCTTGCGAACGAGTGCTTGACACAACTCGCGACGGCCGGGTATCGGAGGATGACAGTTATCTGGCAAAGCTGTGATGCAAGCGTGGCCCACGAAGGACATGTCGAGGGTGTGAAGCATCTCCACGTTGTCCGTCCACCATCCCTCCATGAAAGGTATGGTATCAAACGTACTCGCTCTGTTCTCCAACTCGGTGATGACCGCGACCACGGGGATCATTGAAGAGAATCGCTCGCGAATCTTGAAGATGAGGTCGTACACCCGCTTCGTGCCCATCGTGACCTTGGAGATACCGCGAATGCAAATGATCAGGAGATGAACACCGCCCCTCTCGTTGAGCTCCAGGAACAGCGTTTTCAACGCTTCCAAGGCGCGTTTCTGCGATGCACTCCCAAGTACCCCTTCTCCCAGCCCAGGGGTGTCCCAAAGGCGCACCGTTTGGTCACTGTCCTCCCAGTCGTAGTAGCCTGGGAAGGTAGTGACAGGCCCGACGTCGTTTGCTGACGGCGCGCGGTCGGAACCAAGCACGAGATTAACTAGAGAGCTCTTCCCAACACCGATCTCACCCACGATCACGATATTACGGGCCAACTTTGGCGAAACGCCTTCAATGATGAGATGGCGCACGAGTTGTTGACACGCCTCTCTCCGGCCAGGTAGCTTGGGATGACAATTATCCGGCAGCGTGGTGATGCAAGCGTGTCGAGAGAACGCCATGTTAAACTCGTCGAGCGCTTCCGCATTGAACCCCCACCATTCTTCCATAGAGGCAATGATGTCAGGCGGGGTCGATCGTTTCTCTTGTTCAGTGACGACAGCAACAAGTGGGGTATCTGGGGAAGCTTTGTCACGGATGCGAGCGATGACGTCGTATGTTTGCTTCATGCCCTTGGTGATCCTGGGCAGCCCGCGCATGCACAGGATCAACAGATGGATCCCATCTCCTCTGTGGAGTTCCGTCAGCAGCGATCGCAGCGCATCCTGCGCCTGCTTCGGGGATACAGTTGCGAACGAGCCTTCGCCCAACCCAGGGGTGTCCCAAAGCCGATAAGTCTGCGAATTGGTGACCCAGTCATAACATTGCATGCCAGAGGTGACACCGCGAACATCGTTGGCTGTCATGGCGCTCTCCAAGCCGATCACGAGGTTGATGAGAGAGGATTTCCCGACGCCAGTTTCGCCTGCGATGACGATATTGCGGATAGACTCGAGCTTCAAACTCGGGGGAGCGTTAGTATTGCGTTCACGTGGCTTTCGCATTCATACCTCATACCCAGATCGTCCTTCCTCTGCATATGTCTTGATTCAAAATAGGGAGGTCCACAGAGAGAGCACTTAAATCAACTCTGGGATGATTCTCCAAAGGCTCGAGGAAGAGGAACACTCACATTAGACCACCGCGACGACCACTGTAAAGTCACAGAGTCAAGGGCATGGGCCCCATCGAGTGGCGACCTCGTTCAACCTCATTGCATTCACGAGTTAGAAGGTCTTTCTGCAATTGGCAAGCCCTAAGATACGAATCAACGAGCCAAGGGTGCTTTGATCGATATGATCTACCGGTCCCGAACGGCCCATGACCACAACTATTTTGGTAGGTAGAACATGCGGCCTCGAGTAGAAATCGGAATGTCATCAGGGAGCCAAATACTTGCATGGAGCATGGAAAACACTCCAAATGGTCCTTGCGATCCCTGTGTTTGGGAAACCAGCTTTCCTACCCGCTGTGGATCTGATACGACTTGGTTGATAGCACGTTCATACACGAGGCGACCGCGCACTGGTACACATCACAGCACGATTCATTGGTTGAAAGGTGGTTCACGATCGTGTCACGAACACATGCGGGATCGAGCTACCCACACATCCATCGCGCACGTACACCAGTACATCCTATCGTCTTCCATTACTCCGCAAGATGTCACGTTCGAAGGACTTACCCTATGATAGTCCTCTCCTTAGCTCGTCCAGCTCTTCCTGCACCTTTTGAATCTCTGCGTGTTTCCTCTGCAACTCCCCACTGTTGTAAACTCTGAGTGCTCCACGGGTCTCGTTGACAAACTCGCGGGATCTCTCCGTTGCCTGGGTCAGCTCAGGTGACTCGGTGGTGGGACTGGTTGATGGGAGTACGGTGGAGAGGTCCACGGCGGATGCACGCAAGAGAGCAAGGTCGCGGAGAGTATCGCTGAGGGGAAGTGGCTTTGACTTGGAGGTCATCGTGTCTTTCCAACCTGCGTTTGTTTCTGACAACTTGGACCTTCTGAATCATCCTAGACTTCAACCTCTCATCTACACATCTGACGTCCTGTGTCATCTAACACGCCTTTTCTTATCCCCACCAAGAGCGACGGAATCGTCATCAGAGGAACGTCCACCACCGACGAGGATTATCATCCCCAGGCCGCCTCACAGACCCTCTCATCAAAACCACATACGCCAAACAAGCGCAATGTATTCCCCTACATAGCAGTACTACAGTTCCTAATACATCTTCAGTCATCCAACATCCAAACAAACGCAGTACAAAAGGAGCGTGGTGTCATTGAAGGATATGTCGTGCAATATCAACCTGCCTGCGACGTATACTGTCGATAAAGATCGTCGACGAATTGCTTATTGCTCTGCCATCAAATTGAGTGAGCAAACTCGTGTACGAAGAGGAGTGAAAGAGAGCTTACGTAGATCAAGGACAAGACTTCGCTGACAAAGTCCTTCCTCGATAGACACATCAGGCGGTCGGTAGTATCCTGCGACGCAAGAGAAGACAACAACGCAGTGTGTACGCCATTGACGTTGACCTTGGCAGAGTCAGGGTGGGAAACCGAGTTGCTCTGTGGCGGAGCGACCGAATTCAACAACTCGGGTTGAGGGTGTGTGGCCCGTTTCGCCTTCCCGTTCACCATGCCAGGATAGTTGTGCTGTACATGCGGAGGGACGAAAACAGGAGGGGAAGCAACGCGTAGCGGGGCGGGGACGTCCCAACTCTTCTCGATTTCCTCCCTCTCCCTTTGCTGATCCTTCTTCGTCCTCTTTTGCTTCTTGCCCTTGGCAGCATGTTTCTCAAAAGCATCGGGGTCACTCAACGCACTTGTGTCGGCGAAGTCAAGCTCGATGACATCTGAATCCGTTTCGACGAGTGGAGGGCGTGGGTATGGCCAGAGCTCCGAGTCCGTTTCGAACGGAACAAGTGGTCGGGGTTTGGGAGCACTCTTAGAGGTAGATGGCGTGCCAGTTCCATTGGCACGAGGTTGTGAGTAAATCAACGACGGAGACTGCGAGTATGCGACAGCAGAGGTAGTCGAGTTTGAGGGAGGGACGTGTAGTTGTACAGCGGAGGAACGGGTATCGATATGTGTCTGCCGCTGCTCAATCCGCGCAGCCGTCAATAGGTCGCTGACTTGGTTAATATCGGAACCGAAACCACGTAAGGCGGGGCGGGGCGTAACATCACCGAGGATCCGAGCTCCTGTCTTTCCACCTTCAAGATCACCTGGGTGTGTCGTGGGGACAGAGAGTTGAGGGATAGACGCTGACAGAGAACCGGGTTCCGAAGCGCCATCATCGCTGGCCTCGTTATCACCTTCGTAACGGACGGAAGAAGCACGGGATGGTGGGAGACCAAGCAGAGTAGAAATTACTTCTTGATTAAGAACTTGTGGGAGAGCCGTTGTGGTAGGCTTCGGTGAGAGAATGTGGGGGTCTTGTAAATAGGCAGTGGGAGGTTCAAACAGAGGGTGATTAGAGTTGAATGGAATAAGATTGGGGTGTGTGGTAGACTCGGGAACGTTGCGTTGAGAACGGTTGCCGGTTTGAGATGCGGCGCTAGGTGGCGGTGGAGTAGCTGATGCAAAGATAGTGTCTAACAAAGCAAGACCACGCGCAGGTGCTGTTACAGTCGAGGATGCTGGTGGCGGCACGGACATTGTGCGAGAAGGACCCGAGAAACTTGCTAGAAGACTGGCAGCTGTAGTCTCCGATCCACCCGTAGCGACTGAAGGCTGCACCTGCGAAGGATGCGTATCAACGCCTCCGAGTTTGGCAAAGAGTTTGTCAAGTTCTGAGACGTTTCGTCCATTGACAGAGTCAGGGGCGGATGGAACCAGGCGGTCGTCTTCTTCTCCCGACTCTGAGATGCTGTGGATACTGCTGGTATTTGAGGCGCTTGACGCAGAACGCATGTGGTGCCCGCGTTCTACCAAGACTGAGCCACAGAAAGCCGTTGAAGAGAAGAACTCACCACTAGTTCCAGAGTTGGATCGAAAGCTTGGAGGAGGAGGTCTGTCTGGACCGTACCTAAAATGATCAGGATACGGCAGGTTCTTCTTGATGTAATCATGTATTCTACGAACGGCAGCCGTCAACGATCTATTCTAACGTATTTCACGCACAACGCACCTCATCAGTACGTCCGTCATTGGTTCTCTGGCATCTGTTGCAAGGCACCACAATCCGACAGTTTGAGAGCGACCCTTATCTGCGTCTTGGAGCTTTTCTGGGTTGGCGATAGAAAATTCGGGTGAAAATTTGGTAGCAGGACCTTCTTGCAAGGATAAAGGGAGCTTTGAGCGTGCTTCTGCTAATCGACGGGTGGTAAAGTCGGGGTAATGGCGCATCATGAGGTAGCTGCCGTGAACGCCGACGCTGTCTTCAGGATATAGTCGTTGGATGTAATCTTCCATTCCAACGCGGTTCATAATATAGAGACCATACGGTGGGTATGAGTCACTGGGAATGACATGGAGAAGGAAATGTGAGCAGAGGGATGAGTGGCAAGGCAAGGGGACGAAAATCCGTACCGTTCGTAGAGAAACATGCTCCCTTCGTAACCCTGCTTCTCCCACTTGTCTCCGTTGTGATGGTAGACACAGACATGGCTAAATTGATCAAATATGGATACAATCGAGGAGTCTCTTCGGCGGATAACTTTCATGTTGGACATATAACGCGAGGCTGGCGACATGCCGAGGTTCGAAGTGGGTGGGATAGGATCTTGGGGGTGAGGGTCTGGGAGTGGCAGTCTAGGGCGATGATTTGGGGCAGTTTGGAATGATACAGAGGAGTTTGAGCGAGATCGACGAGGAGGTCCCATCTTGAGTGAAGTACAGCAGACAAAGAATACCTTAACCCTGCGATAACCCCTCGAACGGGGGTCTACTCCACTGTTGTCACTCGGTGTGACTGGTGTGACTCACACAGACCCATGGCACGCAGCCCCCTTCTACTCCCAGAACTATTCGAGGTCATACTAGACCATCTCTCGGAGTACCAGCCAGATATCCCGGTCGGTTGGCCATATTATTTTCACGGATCAAGTGGTAATGAGGAACGACTAGCGCTATTCGCCTTGGCCCAAACTTGTCGAGATCTATCGGACCTTTCACTCAACCGCCTGTGGCGGAGGCTTGGTACACTCACACCACTTATCGAGTCCTACGGAGGAGACCCGCAGCGAGAAGGATCGAATAGGGATACATTGGTAAACGAGTTTTATCTCATACATACCGGCATTGTCTCTAACCACAGTGTCAGACCCGGCCAACTTCTGGTGAATTCGACACCGTTCGTCGGTACTCCACACGCATCAGCACACTCTATTTGCGCGACTCTGCTTCTTTGTTGCTCGTGCGATTCATTGGCTTGCAATCCTCCTCTTTCTTTCCCAACATCACCAGTCTCGTCTATGATGATACCTACCCGTGCCGTTCCGGCGTTCCCACCGTGCCCATTAGCACACTCGCGTGTTTACTCAGTCCCGAAGTTACCTCCCTGGAAGTCGTCTTTACTGGAAAGGTCAGAGGAATACAGACATTTCTCCAGGGCCTGCATCAAATCTGTCCGGATCTCAGATCCTTTACATACAAACACAATAAATCCAGACGCTATCGAGACCTACAAACTATCCACCACATCCCTGACCTCTCCGGCTTTAGGAATCTTCACTCTGTCACCCTGAAGACGCCCATCGACCACATCGCTTTTGAAAAACTTTCCATCTCTCCCATTCCTCGAGAATTATCCGCAGTGATTTATCGGAAGCAATCGACATCGCTTGAAACATCGTTGGGACCCACTGACATACCATTTCGCAATGCTAAGCGTGTGGTCCTTGAGGTCTGGGATCTCGACTTTGTCACCAGTTTGCTACGGCCCATGGATCAGGCATTCGACTACATTGAAGTTTCCGTCAAGGTAGATCGACCCACTGCTGACAGTGTATATGAGTTCTTCAAGGCGCTGGCCTCCCATCAGCTTGCCAATTCCCTGCAGACAATCCGACTTGCACGGACTCGAAGCTGTCAAACCACGGTTTACCCTGCATCCTCCATCCTCCGCTTTCTTACATCCTTCCGTCATCTGGAGGTACTCGTGATCGATTTGGGTAATTTTTCTATCGACGACGAGCAGTTAGTCCATTTGGCTTGTTTTCAGAATTCCCTCCGGGTCTTGGTGCTGACTTGTCGGGAGGCATCTTGGTCGTTGGCAAAGCATCCGACTCTCCAAGGAGTTCTATCATTGGCCGGATCTTGCCAGCGGCTTAGAACGCTCACTCTGTCCATCGACGCCCGGGATATCCCGCAAGATATGGATCCCAATGTTCGGAATACTACTCTCAAGGGTGTGAGATTTCTATTCTCCCCGATCTCCGATCCAGGAGGAGTGGCGGAATTTATTTCTAAACATTTCCCGTCGGTTACCCGTATCGCATGTGGTTGGTCAGGGGATACCTCACCTTGGCAGGAATTCCGTGACCGCTGGGATGATGTCAACGAGAAGCTTCGGGTAGCAAGAAGGGGTAATTGATACGAACAGTTTTGTGTCATGTATGTATACCAATCCCAGTATACCAGCGCGTGGCGGTGACCCCCGGTACACCCCACATGCTACGTTGACAACACCAAACATCAAACAGGTGACAGAGGCAGTGAGTCGAACGTCCACCTCTACTTCATGGACGCCTTCATCACTTCGTTCGTCCACCCTCGCTCGTTCACTAAGTGCATCTCTTCGTCGCACCCACCCACCACACCCTAACCTCAAACTCACGTTTTTTTGGTGCCTCGCAACTACGCTGGTCCCAAGCGACAACACATCCCTAGAAGACGTGTCCTGCGAGGCTTTCCCACCCACCCTCGCAGCTCACGCCTTCCTCGACAGCATTTCCCGTTCGTTTGGGACCGGAAAGTGCTTCGCGCTTCCACCCGATCCATTTCGAACCCTTCCTTCCCCGTTTGCCATATTCTAGAGTTCCCTAGCTTAGTCACTCTGACATGTACATATGATTGCCTGTGATTGCTCGCAATCCAGCCTTCCCGTTTCGCCCATTTATCCACAGTGACATCCAAGACGAAGCTTGAAGAACGAAGCGCTACGTGGACTCCCTACTAGTTGGACACTCTCATGGTACGCACGAAGCCATTTTCCTTCAGCTTCCGCCTTATACGTTGAGAGTCTCTTCTTGCGCCCATGGGGGGAGTGGATGATATAGAGGTCATAATAGCCATCCTTGTAGAATTCGAGTTTCTCAACCGATGTCCTGACACTTCCAAGAGCTTCGTCATACCCGAAATTGTCCAGGTAGACCTTGGATGCTATTTTTCAATGTGAGCCTCAGACAAGTCCGTCACTCCACGTCCATCAAGTACACACCGGACCCGATAGTGGGCATGGTGCACCCTATAATCAACTCGGGTCAGCCCACATGTCTGCGGGGTTCTCGTATGTTGCCACACTATACCAGTGCGTAATCTTTTGGGTTCACTCGTCATGGTGGAGCTTGGAGGGATGAGGATAGCTTAGGAACGGACTATCGTGTACGGGGCACCCGAGGGTATGTTTTTCCTTAACCATCAGGAAGCAGACTCCCCCGTGTTTCACGCCCCCTCCCTATTCTGGATGTAGTGTACGATTTTCCGATAAGTCTCTCAACTAGACAAAGGCGTGCTGTTATTATCGGCAGTCGAGTATTATTACGACGTTCTTCCCCAGGTTCGTTCTTCATACATATGTCCCCTCAGTGAGTGTTCTGGAATGCTGAACGCCAGCAAAAATTTAAACATTTATGGGATTTATTTGCATGACTCACGAGTCTTCACATTTGTGCATTTTGTTTCCAGGTGTCGCATCAGATGACATAGATGCCCTTTGACAGGGTCCTTTTTCCTCGGTAGCAGTATTCCACGATACTGTTGTCTAGCTTTTAAATTTCAATCCTGGTACTTTAAGTTATCCTTCCACTTTCCCCATCGTTTTTTTATAGCCTGCAACACCATCCTCTCTGAAGAGGGAAAACTCCATGACGGCGGTTATTGATTTGGAGACCGTTGGTTTTCGGCCTGTCTGTTGGACATTCGCGTCGGTGAATACCCGGTCGATTGGTCCAACAAGCTATTCTCGAGCCGCATACTCTTTTTGCCAACTTGGGTCTTGTTATGAATTGATACTCCCGCATCCAGATTCGGTCCGCAAAGTCCGTCGTGCAATTCTTGATATGTCCCTCCACCATGCTAAAGACGCAGCAGGCTCATCACCGGGTTATTCGGAATCATTTGATTCTTAGTACGTCACTGCTTCTGCTCCTCAATTCAGCCACCTATGTTTAGCCACACCGTCGACCGTGTTCTCCGACTCGGACACAAAGTATGGTATCCTAGTATCATCCTCCGCTTTGGATCGTTGATTCGAAACCCCAGGGACCATGCTTCTAATGCTGAATGTCGTGCCATTGCCCTTGATCGGTCCCTCAGCTCGAAATTTGAGGAACTGGATGACCATCCTCGCCGGAAACGGTGTTTTCTGCCGTGTTCTTATCTTCCCCCGTATGCTTCTCGAGTACAGACCGAGCTTATTAGATGGCTGCTCCCTCTCCCCCTCTGTTTCTTGGCGGGCTTGTGATGTCTGCTCCTTGTTTCCCTTCTGCCAGTGAGGCGACCTCAGGTGCGATGAATCTTAAAGTCTGTTCGGGCATAACCAACTCCACTTCCTCAACTACCGATGACGTATCTATCACCAAGGACAGCGTATCAAAGCGCGAAGACACTGGTGTTTCAAACCTCGTCGACGAAGATGATGAGGAAACGTTTTCTTGGGTCAGGTTTATCCTGCGGAGACAGACACTCAAGTCAAGGCAGAATCCGGACGCCATTGCTACAAGGCGTTCCGTCTTTGACGACCCAAACCTGGCGCGTTACTACTGGCCAAAGAAAGACTATGAGAATCTCCACCGTTTCGACCCCACTGCAAGATGGACGTACCGGGAGGAAAGGGTCAGTGATCTCCGCAACAACTTTACATCATTTGCTATTGACTGAATGTCTCACACTTGAAGGCACTCTTGCGAAAGGTCGACTGGAAGGTTATGCTCATAGCGACCATCGGGTTTTCCGCGCTCAACCTGGATCGCAGCAATATCAACCAAGCGAATTCAGCCGGTTTTCTCACTGATTTGAAACTGACTACAGATGGTAATCTCCATTCTACATCGCTCAATACTTCCTGCAAAGATAAGACCCATGATACCAGACTTCAACCTTGGGAATACCGTTTTTCGACTTTCCTTTCTGCTCGCCGAGTTGCCATCCCAGTTGATCTCGAAACGGGTACGTCAGTTCTAGTTCTAATGATCCGTCTGACGCTAACTAATCGCGATAGCTTGGACCGGATCGTTGGATACCTACACAGATATGCATCTGGAGTGAGCCGTCTGGTCTTCTATGAAACCAAGCTCACCGAGAGATAGGCATAGTCAGTTGCTGCCAATTTTGGCTTACCGGAAGGACGTCTTTCCTCATTTGCCGCGCATTTCTTGGGTGCGACGATCCTTCCGCTTGTCTACCCCCCAATTCACTGACACACTCTCTGGTAGTCTTCTTCAGGGAGGGTATGGTTCCGGTGAGGGCTGCTTGCAAGATCTGAACTGAATCACTACATTCCAGTTACATACCCGACTTGATTTTATACATGTCCTGTCCGTTCGTCCCCTTGTACTTCTCCGCTGTGCTAATATCCTCTAGATTTCTACACCAAGACCGAACTTCCGATCCGCTTAGCTCTGTTCTGGATGTCGATGAACTTCTGCGCAATCATTGCTAGCTTCATAGCTTACGGCAGTCTGCACCTTGGTGGTGTTTCCGGACAGGCTGGATGGCGGTCAGTCGCATAATACTTGCGCATACAAAAGAGCGCGTCTTGATATCTGTTTCATTGTTCATTCGGGTTTCTAGGTGGTTGTTCTTGATCGAGTGCGTGGAGTCATTAGGTTCACCAGTCAGACCACCGCTGATGCACATTCAGGGGCTTGATAACACTCTCCATTGGCGTTGTTAGCTTTTTTAACATGCCTCCATCGCCAACCCAGACGAAAACGTGGTTCCGACCAAAGGGATGGTTCACCGAGCGTGAAGAGATTATCATAGTCAACAAGGTCCTCCGTGATGATCCAAGCAAGGTAATGGCTTTTGTTTGCATGGCGATTCGTACTGATGATGATCGTCAGGGCGACATGCACAATCGAGAGGGTCTGAGCCCAAGGAAACTCTGGACTGCGATATGTGATTATGATTTATGGCCTGTGTATATCTTGTGAGTAAATAAATCTTGTGCGCGGCTCTTGGCTGATGTGCGTCACAGGGGCCTTATGTTTAGTATACCAAATACCCCACCTTCGACGTATCTTACCCTCCTGCTTCGCAACGTCGGGTCAGCACAAAGATGTTATTTCGCTCGACTCTCTATTGAAACCCTTTCCTAGATTCAGTACCTTCCAAACCAATTTGCTGACCATACCATCCCAAGCATTGGGAATCGTCACCATGTTCATCGTCACTTCCATGTCCGAATCAGCAGGTGAACGTACTCTCGTAGCGATGATGGACGACCTGTGGACGCTACCATTTTTGATCGTGCTTTATTTGTTACCATCGAACCCAAATCCTTGGGTATTTTTTGTCGGTGTCTCTAGCTATCTGCCCTTTCTGAAACTGATACTGACATCTCGAACAGGGAGTGGTTACAGGACTCCTCTCATACCCGTATGTCTTCACCTTTTTCTTGTTTTTCTTTCGATCCACCGCTGATTCGATCGTACCAGCTACACTCACCCTATCCAAGTAATTGCTTCGGTGAAATTAGAGTTCTGTAGAACGCTGAGCTTCATGTCATAACAGGTCGGCTGGTGCTCCCGGAATTCAGGTGGCGTGGCAAGTCGTACTGTCAACGCTTCACTGTACAACATGTAAGCCCAGAGTTTTCACCCTTTGGGCTCGATGACAATCATCACTGGTGCAGGTTTTTTCAAGCAAGCAATATCGTCGCATCGCAGATATATGTGGCCAGCGACGCACCCAGATGTATGTTCTCTCATCCTCGTTCCCAGGAGGCAGCCTCTGACCTGCCTGTTTTGCAGACGAGCGAGGAAATCGAATCCTCATTATTATCTGCTGTGTCAACATACTTGTCTTGTATCCTGGTACGAAGGCGTATTATATCTGGCGAAACCGTCAGCGAGCTAAGATTTGGGATGCGATGACACCCGAGGTATGGTCTTTGACATCTTGATAAAAAAAGACACCCCCTTTCTAAGCCCTGGTCGTTTGAAGGGAAAAGCGCATTATCTGAGTACGACGAAAGATGTTGGGAACAGGAGGCTTGATTTCCGATTCGCACATTAACGTTGGCATTTCGAGCGTTGATGAAGCACTTGATTTATTTGATGTAGTGGAGTCGTTGAAGAGAGAATATTTTGGAGAGAGTATCTATCTTATCGAGCGCCTGTTTTTGGCGCATTGAATATGTAGGTAGTAGCAAGTATCTATGGTATTCCTCAACGTTTCTACTCGAGGACGTCAAGTCAACTATCGACTGTCTACGGAAAGTTGAATACATACCCTATCATTGAGCCAGGTCACCTTCTGCCACGATGGTCCCAAACCAATACCTCTTCATGACGTTCCCCTCCTCTAAATCCGCACGCCCGACAAATTTCTCTCCACGCACGAGATGGGGCAACCAGTAAATATCATCTGCCCACATCTGGTCGTAAGGGATGTGTGGTAGATCCCCATCCGACCTCAGGCTGGCAACGTCACCGATCGTCGATCTGGCGTAAAGACTGTCATTTGAAAGGGAGAACCACGCAGGACGCATCTCGTCCGTCCTACGAATTTATTCAGCCTTACAGCGACTCGGTGGATAGAAGATAGGGTCAGGAGGAATAGAGGAAAGCGCACTCACTCGATCGGTTCCCCGCTATGCTCATGTGCCGAATAAATCCGGACATCGAACGCATAGTCAGTCCCTTTCACGACGAAGAGCAGCGTGCCTGCGTAGCGCAGAGGTGCGTCGATACCAGCTTCTTCCTGTGTAAGAAGTGAGCTCGGGGGTGGTGGGGCTGGAGAATCAGAATCAGAAGGGACTCGCCTGGAGCTCCCTTCTCGCGGCCTGGGCGGGGGTCTCGCCATCCTCGAGTTTACCCCCAAAGCCGTTGTACCTGTAGACACGTCAGGATTGGATGAATGTAAAACTGGGGCTGTATGATCGTCTCGTCGGCGATCTGATTATCCACCCCCGGACCAAGGATGTGACAGAACAGCAGTTTCAAAACTCGAGCTTACAGTCCAACACCGAACCCTCGTTTCTTGTACCCCAATAATAACTATGTCACGCGGTACCCATGGATCCAAGAGCGCTTCTTAGCCGGACACGCTCCATCATGAACAGGAGGACTCACCTTGTTGTTATCGATGACGAACGCGTTCGTGTAAACGCGTCGACGTTCAAATAAACACCATTCCTGCTCGCACCCGTCCTGGGCAAACACGCGCGCCTTAATGTCGCCAAGACCTGGAGGAACGTCTGAGATCGTAGTCATGATCACTCACAGGTTATGAAGGGAATCACACAGTGTGCCGCACTCTTTCAAGTAGTGTACGCATCGGGTGTATCCTCGTGTCCGACACAACAGAAGACCCAAAAGTCGCGAATATTATTCTTTCAGTCAGTATCGTACCCTAATCAAAAACAGTTCTACGCAGTGTTCCATTCGAGATCCGTCTCCATCTGCAAGGCTGGGTCCAAGCTGCAGTACAGCTGCCACTCGCCATACGCCTTTGTGTATCACTATCCAACCCGCGCCCTCCTTTCTCTCTGTAAATTAACAATCATGTCCACCACACGATCCCGAGCGTCCTCTAACAAAAGCCCACGACCCGAAGACGTCTCCCCACTCTCCTCAAACACGCTCGACCCGAGGGCCTGACGCAACTGCAACACCACGTCCGCCTCGCTACCTTTTCCACCAGCCTTTGAGGGAGGACTCGGTGGAGGCGATAGAATGGATCGAGGTACAAACACCCGACCGTACAACGCTGTCGCTCGAAGCAACGCGCCCACGTCTTCGTTCACGGCATCCACTTCCAGAGCGTCCACATCGAACCCAGCCCCAGCATCTTGCCATACCTCCGCGAACGCGTCTGACAGTATGCCAATATCCCCACCGAGACTGTGACCATCTCTTATGGTCGCACGCCACACCTTCGAATCCTCGATGGACGGGAACTCGGAGTTGCTGTACCGATCCTGAGAAACACGGTGGACGAACAGAGAAGACGCATGTCCGTGTAGACGTTTACGCAAAAGGATAGACGCAAGCGATGCAATAGGTGAGGAATCTGAGGTAGACTTAGAGCTTGCCAAGTATTCCGCAGCTTCATCGACCGTCATGGCATCGAAAACCAGACGCTGGTATGTTGGGATCATGGTCGATTTTGCCAGGGCGGCAGCACGAGTCCAAAGTGCCTGCGAACGTGACTCGGTGAAAGGCAGTGTTTGGGCAAGTAAGGAGAGCGTGCAGAGCTCAGAAATGAGTGATTCGGAGGCTACCTCCGTTACCGAAGTTGCTGACCAAGGGGAGAGGTGGTGGTGGACTTGCCAACGCAGAGACATCGACATTTTGTCTTGTGAGAACACGACGAGTTCGGCGAGTCGTGTCCATGCTAGCCGTTCGCTCCCCATCCCAGGACCGTTGCGTGCCTGCCAGGAACCGACAGATCTGCGAACCACTCCGATCCACCCAGATGTAACGTTCAGTGCACCCAAAAGGTTTTGCAACTCTTTGGTTGCACCCCTCGAGTTCAACGCATCAAGGAGCGGACTCGACGATTCCTTTTGTCCCTTAGCGCGTACGGTGTACTCGGTAGATGAAGAGTCAGCTTCAGAGCCCACGTCGCTGATATCAGGAGAGTCGGGAGGTGTTGGAAGGTCCGATATTTCGTGTGTTGAAAGGTTACTGGAAGAACGCGGTCCGTAAATCAGTGTGCTGAGAGGTATCATCTGCATCAATCGCGATTGGTAAGCCTTCCGTGGGACTGGGATCCAAGGGACAACGATGGAGATGAAAACCGCCAAAGACGCAAGGAGGTGTACAATTTGGAAAAGATCATTCAATGTCCAACCAATTGCAGGAGGGACAGCCGGGGAGGCGGAGGTGGTATGGGATAACACCGAGCCTTGATGGGTATGATGATGCGGAACAGGCCCAGGTGAGGAGGTCAAAGGCGAGTTGAAGAATGAGAAAAGAGCGAAGAAAGCTAGAAGGTACTGTTGGGGTTGAGGTGCCGCAGCGGCGGGGGGAGGAAGAACGATACCCTGTTGTTGAGCAGGAGCGGCGGCAGTAATCGGGGGAGGAACGTTGGGCTGTATTTTCCTCGGGCGACCGCGTTTACGCTTCTCGACAACGATAGGCGCAGCGAGGGGAACCTCATTGACTGTCCCTGGAAGAATAGCAGTTGCCGGAGCAATCTTTCGTTTCTCCTTCTTTGATTCGATCTTGAGTTTCTTCCGTGCACGTTCTGAATTATCCCCATCGTCTTCTCCGTCTCCATCCGCATCCTCCTCATCACTGATATCTTCTGCACCTTCGTTATCGATCTCGTCTCTCTCAGGACCTCCGAATTTCTTCACCCACTCAATCTCCCATTCGGTCAGAATATGCTGTCCTCCGGAGAATCCACAAATCAGAGACCGTAGACCATCTTGTTCGCGCTTCAGTCTTACTTCTCGCCGCTTAAGCACACTGACGGAAGATATTAACGACATATAAACTTTCCCGATTGCAAGTGGCTCACCGAATATATTCCACCGCCTTTCCAAGTACGTTCGCTTTGCTTCCCTTTCTTGCGACTTTGACGCCATCGATATAACCACGGCCGTCTACCTTGTATTCGTCGTTTCTGTAGTTTTGATCGAGGACGCGAAGGGCTGGTACGGCGACTTTAAGACTCTGAATTCGTGCGTTCAAGTTAGTTCGGTATCGCCGTTCAATAGTGGTGTGACTGGTCTTTGGGCGAGCCGTGACGACGGTAGTGGTCATCATATGAGTCTGAGGCACTTGTGTGGGTTGGATCGGGAGGGGAGGAGAGGGAGAAGACGAGGGTGGATGTTGTGCCACGACATACGAGGGCATCGGGGTATTAAAGGGTCTGTTTGACTGCGAAAAGAAAGCAGAGACTGCATCTAAAACACTCCTGAGAGTAAGCGACATGACAGGCGAGTGCTACGTACCTGCAGTCGATTTGGAAACTCCGGGAGCTGCTGGTGAAGCACGTGTGCTGGGTGGACTGCCCGGTGAAGAGCTGAATCCCGAACCAGAAGGTCCCTCGTCCGTGGAATGAGAAGAGGACGATGCGGAGCTCGGAGTCGGAGGCGCGAACGTGAAAGGGAAGGGAACATTGAGCAAATCCTGAGGCTGGATAGGAGCTGTGGGAGGTGATTGTATGTGTGCCTTTGAGTCCATGAAGAGAGCGTTTGGATCAACAAAGACTGAAAAGGAGGGGTCGTTGAAGTCGAGATCCATAGGGAATGAAAACTCGAAGGGCGCTCCTGAGAGTTCTGACTTTGAGTCATTCGCATTGTTGAGAAGCATGTAGAGAGGGTCAGATGGATCGAGACCAAAGTCTGTGTTAAACTCTGAGTCGTGGTCGACGTCCGCCATCGCTGTCGACGGTGATGAGAATGGAGCAAGCTGCGAGGTCGATGATGTGATGTGTGGTGCCACTTTCGCAGTCGCACCATTTCGATTATTACAGATCCGAAAAAGGTATATATTTCACACGTCAATCATTCAACTTTCGCTCTTCCAGGTCATCGACCGGTCAATCAGCTAAAGATCACCTCCGTAGAGTAGCTGTCGACACAATGAAGTCGACGACCAAAGATACCAAGAACGATGTCGGTAAGTCGGCCTTCTTGCTCGTCCGCGACCTTCTCTTCAACCAGACCAAGATTTCAGTTACTTTGGCGGCGCGGAATCTCTCACGGAGGGAAAACACTCGTCCCGGCGAACCGTCGTCGTCTCTCCAACCGCGAAAGATGGTGGCAGATCGTACCCCGGTCCGCCACGAGACCCCACCGACTTTCTCTGGTTGATGACCGAGGAGCCTCATCGCTCTAGACGAATGGTTATCATAAAGGCTCACCCCGAGGTCGTTAAGCTCATGGGTCATGAACCTCTCACCAAATACGTCGTCCTCGGTGTCGTATTGCTGCAGCTTTTTATTGCCGTTCAACTACGGCACTCACATCCACTCTCGTTTTGGTTCTTATTCCTCTCGTACGCTATTGGTGGTACCGCGAACCAAAACCTCTTTCTTGCGATCCATGAGATCACACACAATCTCGCCTTCAAGGGCATCAACGCTAACAAGGCTTTGGCTGTATTTGCGAACCTCCCCATTGGCATTCCATATTCCGCTGCTTTCAAGGTCTGTCTTGTGTCGTGGCCCGTGTACCGAGACACTCAAATGTTACTCCCAAAAGAAATACCACTTAGAACATCACAAGAACCTCGGTGAGGATGGTATAGATGTCGACCTTCCAACGAATTTCGAGCTCCTCTGTCTCAACAATGTCCTCGGAAAGACATTTTTCGCGTAAGACCCTTGTCACCATAGTGATCTCAATATCTCATCCCGCTTGAAGTACTTTCCAGATACTTTTCTACGCGCTGCGGCCTGGTTTCGTTCGCAGCCAGACACCGACGTTGTGGCATCTTATCAACTTGCTCGTCCAGTTGATCTTCGACTACGTCCTAGTGCAAACTTTCGGTATCCGCCCGCTGTTGTACCTGGTGTTCTCGAGTTTCTTCGCTGGAAGTCTGCACCCACTCGCAGGTCACTTCATCGCCGAACACTATGTCTGGGACGGTCTCGACCAGGAGACCTACAGTTATTATGGCTCGCTCAACATTCTCGCTTACAACGTACGTCTTTTCTCGATTCACGTCATCCCGAAAGCTGACTGTTGCTGGCAAGGTTGGATACCACAACGAGCATCACGATTTCCCATCCATTCCGTGGACTCGCCTCCCTGCTCTCCGTGCCCTTGCACCCGAGTTCTACGACACGATTCCCTCGCACCCGAGTTGGCCTATGGTCATCATAAACTTTATTCGCGACCCCGAGGTTGGCATATTTGCTCGCGTCAAGAGAACCGATAAGGCTAGTCGACTCAGTGGTCAGGTTACCCCGAGTGGACACACCAGTGAATCGGACAGAGACTAAATGGCGCTAATACTCTGGAATGGACCGACTAGAGATGCTCCGATAATGATATCCTGTATATTTGATCCGCACTTTAATACCCAAAGATCTTGGAGCCTGCTGTTGTTTCGAGCGTCTACGTGTAGCGTCGTGAGTTGCAGAGACCGGGACCGTTGTGGAGCATCTTTCCGAAAGCCGTGTATTCCAGTGCGTCATCGATCATCGTCCAAACAGAATGGCACAGTTGGCACGCTCTTTATAAACCACCCAAGTTGAGTGAACCTTGTCCACCGTCTTTCTTATGCGTCCCATACGCTGGAACAGCATGAACAACCTTCCTCTCAAATCCACACACAGCTTGGAAGCTCGGCTTGCCCCTGTGACCGGCGAACGTCCATGCAGGATAAACACCGACACAATCATCGAACGACCCTATCTCCCCCGCGCGTCGGTTGCCCCCAGCACTGAACAGCCAGATGGAAGTGTCCGCCATGCGAAGACGTACCAAGAATACGTCGGTGCCCGCTCTTTCTCTTTCCTCGCTCGTCGTTTGATTCGCGATATGTAGTCCGTGATGCAACAACACGTCTTGTATTGGGATAAGGATACGGATGGCGTCATTTGGCCGTTGGACACTTGGTGGGGGTTCCGTGACCTCGGGTTCAACTTCTTGTTCTCTTTCTGGGCGGCCATCGTAGTGCATGCCGCGCTCTCTTTGCCCACAAGGTCAGTTCTCTCCGCTGTTTGGAACGTTGGTTACTGACGTCATCCCGCCCGCACAGAATCGGGGTCAGCTACTTCCCGGACCCGTTTTTCCGTATTTACCTTGGCACGATCCACGCTGCCAAACACGGCTCTGACTCTGGCACTTTTGATACCGAAGGTCGGTTCATCCCCAGCAAGTTTGAGGATATGTGGACCAAGGTAACGTTTACACCCTTTCCCTTTCCCTCGTCCGACGTTCTCATTCAACGTTTACGATATTCACACATCTACAGTACGCGAAAGGATCCAAAGGCTCGTCACCGCCCACAACGATGACGCTCTCTGAGCTCTGGTTCTTCATGCACGGTAACCGCTTCGCGATGGATCCATTCGGTTGGCTCGCCAGTTTCTTGGAATGGATGACCACGTTTTTGCTTGTCCAACAGTATGGTCAGGTCGACAAGGAAGACGTTCGTCGGGTGATTGACGGGTCGATCTTTTTTGAAATTAAGGAAGCAAGGAGTACTAAGGAGGGGTGGAATAAAGGGTGGGGATTGGGTGGAGATGGGTTCGTTGGAGGGGGGAAGATGTTACCGTTTAGGCTCTAGATGGCGAGACGTTGGGTTGTTTTATTCTTTTCATTTTTTGGGTGGATTTTTGTGTTCGAATACTAGAGTTTCCTAATTTGTAATGGTAAACTATAGATTTGTCTTCGGCCGTGCCAGAAAACCTCAAGCAGACCCGGGAACTACCTGGTCTCGACAAATATATATCAGGCGTAGGTGCTCTGCCTTTTATTTGCGTCTCGAAGAATCACGATCGAATACGTCCAGCAAGAGTAGAAAACGACTACTAAACCCCTGAGGCCCGTGCATATGTATGTTCCTGCGTCTTGTTTTGTCATCATATAGTCCTTTCGTTTCCCTTTGTTTTCCCTAGCGTCGTTCTAATGTCACGTTCACCAGAGCCCGCGAACATTAGAACGACGCTGCCTTCTTGATTCCGCCGACCTCGACACACTATCTTAATTTCGTTGACTTCCCCTAACCCGTTCTGCCATGCCGGTTTCGAGTTCTACCGCTGCCAGTGGTGCAGCAGTCCCAACCCTGAAAATGCCGAAGCCAAAAACATTCGACGGAGACAAAAACCTCTTTTCTGATTGGTTCCGTCACGTTGAAATGTACTGGCTTTTCTACAACTCCGCCTCGGAGATACAGAAGATCCTGGTTACCTGCGAGCTCATGAATGAAGGCCCCGCCGCGACTGACAGGGGCTTGAACAGTATGTCTCTGCCAGAGTTCGTAAATAGTAGAGTTTGTGATAGCCGCCGTTCCCCGCATCGTCAAGTTGTCCTAGAAAAAGCGTTGTAGCCGTATACAGCGCCGTCATTGATCTTCTCTCCGCTTCAAAACCATCAAACCTTAGTGGTATCTTTGTCACTGACAGAGCGACGGACCAGACACTGTATGTATGGTATCATCACGATTGCACCCCAAATACTCGCGCAACTAAGAGCAGTGACACATCACGACGCATGTGTTCGTTGTGTAGAAGAAAAGAGAAGGGAAAAGAGAAAGCTCATCAGACGCAAGATACGAGCCTCGTACTACAAAATCCAACGAGATGAAATCTTACTCCCTAGTCCGGGATGATATATGATACAAATCCAATCATGGTGAAAGCTTAGGCCATTAGATCGACGAGGATAGTGATAATACCAAGGACTGTAACCATGTCAGCATGACGAACAACGCAATGTTCCAGGGAAAACTCACCAATCTCAATCCCGATCAAAGCGATTACAATCTGTTCGAGACGTTCTGCATGTCTACTCGAGACAGACTCCTTGAGAAGCTGAAGCATATCTTGAAGAACCTGTGCAGTTAACGTCAGCGGTGTGCTATATGCCCATGCGGTGAGGTAGATCAGCTGACTTCCACACGCGTGTTCAAGAGATCGATCCGTTGCGGAATCTCTAGATAACTTCTTGCAGCATCATAAAGAGGTTGCAAATCTGGATAACTCTGTACATTCCCATTAATGTCCGCGGAGACAATGGAGCTGCGTATAAAAACATACCCAAAAAACCTCCTGCAACGAAAAGGAGATAAGTTCGGCCGTATGGGCACGGGGAACTTGGGCAAAAAGGAGGACATACCGGCGAATCGAGTACGGATCCGACGGAGTTGATGTTCGTCCGTAATATGAAGAGTTCTCCCGTTTTGCGCATGATTTCTGTTGTTCCGTGTTCGTGAGGCGGCGTCACGAGTTCGGATAGGAAGCAAACATACCTTTATGTGGCATCCCAATCTTGCCAGTCTCTGAAAGTGTTTCAGGTATATCTTTGGTCTCTTCTATTTTTGAGGATATGAGGTCCTCAAACTGAACAGGGGATGAGAAGGTCTCCATAACAAAGAAAACG
This sequence comes from Chalciporus chontae, assembly GCA_038089555.1. NCBI lineage: Eukaryota > Fungi > Basidiomycota > Agaricomycetes > Boletales > Boletaceae > Chalciporus > Chalciporus chontae. Next base: position 56,848 of record JBBPLD010000033.1, read on the forward strand.
AAGCGGACCAATGATATCTTGACTGATTGGGAGAGTGCATGCGACAATGAAAGCTTGGTCCTATGCCCTGTGGTTTATGACATAATACAACAGGAGATATGAACAAGCTCACATGTATCCCGAGCCGTGTCGAAGAGTGATCACATCGTTATATATTCTTTTGGGGAAGTAGAGTTATTCGACGTTCGGATCCAAGGGGTAGCCGCACGTACCGACTGTAGTTAGCGTAATAATAGTTCAAATCTTCCATCTCAACGTCATCGGGTCCTAATGAGAGAAGATTCATAAACCAACATGCACCGAGTGATCGAACGCCTTACCTAGCCTATCGACCTCGAAGCGTCGTCTAACAAACCGTTATCGACATAGCTGATATCTGAAATGGACGAACTCACATTGATGCAAGGAAACGCTTCTCCTGTGCCTCCGACATCCCCCAAATCACGACCGTGCCGTACCCAAAGACAAATATCTCTGCCTCGTTTGGTACGGCGTAGAACTTACTTCGTTTCTTCTTGCCGGAGTGAGCATTGTCTACGTCCGGCGTGGGTGGATTTAACTCAGGCATACCGAGCAAATCCCCAGTTTGGGCACTGCGCCTGGCATGCACTCCCTCGGGATTACTCGAAGGCTCATAGGCGTATGGGGTGTAAATCACATCGTCGATAATCTTACAATCCGTTTGGTACGCGGTACGTCTTGCATTGAAAAACTTGATGAGTTCCGGGAGCATATACGAGCTATATTCGAGTGTCAGCCCCAACACTAGAAGTTCCAAAGGCGTGAAAGTGAACGGGAGGCACTCACTGTGCGGTCGCATAGGCTGTTACCCTCGGGAGCGACTTTGCTTTCTTCTTCGTTAGCCTCAGCGCATCACGACGTGCGGTGCCTTGAGGGATCCTCGATATTTGTCTCAAGCGCTCTTCAGCACCTTCATCATCGGACTCCTCTCCTCCTCTTCGTCATCTCCCTCGTCAGTATCCCCAGTTCCATTTGGGCTTTCGTCAAGCTCGGCAGAGGGTTGTGTGGCTGGGCCTGGGGTCACGGTCGTTGGCTGATCCGGCAACACTTTGAGTTTGCCAGCAGTCTTCGATGAGCGGTTTGCACCACGAATCTTTGGCTCTGCTTGGGGAGTTGCAGGGGACTGTGGTGGATTTGACTTTGGAAGTAACGGTTTCGAAGACATGATACCGTTCGTGCTCGAGTCGACGCGACGGTGTGCAGTGGCTGGCTGGTTCAAAATTAGATAACACTTGGCAAGTGTAAATAATCAAATCATGTAATAAATGATCGATGACATCATGGATGCGGAATGCGTTAACGACTTCAGTGACGACCGACAGGGGGGTTTGGCTTGTCCTTTCATTACTATGAAGAAGTTCGAGCCATTCGGCACAGCCAACAATTTTGTGCCGGTGGTTGGCTTCTCGAGCTCAACCCGCAGCAGTCGTACTCAATGTTCGATTTCAATCGACTCGAAAGTCTTACCCATCATTTCTGAGAGTTGTTTCACAAGGAAGGATACTTCGCCGTTAACCTAGCCCCTGTGGAGTCTCATCACTACCACTGTCACCTCCGCCGAACAGATCTACATCACTCTCTTGGTCGTCGTCGAGTCGCCTTCGCGTTTCGCACTGTAACATCGCGCGCTGTCAGTTGTCTCCTTGTCTACCCCATCGCGACGCAAATTAACTTGAAACAAGGTTCAAACCAATAAGCGTAACGAATCATATCGCAGGCGTTTTTGTATTCGCTTGGCCCAAGAGAAAGAGACTTGAAGGGCCTGAAATATTCACCTGGATTACCACGTTACCCGGTGGGAGCGCGGAGTTCGAGAGAGTAGGCCATGAAAGTGCTATGGATCTAATCTGCGTTAAAAAATCAGACTTGTCGAAGGCCTCCAGGATAACCGTTCAAGAGCCCACGGTACGGTGCCTCTCCATCAAAACATTGGCCCCAACGCCTATTCCTGCAGTGTAGTTTCTTCGCGCCGCCGCCCTTTACATCAAGCTCGGGGAAAAGGGGAAACAGCAATAGAATCTCGATTACGTTTCAAAATCAGAGCGTTTCGAGCCCCATCTAGAAACACAGGAAACAGCATGCAGTTCGACAGGAATCGAGACCACGATACAGCACGTTCACCCGGGCCCCGGTATCCTTCGGCATTCTCCCGCACCATCGTTGATGGGTGTTTTCTGTTTCTCGTTCGTTCTGGGGTTGTCACCCCCTTTTTCGTCTCTGCGCCTTTCCCAGGCTTCTTGCTCCCGCAACTAACTTTAGGCAGATCTTCCGAAGTGTCTTCAGGGGATTTATGAATCATCGCTCCCGCGGATCCGCCAAGAACAGAAGGATGATTACCACAAAGACCCAGAATAATGGCACCTTCATCCGTCGGATGCAGCCTTCTCTTTCCACCTTGTCATTGAGCATGGGTTACGGATAGCCCCGACCAACTCAGAGGCGCGGGGTGCGGAGAATGTATGAGCTATCGGAGAAAACAGAAGTGTGCAACAAGGTGAACTCAATACTCAGAAACTCTGGCACTGGGAACAAACTCTCACCCAGCCAGTTCCGGTATTTACGTACGAACATGCCAGTCTTGTCAAATTTTTCGGGGGAAGGTGACCATCCACACGATCTGGGCCTAATATTAGTAAATCAATACTGCAATTACCGCTCACGGAAATTTCACAATACTGCGAGAAAAATGCTGAACACGACAACCATTAATGAGACTGGGAAAAGGTAAGAGCTTCGAGGCTACCATGAAGTGCGGCGATAACTTACATTCCAATTCCCGGGATTAGAAGAAGGATCCCAATCGATTAGCCACTCTGTGAATGAGACCTCATGAGCCTGTTTCTAGTCGACACGGCCGCCGAGCACCGCGCTCTCTTACCATCCAAACCTCCACATTGCGCTCCCAGGATATGTAGCATTTGTGTCCCGCAACGAGCTGAGATGAGCACGCTGGTTTGTTGCTAGTTTGCAATTTCATTATAACCGCACCGCCACTGAAGATGATGTATCCGGCCGTGCGTCAATCGACGGAAAAGCGGTCCTACCTTCTCTCTGAAATTTTTCTCAAAAATTAATGACGTTGTTCTGGTGAACTTTATTCATGAGACGCACACACGCTGCCAGACGTTCTTCGCCAACTGCATCACCGAGGTGTCGTGGAATAATTTCCCGCCCGTTCATCATATTCATTCAAATACAAGCGACGGGTGCAAGTGTTCGAGTGAAAGGCACGAAGGTACCTGCAGTCGCCAATCAACGTACCTGGTTTAACCGAGTGTTAGTGCGCTGGCTGCGACAATCTCTGAATCTTACCTGCAGATTGCGTTCCCGCGGATTTGACCGAACGATTGTCCCTGAGCGCCTGTTGTACAGTATACCTGGCATGCCAAAGAAATTCGCGTGGCCACCGTAAGGAGACTATAATTTCCGATGAACCAAGCCCATCGTATGTCCGGAATACACTTCCCGGACACATACTTACCAAAAGAGTTGTAGACGAAGGATCGAAGTCTACTTGACCTGGCTTTGGTTTCTGGAAAGTAGCCACACGCTCAGCGTCTTCACAGAACACAGCGGGTCTTCTTGGGACTTCTGATTCACCTCCCTGATGCTCGTTGTAGCAGGGGGGGAAATCCGAGCTCCTCAAGCGCTGCAATTTCAAACTCTCCTCGGGGAACCAGCGGACGAGTCTAGATCGGGGAAATTCATGAATGACATCGGTGTGATCGGTGAAAGACCATAATACCGTAACAATTTACCTCCGCTTCACCCTCGCCAGCGTCCAGGTCAACATCATGATCGCGGCGCACTGAACATTTAGTGCGTGAGAAATCTCGGAAGATCTGTTTTCCTGGAGGAGGAGCATGCTTTTGGGGCGGGAGAGGACGGTCGGAAGCCGTGAGATTCCTGACAGCCTGAGGAGAGGGCCATACAAGTGAGACACACAAACCCATTTGTTTAGCAGACGCAAAGTATCGAGCGCCACGAGGTGATGGATAGCGTTGCTTTCTCCCTACGTGGGTCCACCGCCGGGTGTGGATCGCATAAAGCATGACCAAGGATATTGAACACTTGCACGCCCGCGGCGAGAACACACTCGTTGACGTCCGCGTCTTGCACTGCGGCTCATGCTGCAGTGTCCTTCTCGAACACGAGATGCGTGATGCTCCATGATGAGCACAAGGTTCGAATCACGGTCTAGGAAGGTCCGCGGATGGCATGGAGCTTCGTCTTCTCGTTGCATACGGAGAGTGATCGAGAGAGATCACGCATGCTCTCCAAAAGGTAGTTCATTCTGACAGCAGTACGCACAAGTAGGAAGAGCTTCAAAATTCAGATAGACCGGGAACTTACCTATTCACACCGACTTTGTGCGCAAAGACGTATTCTGGATCCCAGGTCCATAGCTACAAAAGTGCTTTTGAAAGTTTGATGAATGGGAGAAGGTTCTTGACTCAGAGGATACGACATGGCATCTGGCTGCAAATTCAGTGCTGTATGGAGAGCGAATAAATCATGAAGGCCTGTGCGAAACCAGTACAGAACTCAGGTGGAGGGGACATGTTCTCAGTAAGACACAGTTTCAGTAGCCTGAGAGCGCGTCCTTTCCGATAGTAGTAACGGATAGTACCTCCTCCCCCGTGGAGTCACGTGGCCAGCGTTCAATGCAAAGTCATTCATGCAGGTCAATAAATCACATTCATTCTTGTCCGATGCGTAGTGTGCGATAGCGTACAAATCTGAGAAAAAGTAATAGCACAATCCGGTGGTGCAAGTCCATAATCTATATACGTGATGGTTCATCTAAAACGTGCGACGAAGTTATCCAATGTTATGTGGAAAGAAGAAAAGTCCGTCAGGTGCCGATGCGAGGGAGGAAAACTAGAAAGTCATTCGACTCGAGAATGACTGTGAAGGCGAGTGTCCTGGAGCAACCCCCTTCAGAGGAACGGTGGTCGACGCGAAAGCGTGGGTCGAGAAGCGCTGCAAGAACTGTTCATCGATGGGATCACGTCTAGGGTACGAGAGATTCTGGAGATATTCGAGGGGCACAAGTTGCTCGGATAAGTGAATGGGGTTTACTCTCGGGCTAGGGGTTGCGGGCATGGAGGAAGACGAAGAGGGGGGAGAAGGGCAGTTTGATAAACTGTGCCCAGCGAAGGTCTCGCGATAACGTGGGTGATCTCGCCCAGCGATCAGATTAGGTGCCGAGTACGTAGTTTGACGAACCCCGCTTGAACCATGATGGGGGTGGTCAGCCGATGACGGCAGAGAACAAGCCGTTTTCCGTGCTCCTGGTGCCGCTGACAGTTCCAACTGAGACGTATTGGCAGATGTGGGAAATTGGGTATACATGGGCGCTGGCGCCCGAGACTGGTAGAATGATGATTGAACAGGGTTTGACGTTGACATCACACCTTCCATTGGAGTTTGTGACAGTCGCTTTACCACGACGGATTTTGGGAGATCATCCTCCCTCCGGGACTTGCCATCTCTGCGAGCGCTACGGAACCATCCGTCTGGAACAGGGACATCACCGATCCCTTGAATATTGTCAACCGTGTTCAACCGATCAAGCTTTTGTTGGCTAAAGTATGCAGCTATCATCGCAGATGACATTGAATACCTGGTTGCGGAGATTGCCATGAAATACGTACTGAGATGCCACTTTCTGAAAATGCCGCGTGGGCGGTCCTCGGGCAAAGAAACGCGCACACTGTAAGTTTGCTTTATTAAGCGTTCAGATTCACTTGTTGCGCGGGATCGGGGCGAGGGATACATGCTGTATTTGTAACAGGGTTAGCAAAATGAAGACGATCAATTTAGGTTTGGAGAGCATATGGTGATGAACAAAAATATACGGTGCGACAAACCGAATAAATTGGTCAAAAACTCACCTAATCATTTGCGCCCAGGGGGTAGAGGCGCTAGTTGGATCGTCGCTCACGTCGCATTCCTTCTGGTGGTAGAACAGAAAGTCCTGTGGAGATGTGAGGGACGGAGAGGCGACGGAGAGAATAAAACACACATCACGAACACGACTTGGGCCCCAGCCCATGCCATCGGTCCTGTGAAATGAGATGAGTACCAACCCGAACGAGACGGAGTGGTGACCGACCATCTCTCCATGCCGAGACCCGTTGCCTCTGAGTTGGCGCTGCGCTCCTCCCAGACATAGATGTTTCCGGGGACGATTGAGCGACGTTCCTCGGCATCGAGGCGACGGGTGATGAGTGGTATGACGCTCCGTGCGACTGCGAAGAAGACATGGAGGGCGTCTCTGGTTGAGCGGACGCGTACGTTCTGGAGGGAGGGTTGCTGCATTTCTCGAGAGGGAGTGGCTGGGAAGATGAGAAGGGGGGAGGAGAGGGAGGATGGCTATATATTGCTAGGAACCATAAAGAAAGCGAAAGCGGGGTCGAGATGGAGATGGCCGAAGTTGGAAATTATTTTAAGTTTGAATTGAGTTAGCAAATACAACTCGTTCGGAAAAGCCAACGGCAGCAAACGTTTAGATTTGTGGCCGAATGATCGGGCACAACATTTTTAACTGCACGGTTACTCAAACTGGCGTGAATCGCAACGAGCATTTCCGTGCCACGGCCGCCAAGCTGGCAGATTCGTCTGCGAGTCCGGAACATTCTTAACTTTCTCTTTTTTGGGGTCTGTCTGCGCAAGTAACTCTCTACATTTGTGGGCCCCCGTGGGCCTCTCATCTGGCAGGCCGGCATTTTATTGACCCGCCGGCAATGACACTCTGGACTTTTGTCAAACATATCTCCTCGCAAAGCACCGCAGACCGACTGGACCAGCCCTGTTCGGAGTCAATCTTCCTTCTCTCCCCTCCAGCTTTAATCCGTCTCATTTCATTGCCTCAACAGTCAGTCACCCCCAACATACCCTCCTTTTTCATCCTGGCCTGGACTTGTCCCGGCGATCGGCGGTACGGGAAAGTTTAAGGTCAAAAGGTAATGGAAGCACACTGTGCTATTCCCCCAAAACGTCTCTTACGCTCACTCTCAAACGTCGATTGCTCCATCAAACCTTGATGGATGCGAGGCCCATCCAGTTCTGTACATTTTATGCTAGGTTTATGAATGTCCATTCAAGGCCTAATGCTACCAACGTTAATTCTTAGGCGATGCCCTGTCACCTCTCTGCACATCCGCCTCGCTCAACACCGCGTATGTACATCATAACCGGCAATCTCCATACCTCCAAGGGGTTCAATTCAGTAGAGCATGCAATCCTCCCTTGGTGACGTCGGTATCTATATTCATATACACTTCTCATCACAATAACCTCTTCCCAATACTAACTCTCCCCTCGCCCTGGTCGTCGATACGTGATGGCGTTGGGGTTGGTGGAGGATGGCGGCGATTGTCCATTTTTCCGATCCCGTCCGACTCCATCATTCCTCGAACAGGTCTTCTTGGCTTGGTGTGACAGCTTCAGTCGACTAGTGAGAACATGCTGCGCGTATGGAATTCTAAACCAACATGTGGTCCAACGCCACTAGCCGTTTTTCGCGTGCGTGAACTGTTGTCCCAAGTCACTCGAGATTCGTCCAAGCATAGTGACACCTCTCTATTCGAACTAGTAGCCTGCACTTAAGGAGTTCCCCGAGAGAGATGGAGCGCCGCCGAATCAAGCTCAAGCTTTCACAAACCCTAACGAAGTTACTTCGAGTATCGCCGAAGCGAAGAGATCTAATCTTAACCACGGCCAGCAACTCAATTCTGGGAAACGTATATTTTCGTATTCGGACGATTTCGTCTGATTTTAGAGCAAGACATTGTGGGCGAAATGGCTTGCAGCGGATCCTCATATAGGCCTCATACTGCGGGCTTCCGCTTCCTATGATCAACCATCCACAAAACTAGTTCGGCCGTCATTCTTCCGGCTGGCGCTCTAGTCCACCAAGTGGCACAAGCTGTGAACTTCTAGGATCTCGTCCGGGTCGATAATGTGAATTGTCGAATGAAGAGGTGTGGTCAGAAGTCCTCGAGGCATGCCCCTTGAAATCCCCAGGGACCAACTTGAACCGCGAAGGTTTCACAAATTCAATGTCCGATACTCCGTGGCAATGCTAGCTCTTGGTGACCAATGACGGCGTTCCCAATGAGAAAACGAACTTGGACCATATTCTCCGCCTACAAGCCGCATGCCAGCTCACCTCTGTCTTTCTCTTCCTCTTTGTTATACGAATAACACACCACATGGAACAAGCTCTGTATCGTTGCTTCGGTTAATGCACCATGTTGGCATGGGCGCAAGACCATTCTGAAACGAGGACAACTCAACGAACCCCTGTCATCCTGGCAGGTCACACGCCCAAAAGACCTTGACCCACAAGTCGCATTACGCTGCCAGCGGGTCAGCTTGAAATTCAGGGTAGGGAACGGGGATTACCTGTCCTTTTATGCTTTCATAATGACCGTGGCAACAACGCTCAGCCTGCTAATCCATTCCTGTACCGTCTACTCGGTAGCCAGTGGAACTGGAACACTTTTTTGGGGTGGTGAGTTTACAGACCACCTGTGGCAATCGGATCTCTGCGCCTGACGCTGGGATTCATCGCCTTCTGGGCCCCATCGCTGATGCGGCAGGGGCGTTTGACGTGATTACGATCTGGCAGCCATACCAAAATGGGATGATACGTCCTGTGACAGCATCCTTCGGACTTTGGAGAATGTTTCAGTCCAGTATCAGGCTGAAAGAGCCATCCCCTGCTTCTTGATGATCCGTTGCCTGGCGTACTGGATACATACATGACTCCCACATATCACTGCGGAACCAGGTTGACTTCGCCACCAGCCAATTTCCGATGAAGATCTTGCGCGCGTATCGTTAATGTCTGACATACAATGAGTAGGCGTGTGCAGGTACATACAATATAGAACACTCTCGACGTGTCATTCATAATCCACAACTTGAGGGATGACCACCTTCATGTGACTGAACGAGGGACGCAAAGCTTCCCTGTATCGTCGGAACATTATCCTGTCGTAATGCAACGAAGAGGCTGTATATAATACAATAGTGATGGATCCTGTGCAATGTCCAAAGAAGGTGACGTGAGTTTGCAAACTGAGGATACCCAAACTGTGGTTAAGCTAGGTCGGAAATGTCGAGCCAAACCGTTGGGACGGAGATATGATGGATACGACGCTTTACATCACTCGGTGGTCTGGAGAGAAGAAAAGGGGTCACCAGAATGTTAACCCAAGCACAGGGCGGATCTCACCTCGCAATGGAAGAACAATGGGCACCAAGTCTGGAATTTCGGCATAGTGCATCTGTTCTCGGAACATATACCGTACACGCAACGATTTAGGAGTCACTGGGGCCGGGTCATAGAACCCTTGAATACCCGACTACAAACAGGGAATTAACACCATATAACCATGTCACTACAGTTTTGGAATTCACCTTCGGTATTCTGTTGGAAACGTACACCTGGCTGTTATGCACAAGCGCTTGAAGAGGTATAGTGACATCCACATCGAGACCCGCTATTTCATTGTCCGGAGACCTCGGACCATAGATAGCTTCCAAAATGACCAGTCCTAACGGGGTGAATAAGAAAAGGGGGGGAATATACATTTATCAAGATATTACCTCCTGTCGCGCTCTCAGTCTCTGTATGTCTTCTGGCGGGCTCTTGTAATAGGAGAAGGGTGTTTTCGTACTCCCTCGTTACCCCCGATCTCTCCTCTTTCAGCGCTCTTCGTGCACGATGAAAGTACCTGGGTTGCCTTTCGGTCATCGCCGCCAACTCAAGGAAGCGTCAACGTACCTCGCACGTTGTTCGCGGCGGCGAGGTCTGAGAACGAGAATGTAACCAAGAGCCAATGCCGTAGAAGGTATTATGAGAGGGTATAAACGCGTGGATAAACCTATGGTTTCGTCGTCCGGCAAAAGAATAATCGGGAGTGTCCACTTCTGCCAGAGATACGACAATCTGACGGCATATTGAGTGATGGCGGATCGATCGCACCGACCTTACCTACTCAAATCTGACAAACACCCCTAGATTACCTACCCCCACACTGGTAGAAAAGGAACTCCTTTCTCCTGTCCATTTTGCCGAGACCGAGTACGCCGCGGAGAGTAAACCAATTTCCACGCCTGCTTTCAAGCGAATGGCAAGTTCGTGGAGAAAAAGCGAATAATTCATCGTAATGCAGGATTCTAGACCTCGAAGAAGCAGACCGCATGACCACGATCGAACACCTGCTCCGAAGCCTGCAACTGATCCTGGTCCCTGGTCAAAGGGAGGATCGACGAAGTCTGTGGGAGGCGCGAATCCTCCAGGTGACGTCAGATCAAACGGCTTTGACGAGTGAAGATGCAAATCAAGTTGGCCGGGATACGACCTTGGCGAGAACATCCAACTAACCGAGGCTTGCGTGGGGGAGTGACGAAATAATCGGCGAGCAAAAGATAAGGACATCCACGAATGCAACAGAGCGGCGATGATTCCCGTCTGTACTGCAATGGCATTTTCGCCGTCAGAGTAGGTTCCCTTTGCAGTGATTATGTGAGGTCTCAAAAATCCCGCAGTCAGCTGCAACGGAGGTCATCGATTGTCTCCCTGAACGCCGTGTGAGACGTACCTCTAGGCCGAGTCGCTGAGAAAACTGATGCGTCAGTGTCCCTGTAAGAGATCGCAGGTTCTGCGCGTATCTCCCAAGACTTTTCTGATCGGCATATACCTCGAGACTCGCGGTAGATTTAGGTCCTACGGCTGTCTGCAGGAGGAGATGGAGATGTTCGCAATCAGATCAGATTGGGTAGAGAAGAATGAGAACTGACCGAAATACTCTGACGGAGTCCGAAACCGGCGATTCCGACACCGTGTATGCGATTCAGAATTTTACTGGAATTCGGTCCTAATTCGCCGCCCTCAAATAGGGAGAAGGCATTGACAGTACAGGTCACCGAGACTTTGGGATGAAGAAGGTGCTCGATGGTCTCGTGGCGGCGATCAAAATCCCATTGAATGAGAACAGCCTTGATCTGATTTTCCCTTGGCTGAGTGTTCTGATTTCGGGTTCTAATATTAAGAGCCTACTTCTTCGCTATCTTTCGATCGCAACTCCGTGGGCCATTTCCATTTGAGAGCTTCCGACCCTGTGTATCGAGGAAAGAGACAATTGTGAGAACCACCGGGTCGGACGGAAGATTGCGGGCGGGACTTACCCAGGCGATCGTAAACTTGTCTGATTGAGAGACCGCACCAATATGAACGGAGCGGAGGGGAAGAAAGGGGTATGGTAACGCACCGAAGAAATGGATCTGACAGAACTATTCAACACGAGAAGTAGGGTGTCAGCAACGCAGCACGATGTTGTGGAGCGGCGTCCATGAGTGCCTGAGAGCGTCTGAGACTCCGAATCTCTCACCTTCGTAAGCCTTTTGGATATCGAGGAATTTCGATACTGCGGTGGCCGTGGTGCGTGGATCGTGTTGCTTGTCAGGGTGAAAGATTACTGACAAGGCTCTGTAACGTTCCCTTATCTCATTTTGGGATGCAGTATTGGGCACATTGAGCACAGCGCTGGGAGACCTGTGAGTGCACTATAAGAAGCGTCAGAATGAAACGGACTAGAGAAAATCTTTCTGTTCTATGCCTTGCTCGGTTGACATACAAGTTCTACACTGGGCAGATACGTTCAGTCTCGGTGAGAGTCAGCGAGAGAGTTGACATTGAGGTGGTCTTCACGTGACCATTACATAATCTATATATTCCCACGGCTCGACTGCCACGTCTTGCAAAGTTAGTAGTTAACCTCGACCTCGTTCGACCACCACCATGACCAGCCGCATCAACATTGCCCGCCCGGTCTCTGCCAACTACCAAGCAGACCCACACGCCTTCACAAACCCTCGTCCTTCGTCAGGCTACAGGGCGGCTAACCCTGACGACCCACTAGAGAAAATTCGCACATTTGGCAAACAAGCGGAGGATGCTCTTGAACTCTACTCACAACCACTCAGACCGCACCTTCCTGCAATCGGTCGTTTCTTGATCGTCGTGACGTTCTACGAGGATGCCCTCAGAATTCTTACTCAGTGGAGTGACCAACTCTGGTACTTGCAAACGTACGATATTCGCTTTACCTCCCGTCAGGTCCTCAACCTCTTTCGCCAGTCACAGACATTTCTACTGGGGCATTTCCCATATTTTCCTCCTCTTGAATGTTATCGTACGTCGTTAGTTCCACCTTTTTTCAGTTGCATTACATTAATGTTGTGCGTTCAGGCCATGTTATCAGCATCAACAGCCGTCATCATGAAACGTTTCACCGATTACGCCGTCCTCGGTCTCTTCCTCGTCGTCATCTCCCAAGGCTTCGGTTACGGTCTCATCTTCGACTTGAACTTCTTCCTCCGAAACCTTAGTGTGATTGGCGGCCTTGTTATGGTCTTCAGTGAAAACATGATATCGAAAAAGAAGAGCTTTGCAGGTCTGCCATCATTGAGCGAGACAGACCGCAAGAAATAGTCAGTTACACCTTCCAGGCATTTTTCTGCCTCTGATCTTCTGTCGCTTCGCAGTTTCCTTCTCGCTGGACGCGTCTTACTCATCTTTTTGTTCCTTGGATTCATTCTTCAAGGAAAATGGAGCATAGGTCGTGTGTTCGTCTCATTGGTTGGTCTTGCTGCATGCATCATGGTCGCTGTTGGCTTCAAGGCCAAGTGGTCCGCGACCTTCTTGGTCATCGTCTTGAGTGTCTTCAACGTCTTTGCGAACAACTGGTGGAGCGTGCACAGCGCACATCCTCAGCGAGATTTCCTCAAGTAAGTGGTCGACTGACTGACACTTGTCTTGTGTGGTTACTTACGTACCTCCTCAGATACGATTTCTTCCAGACCCTCTGTATGTTCCTGAGCCATACCAAGACGCGTTTTTCTTACTCATGTTTTAATAGCTATCGTGGGTGGACTTATCCTTCTTGTGAACATTGGACCAGGTAAGGATTCAATAGAATACGGCCCGATTGTTGCTAACGTTTTGCAGGTGGTCTTTCCGTGGACGAGAAGAAAAAGACATATTGATGAATTGCGGGTGTTCTCATTACGTCCATGATCCCTCGTGCCTTGCTTGTCCCTCCTTGGATGGTCTCTAGATTCCCCGAGTACATCCGTATGACCTTGTTATTACCGTGACGTACAAGTGTTAAGATTTGGGAGTGAATTTGAAGGCTGGATGTCATTTAAGTCAGCGATCCGAGTAACAGGGGTTATTTGTCACGTGGTAATTTTTTCCAGTAGTCTGCGTGCGAGGTTCGCCCTTGCGTCAAGCGACGATGAGCGAAGTCAAAGTGTACACCGTCAATGGCACCGTCGCGGGGTCATCCTCATCGATACCAGACTGGATCAAGAAAACTCGAGACACGAAAACCAAGGGAAAACGTGCACTCCGAGAACATGTCGAGGGTCAGATAGAACTCATCCAGGGGTTCGAGTTCCCCGAAGCCAGCAACAAAATCAAGACCACTCGAGATGGGCACCACGCGATCGCCACTGGGACGTATAAGCCTCAGATACGTGTTTGGGATCTCGACGAGCTCACCATCAAGTTCGAGCGGCATGGGGACGCAGAGAACGTCGATTTCATTGTGAGTGAGTCTTTCCGTCGTTGGTCCTTCCGCGGGGAGACTTCTGTCCTTGGAGGGATAATAAAGACCTCGATTGCTCAGTGGGAGACACGAACAGATTCTGTCGGACGATTGGACGAAGTCGATTCACCTCCAGAACGATAGGACGATCGAACTACATACGCAAGGCGGATTCCACTACCGTACCCGTATTCCACGTTTCGGAAGAGCCATCGCATACCACTATCCTTCCTGTGACGCCCTCATCTCTGCCTCCGGTAACGAAGTATACCGTCTCAACCTCGAACAAGGCCGTTTCATGTCCCCGCTCGTCCTTGACGCCTCGATTCTCGGAGTCAACTGCATCGATATCAATCCTGCGCATCAGTTACTCGCGTTTGGGATTGATGGAAATGCGAGCGTGCAGTTTTGGGATCCTCGGTCTCGATCGATGGTCGGGGTGTTGAACTTGCCAAAAGGTCGTATTTCGAAGAGTACAGGGCGGACGAAGGTGACGCTTCCTGGTGTTGACGACGAGTCTTCGGGGGAGACTTTGGCGGTGACTGCGATCGCATCGAGGACAGATGGACTTTCGTATGCGGTGGGGACGTCTACGGGACACACGTTACTCTATGATATACGGTCACCTCGACCGTTTGCGCTCAAAGACCAAGGTTATGGGTTACCCGTGAAAAACGTGTCGTGGCTCGAAGGTGGAAGCCGCATGGCAGGAGACGGGATGGTCCTCAGTGCAGATAAAAAAGTCGTTAAAATCTGGGATCGGAATACGGTATGAAAAGTCTCTGGTATCCCATCCTCCGAAACTTCATAATTTCCCCCCTTCTAGCCATCAGCAAATTTCGTCTCGATCACACCCGCTACCGACCTCAACGACATTCATCACATCCCAGGGAGTGGATTACTCCTCACAGCCAACGAAGGTATCAAAATGGCAACCTACTACATCCCTCAACTCGGTCCAGCCCCTCGTTGGGCAAGCTTCTTGGAAAACATCACCGAAGAAATGGAAGATCAAAGCGTACGGAACGTTTACGAAGACTACAAATTCGTTGAGAGAAAAGAGTTGCAGACGTATGTTCACGTTCCTTCTTACTTCTTCATTTCTTCATTCATGTCACATCTTTCATATCGTGTACGGCGTACGGCGAACTGACCGTTCTTTTTGGTGCCTTTCTAGCCTCGGTCTAGATCACCTCATTGGCACGCCTGCGCTCAAACCGTACATGCACGGTTACTTCGTCTCTCTCAAACTTTACGACACAGCCCGTGTCATTGCGAATCCGTTCGCCTATGCCGACCATCGCGAGAAGTTGGTCAAAGAGCGTCTCGAGAAAATGGCCGACTCTCGTATTCGCACACGCAAAAACGGTGCTGTCGCGTCCGTCAAAGTCAATAAAGCCCTCGCTGAAAAGATTGAACGAGATGGCGAGAGGGAGCGGAGAAGAGAGGAGAAGAAACGTGCGCGGAAAGCCAGGAAAGCTGCGCAGGCAGGGGCAGGTGGCGCTGAGGCTGCAGAGGAGAAGGCGATGTCTGTGGACGAAGAGGAAGGAGGGGAAGAGCCTGCTGGCGAAGAGCCACTTACGCTTCTCAGCGATCCTCGGTTCAAGGAACTCTTTGAGAACCATGACTTTGTGGTGGATGAGACGAGCAGGGAGTACGCGTTGCTCAATCCTTCTTCAATCGGACGGAAGAACGCATCGCGAGGCAAGACGGCAGTCGAAGACGAGGAAGAAGATAGCGACAAGGTGTCATCTGATGGGTTGGGTGGAAGCAGTGATGAGAGCAGTGGAGATGGGAGCGAGAGCGATGATAGTTCTGATGCCGGTGGTCAGTCCAGTTCAAAGTATTCCACTTTCGAGAACCTAATGTCCTCTACTGTAGAGCTCAACAGACATGATCCTCGGTCGAAACCAGGACAGAAAAACATGCGACTCCAGGAAGCCTACGCACGAACACGCGATGCCAATCGTCAGTCGAGCAAAGTCAACCTTGTGCCCCTGGTGCCCCAAGGAGGCGTATCGAGAGGGAAGACGAGCGACAAGAACGCGTCGTTTGGACAGCGCCTTGCATCACGGCATACGTTCGAGCCCTCTTCCAATGCGTCTCCAAGCATACGGGTGGGTGCAGATGGCGGTATGGAGATGAGCTTCATTCCCTTTGGTGCATCCGATGGCGACATGGCCGCGCCTATACAAAGGAAGAATGACAGACGGAAAGGCGTAGAGATGTTCGGTGCGGGTATGGAGAAGGGGATGACGGAACCCAACATGGAGATGAATGAAAGCGAACGGAGTGGACGGAAACAGCGCAGAAAGGGGATGCGCAGTGGTAGTAAAAATGTATTCAGACGAATGGGTTAGATCAGATTCACCGTCTAGTAATCCTAGTAAGTGTAGTAGACTTTGACTTTCCGTCCAGTGCCGCCAACCTCCGCCAACTTCGACTTGCTCCTCGATGAGATGACTGACCAGTGTAAGTCGCTGAACCGATCCTCACCAGAACTCGAGATCTGAAATACGCTATAGCAACACAGTCTCAGTATGCAGCAGCAGCGAGAATACCGCTCATCAAGTCGCCAGCTGTGAGGGTACCACAGCCAGTCCGTCGCTGATGTCACTTCCTTGTATCTATCTAATACGACACATTTTCAGGTCGAACTCCCACCGGACATCCATCCTCTCCCTGATAGTGTTACGCCTTATGTGAGCCCCCATACTTCTTCATTGTCATCCTCCCTACTCACACTATCTCCGTTCCTTCCCTTTCCCTCAGTTCGTCTATCCGTTCACCCTCGAGCCGCACATCGTCAATCTCGAATCCTCACGACGAAACACCCTCGCAACCTACACCGCCCGCCGCGAAGCTCTCCTTATTTCCCGCGAAGATGAGAAAGAACGACGACGCCTAGAGGCCCTTCGCCGTGTCGCCCCCGGATTCACCGGCACTGGTACCCCGCTACAACCCGTCCGATCGACAATCACAGGCTCGTCCGAGGCGCATCCTTGGGAGAGCAAAGGCGGCGTGGCCGATGATATAGATAGCCTCGTCGACCAACTTGAGAGGATGGCTACGATGTCGAGCTCGAGGGGGGCTTGATCGATTGTATGTGTCATTCCATCATTCTGTATGCTGATCGCTATCATCTGATGCTAGGCTTTGCAGCCTGGAGGTTTGGTGTAGTCTTGACTGGATAGCCGCTTGGCGAGTACACCATGGAATAGCCAACAAGAAGGACGAAAACGAGCCTATTGTAAAGGACATGCTGTAGATGCTACCGGGTGGACCAAGTAACCTTCGGCCCCAGTAGGCGAGTGAATCGATATTAGAATAGTCCTTCGACTATCTTGGGCGTTGGACGGTAATCCGTGGACAGTCAACCACTGGCACAGATGAGACCAAGAGTAGCTGCACACCGCAAAGCTCTAGTCTCCCCTAGGCATACTCAAGAGTCGGGATGAAGACAGTCGTTCACCCTCCACGCAAAGTTCACACTCTCGATTAAATGCATATACTGTAATTACAGCAGTCTGCAATACACTGTTTCCCGGTATGTTTGTGCTGACTTGGCTTAGTTTACGAGGTATTATCCTGAACATGAGCTGGCTCTGCAATCGGCCGGAAGTCCTTGTCCTCGGTGGCCCCTTTCTCGAGCTCGTCGCTCATTCGCTTGAAGCCAGCTTCAAAACGTATACATGGTGAGGTTGAAGAGCTCCACGGTCGTCAAAGTTCCTTCAAGATCGAGGGACTCTTTGGTTGGGCACATGAGCTTTACAATCAGCACTATACTCCTGTATTAAGCGAGATATCTTTCCATACGTATACAATACCATGCTTTTAACCGTTCGATACAACCCATGGGTCTTCTGTCGTCGACACTTTAGATATCGATGACCTCCTTAATGTAGACTGACCATTGCCAAGATCACCCCCACTGCTGGCATGCGGTGATTTTTGATTCGATGGATATGTTCCCGACAGCGAGAAAGCCGACGTTTGACCAGAAAAAGCGTACGTCGTTGTCGGGGACGGCGAGAACGACCCTCGTCCACCCATCGAGAGGAGGGATCCCGAAGGAAACGCCGCAGAATTAGGTGATGAAAGGGAAAGACGTAGGTTGCGCGTCGGTTCGAAGGGCTGGGCTTTGCTGGACAGCGTTGACGAGCCAACGGAGCTCATCGATCTAGACAGTGACGATGACGGTGTAGTGGTTTGGGGGAAGACTGGGGTGTGGTGCGATAATCCGGATGTCGGGGAGTGGGTGGATGCCGAAGACCCAACATGGGGGACCGATGAGGAAGTAGCGTGTAGCCCTGGGGGATGAGCAAGGCCGAGAGGAAGAGGTATTGAGGTGGAATCGTTTGCTGTTCGATATGATTGTGATCTAGGCTGATGGCGAGAGAAAGAAGGGGGTGAAATTGGTTGTTGACAAGACCTCTGCGTAGATTGGCCCGGACGCCCAATCGTACCAGGGTGTGACCGACGTCGTTGTTGAACTTCCCCTCCCGAAGTATCTCCATACACGGCATCCCAAGCGTCACCATTCTGAGAACCGCCCCGTTCCGTGACCTCTATCTGTCGCTCGAGCTCCGCGAGCTGAGCCTCGAGATCTGGGATCACCGAATTCTCCAGCCTGTCCTTCTTCACCGTCAGCCGTTCTAATCTCTGACTCAACGATGTGCATTCTCCCTTCATGCTCTCCTTCCTCTTCCTTCCTTCTTCCTCTCGCTTTTCGCGTTCTGCTCTGACCTCGTCAGCTTCCTTCTTCACCGTGCCCAGAATGGCCTCGGATTCCGACACTTTCTCCTTCCATCCTGGAAGTTCCTCCTCGTCGGCTGCCGTCTCCTGCTCGACTTGTTCCCTTGCTTCGTTTGCACGTCGCACAGCGTCCTCGAGGGCACGGACGCGTTGGCGCGCTTTCCCTTCCGCAATATTCGCCTTCTCCGATGCTCGTTTCAGAACATCGATCTCGGCGCGCAAGCTAGTTGCCGTTTTATTCGCATCCCGTCTCGAAGACTTGAGCGCAGTCTGCAGCGTATTCTGTTCAGAATGCAATGCACTCAGCTGATGCGACAGCGTCCGCAGTCGTTCGTCAGGCGTGGGTGTTTGTGACGGCGACGGAACAGACTGCGAAGTCTCGTTCGCGTTACTCATCGATGAAACCAACGCTTCCGGAACAGCAACAACGCTATGATCATCGCTCCTCTCGTTATCCACCGCTGTGCTCTCAGCGTCTACACAGCCCACTGAGCGTTCAACATGCTGAACACACGTGTTTGCTTACCTTCGGTCGTGACCTGCTGCCGCATCGTCCCACCACTGACGAGAGCGAGGTCTATATCATATTGTCTCCCTGGGTGAAGTCCATAGATGACGATGATGGCTTCGTTGGCATGGTGGTTCATGCGCAGGATGACGCGTTGCCAATTGGAACCGTTCACGTCGACTGAGAGCCCATGGGAGATCGCGTCTGGAATGATTCCTCGCGAGTCCACAAGTGCGTCGCCGCTGACGTCGTTCGGGGCATTAATGATGGGTTCTGGTTCTTCATCGGTGGTTCGGTGCGCATCGAGGGAGGAAGAAAGGATGAAGGTGGCAGAGACGGATGTTATTTCTCGTACTGCAAGAGTGAGGTGAGGTGTCCATGGACGTATGGCGTGCCATTCGGATGAACTAGATGTCGACGGATCCGGGGCAGAGCTCGCTGGCATATCACCCATCACAAGTTGAAGTGGTATTGCCCTAGAAAAACTTTCAAAGGCGGAGTGTGTTATGTCGAAAATCTAGAACAGAGATGAGTTAAGATGTTTTATATCGATTCTTTGGCCAAATACGCAGTGGTATGGTTGAGTGACACAAGCACGGTCGCTGGTGGCTAAAGCCTCTTAGGCTTGAATAAGCAGACGTTGTTTGGATCTAAAGCTCTTGGCAAACAAAACCCAAATAAGGAAATCCTTGAATGTCGGTCCCGATGACAAGAATATCCAGGAACCCGGGAGACTGCTCCTCGAGCTAACGCTGAGATGGCTTACTCCCTGAGATGATCATTCCATTCTCAGGAGCTGACCTGACTGTCGAAATGGTTAAGTCGAACAGATCATTCAGCACACGCTGAGATGGTCAGTGGTCACGGCGATAGTGGAATTTCTCAATGATGTTCTCAATCCCCTCTTGTTCGAAGGGGTTCAGTCTGCTTTAAAGAAGACTGTCGACGCTGCGTTCTTGGACCTAGGTCATATATCCTGGCCCTTGGATAGGATATGCGACAGGTGGATTCCAATCCTTGTATGATAATACGTACCCGTGTATAAGTACAGTATGATATCTAGTCTCCCGTAGGCAGCCACTTAGGTAGGAAGACAGTCGTTCCTACTCTCAGTATATCTGAGTTTCACAATTTTTGTGGTGGTCGAGTCGTGCTTCCCTTCAACTGCTTGAAGCTCAGGCTTCCAGTTCAACAGTCTCAGTCAGACTCGCTCTCTGACCCATCACTAGTAGCTTCACAAATCCTCTTGCAATGAGATGGTTTTTTAAATTGTATTACAATGCGGCCAAAAATGCGTACCCGCGACTCTTGTTAGCCTGGTGACCAACCGTTTATCAACAGCTTGCCTCGTAGATGGTCTGGTAAAATCCGTGAAAATCTTAAAGTGATGCAGATGGTCCAAATTTCAGCCCACCTCGTCGGGAGAGGTACATGAATACAGACAAGGATCCAGTAGACTTGGTCATGAAGAAATACAGTACAAATTTCGCGTAGAATTATTCATGAGTTGCAGTCGTTAAAAACAAAAAAAGGGACCTTAAGCCTTTTCAAGCGATTCATGCTTCTCGTCAGTGCCCTTCTTCCTAATAACATCTTCCAAATTCCTCCTTCCAACCTCACGGCCAATGGCCCAAGCGCTGAAAGTATGTCCTTGAGAAAACACCTCCTCGATCTCCTCGAGCGTGCGACCTGCCGTCTCGGGGAAACAGAAGAAAAAATGAATTGCCGCCGCAAAGTTGAAGGATGCGAACACAAAGTACGTCTTCCATGCAATGGAGGACAGCCCAGGCGGGACAGCCCAGGCAAGTGCAAAGTTGAAAAGCCAGTTTGTTGCCGTTGACAACGATACCGCTTTTGCGCGAACCTTCATCGGGAAGATCTCCGCTGGGTAAGTCCATGAAACCGGGCCGATCGTGATGGCAAACGAGCAGACGCAGAGGTAGGAACAAGCGATAATACCTTTCGTCACTGACTCGTGGTTGGTAATAACCCAAACAGGGGAGTTGGAACCAGGGACTTGACCCCAAGCTCCGTATGTGCCCTGGAGACCACCAACAAGGCAGAGGAAGAACCCCATGAAAGTGGCACCAATGATCAAAAGGGGACGGCGACCCCATTTGTCGATAAAGAGGATGGCAGGGATGGTGAGCACTACGTTCAGCACATATTGCACGGAGTCGGCGATGAGGTTACCACGTCGACCCGTGAGACCAGCTCCCTCGAACACATAGATGATGTAGTACATCATAACGTTCATTCCAGACAATTGAGACCACATCTGGAGTGAGCAGCCAAGGACAACGCGGCGGAGGATGCCAGGCTTGAGCAGGTCTTTGTAGGACTTGGCTCCCTCAAGTCGCTCGAAGTGGACTTGTTCCTTGATCTCTTCATACTCCAGTACGACCAATTCGTTATTGCGGTCTCCGTTTCCGTGAAGATCAGCAAGGATTTGCAGGGCCTCTTCTTCACTACGTTTACTGTGAGCATCGAGTGCTGCTTCTCAGCGAATGAAATAAAACCTTACCGATCGTGATCAAAGAGCCAACGGGGGGATTCGGGGAACCATAACATCCCAATGGCGAGGATAATCGCGGGTATGATCTGAACACCCCACGGAATGCGGAAGGATGCAGTACCGTTGATGTATGAACATCCGAATTGAACAAAGTACTGTAACATGATACCCCAGGTGATTGACCATTGTTGCATGGACACGAGACGACCGCGGATGGAGGGCGCGGTGATTTCTGATTGGTAGATGGGGACGACGGTGGACGCTAGACCAACGGAGATACCGGCGATGACGCGACCGGTCACCAGCATGCCACGGTTCTAACAAACAGTCTGACTGAATGAGAGTCGCCTTGAGACCAGGGAGAACGTACGACCGATGCACATTGCAAAACACCGCCGACGACCCAGATTAAACCTGAGAGTATGATGGTGTTCTTCCGACCAATTCGATCGGCGAGAGCGGTGACCGCAAGAGAGCCAACCAAGGAGCCGGCAGGCATGGAAGCCACGATGGCTCCTTGAGCGTTGGAACCGGGCTGAGGGACATGTCGTCAGTAGTTGCTAGAGCGTAGTTAAAACTCTACTTACGTTATTAAATACTTTGAAGTAGGCTTCATTCTTCACGCCAGTGAGACAACAGGGGCGAGATCAAGGCAGGTGTTCACTCACGCTCAACACACCAGACATGGAGGCAATGTCCAGTCCAAAAAGACCACCACCGATGCATGCGAAAGAACCTACAATGTACTGGCAAGAGCAGATTGACATCAGAAAGTGCATCTGGTAAGTCATTTGCTGCAACACTTACGGGGTTTCCTGCGATACGTGCGCTGTACTACATATATCAAGTCATTAGCAACGTCGGAACCTACTGCAGGGTGGAGGAATACTCACGCTAGGCATGGTTACGACCTCCCTCTCGGTAGGGGGGAAAGAGAGACGCCTTGGAACCTAATGCAGGGAAGACGGCTCAGGATTTATGCTTTCTTCCCTTAAAGTCCTAGCGGTCACTGATGACGGACCATAGGTCTCATGAGTGGAGCATCAACTGAATAACCCAACAGAGCAGGTCATGAGACACCATGAGCCGTAATCTCTTCGGCTGCGGCTGGTCAGACATGTTACCAAGTGAGCTGCCTGTAATGGTCACTTTTACACAAACGGGGCAAGAAAAAGGAAGTGTGTACATGACATACCTTTATGCCGCGGGCCGGGGACTTTCCGTTTGCACCGATCCACTGCGATCGCTCTCACAGAGTGAGTGGTCGCCTCCCAGATACCGTAAGCGGCGATGCAAGACTATCATGGGACGATGAATCCTGAGGCCTGAGGCCTCATGTCGGACGAAGCACGCCAAAAATAGAATCCTTGAACTCCATCCAGAGAAAAAATATGCCGAGCCGCTCTGCCACACGGCGCAACATGCGTCACTGTGTACTGAAAAGGGTGGAAGCTGAGCTCCACTCCTGTTAGACGGGTCAGGACGAACAAATCGCAACCCAGATGGAATACGCTTACATGGGACACACCTTCCCCAACTGACATACGGCGGTCTAAAGAACACCTGGTTTCAGAAACTGATCATGTTCCCACCATGCAACCGTCAACGCTTTGAATCATCTTTCATTGCTTCGGGAGGCGAGGCTGCCGAAAGACGGAAGAATATGACACACCATCAAACCACTGTCTCACACGAGTCTGCACTGTAAGGATCGTCACGGTACATCTAAACACCACACCCTTCCACGGTATACCTCTCAAGTGGTACTTACACCAGCACTTGGTCTTGCCATGCTCGATCGGTGTCCAATGTTCTTGCTCGAATGGAATACAGAGACTTGACTCCCGCATAAGGCGCGCGTTCTTCATGGGGTTCCGCGCTGGAAAAGAATCGTCAGCCATGCTGTTTTTTTTTGGGATGCGACGCCTTAAGAGAACGCCAAAAACGTTCTGTTCTTCCACGCGACGCTGAGGAAGCTCATGAAAAACAGCAGTACTTACGATCTACCGCTTCGTTCCTTGATGTCGTCCTCACATACTCCCCGCTCACATCAGGGGATGATGGCGATGCACTTGTTGCCAAGGGTTGGGACAAAACCTTCTGGAAAGCGGGTGTACATATCGTCGTGGGTTGTCTCAAGGAGCTGGGGGACAGTGGTCTTCAAGTCTACGAGGATCGGAGCTTTCGCACCCGTGTCACGACGGATCGATCTCGAGTAACTGACCTTGAATCTCCTCCCAGATAGTGCAGGACCAAGGCCCAAGGATACTAGTAGCATCCACTGACACTGTAGTCACCTCTAACATGTCAGCTTTCATCAACACCTATCATGGTGCCTGTTCAGAGTATAATTCGCGTCTTTTTCCGCCATGATGCTCACTGCGTTCTGATACCGCGCCGAGAAGTCGACCTCCAAGTTCTTCACACCGATCGCGATCTGTACTGCACCGTCGATCTTTGCTCCTTCCTTTTCTTTGCCATACCGACAGTTCTCCCGACAAATGAAGCCCTAAGAGAGAGAGGGCGAATGGGAAATGTTAATGAGGAGTTACGAGCTGTTGCGAGACGCAAAGAAAGATGGAGTCAGAGTCCCCAAGTCCTCGCATTTGGTATGGTAAGCTCGATAGGAACAGCAGCCTGAGGTCGTTCTGCTGCAACAGCCTGCAACAGCTGACCTAGGGCAGAAAAAACACAACAATTCTAAGATATGGAACTCACACCAGGTCTCTCCTAGTCTCCCCTACTAGACAAACCAAAGAGTCGGGATGAAGACAATCGTTCACCCTCCTCTATGGGTCTCTCCCAGAGACCGAGTCATGGGGCCACAGGCCTGAGGCTGAGCGCTGAGGCTTGAATGTGTCCATAACAGTACAAAATTCGTGTAGAAATAATTCACGAGTCGTCCCATTTGTTTCAATCGTTTAAAAGAGACTTTAAGCCTTTTCACTGGCAAGCGATTCATGCTTCTCGTCCGAAGTGCCTTTCTTTCCAATAACATCTTCCAAATTCCTCCTTCCAACCTCACGGCCAATGGCCCAAGCGCTGAAAGTATGTCCTTGAGAAAACACCTCCTCGATCTCCTCGAGCGTGCGACCTGCCGTCTCGGGGAAACAAAAGAAGAAATGAATTGCCGCCGCAAAGTTGAAGGATGCGAACACAAAGTACGTCTTCCATGCAATGGAGGACAGACCAGGCGGAATAGCCCAAGCGAGCGCAAAGGTGAAAAACCAGTTTGTTGCCGTTGCCAACGATACCGCTTTTGCGCGAACCTTCATCGGGAAGATCTCCGCTGGGTAAGTCCATGAAACCGGGCCGATCGTGATGGCGAACGAGCAGACACAGAGGTAGGAACATGCGATAATACCTTTTGTCACTGACTCGTGGCCGGTGATAACCCAGACAGGGGAATCGGAACCAGGGACTTGACCCCAAGCTCCGTATGTTCCCTGGAGACCACCAACAAGGCAGAGGAAGAACCCCATGAGAGTGGCACCAATGATCAGAAGGGGACGGCGACCCCATTTGTCGATAAAGAGGATGGCAGGGATGGTGAACACTACGTTTAGCACATATTGCACGGAGTCGGCGATGAGGTTACCACGTCGACCCGTGAGACCAGCTCCCTCGAACACATAGATGATGTAGTACATCATAACGTCCATCCCGGAGATCTCAGACCACATCTGGAGGGAGCAGCCGAGGACAACGCGGCGGAAAATGCCAGGCTTGAGCAGGTCTTTGTAGGACTTGGCTCCCTCAAGTCGCTCGAAGTGGACTTGTTCCTTGATCTCTTCATACTCCAGTACGACCAATTCATTGTTGCGGTCTCCGTTTCCGTGAAGATCGGCAAGGATTTGCAGGGCCTCTTCTTCACTACGTTTACTGTGAGCATCGAGTGCTGCTTCTCAGCGAATGAAATAAAACCTTACCGATCGTGATCAAAGAGCCAGCGGGGGGATTCGGGGAACCATAACATCCCAATGGCGAGGATAATCGCGGGTATGATCTGAACACCCCACGGAATGCGGAAGGATGCAGTACCGTTGATGTACGAACAGCCGAATTGAACAAAGTACTGTAGCATGATACCCCAGGTGATTGACCATTGTTGCATGGACACGAGACGACCGCGGATGGAGGGAGCGGTGATTTCTGATTGGTAGATGGGGACGACGGTGGACGCTAGACCAACGGAGATACCGGCGATGACGCGACCGGTCACCAGCATGCCACGGTTCTAACAAGCAGTCTGACTGAATGAGACTCGCATTGAGACCAGGGAGAACGTACGACCGCTGCACATTGCAAAACACCGCCGACGACCCAGATTAAACCTGAGAGTATGATGGTGTTCTTCCGACCAATTCGATCGGCGAGAGTGGTGACCGCAAGAGAGCCAACCAAGGAGCCGGCAGGCATGGAAGCCACGATAGCTCCTTGAGCGTTGGGACCGGGCTGAGGGCCATGTCGTCAGTAGTTGCTAGAGCACAGTCAAGACTTTACTTACGTTATTGAATACTTTGAAGTAGGCTTCATTCTTCACGCCAGTGAGACAACAGGGGCGAGATCAAGGCAGGTGTTCACTCACGTTCAACACACCAGACATGGAGGCAATGTCCAATCCAAAAAGACCACCACCGATGCATGCGAAAGAACCTACAATGTACTGGCAAGATCATATCGATATCAGAAAGTGCATCTGATAAGTCATTAGCTGCAACACTTACGGGGTTTCTTGCGATTCGCGCGCTGTACTACACATATCAAGTCATTAGTAACGTCGGAACCTACTGCAGGGTGGAGGGATACTTACGCTAGGCATGGTTACGACCTTCCTCTCGGGAGCGGGGAAGAACGGGTCAAGATTTATACGTCAAAGTCCCAGCGACCTACTGATGACGGACCGTATGCCTCATGAATCATGATGGGAACATCGACCGAGTAACCCAACAGAGCAGGTCATGAGACACCATGAGCCGTAAATCTCTTCGGCTGCCGTCGGCCAGACACGCCACCAAGTGAGCTGCCTGTAATCATCACTTTTGTGTATGTTGACAGTCGTGGAGTGACACGGATGGGAATACGGTGGGGTAGTTTGGAACATACATAACTTCATTCCGGCGGGCTGTGACCTTCCGTTTGCACAGAGCGACTGGTCCCATATGATGTTGCCACCATTGTAAGCAATGCAAGATTGTCATGGGAAGATGAATACCCATGTCGGACGAAGCATGCCAAAAATACAATCCGTGAAGTCCATGAGACAAAATGTGCCGAGCCTCTCCCAGACGGGGGATAAGGAGAAGCGTGAAGTTTGACGTCTACTCCTGTGAGACGGGTCAGAACGAACAAATTGCAACCCAGATAGAATGCGCTTACAGGGGACATACCTCTCCCCAGCTAACATGCGGCAGCCTAACGAACACCTGGTTTCAGAAACTAATCAAGTTCCCACCAGGCCACTGTCAACGCTTCCTATACTCTGAATCTTCTTTCATTGCTTCGGGAGGTACCATCAAACTACTGTCTCACACGAGTCTGCACGGGGATCCTCACGGTGACATCTAAACACCACATATTTCCACGATATTCCTCTCAAGTGGTACTTACTCTAGTAAGATCTTCCAAACATCGTCCAGCGCTTCGCGTCCTGACCACATCCAACACACATGGTCTTGCCATGCTCGATTGGCGTCCAACGTTCTTGCTCGAATGGAATACACAGAGACTTGGCTCCCGCAGAAGGCGCGCGTTCATCCTGGGGTTCCGCACTGGAAAAGAATCGTCAGCCATGCTGTTTGTTTCGGGACGCGACGCCAAAGGAATCTCAGGAAAAACAACAGCACTTACGATCTGCCGCTTCGTTCCTTGATGTCGTCCTCACACACTTCCCGCTCACACCAGGGGATGATAGCGATGCACTTGTTGTCAAGGGTTGGGACAAAGTCTTCCCACCGCGTGACTTCCTTCACGCGTTCATTGTACTCCTTGAGGGCTTTGTTGTACATATCGTTGTGGATTGTCTCAAGGAGCTGAGGAATGGTGGTCTTCAAGTCTGCGAGAGCGATCGGAGCTTTCGCACCCGTGTCACGACGGACCGCGAGAGTTTGCCGCTTAGCAAGATCATTGGGTCCGATCTCAAGACGAAGCGGGACACCCTGACGCAACATGGAGGTCAGTGGCTCACATCGTCAATATAACAACCGATGCCAAACCTTCTGTTCCCAGTCATTGAACTTATAACCAGGAGTGTAGCCATCCCGGAGGTCCGCTTTTGCACGAATGTCGAGTTCGAGGAGGGATTTGGCGAGCTCGTCGCAAGCATCGTTGATCTTGTTCCTGTCAGCATCGCCAGTCTTGGCTGTTATACCACAGGGAACAACGACAACTTGGATAGAAGCAACACGAGGAGGGAGAACCAATCCCTGGTTATCACCGTGCACCATGACCATAACCCCAATAGTACGCGTGGAGAGACCCCAGGAGTTTTGCCATGCAAAAATTTTGCCCTGGCCAGTAGGATCGTTGGGGTCCTCGACCACGATGTTGAACATCTCTGGTCTGGAGAAGTTTTGGCCAAGACAGTGCGAGGTACCCGCCTGGATACCGCGGCCGCTAGCGGGGATGAAGCCCTCGACGGTGGTGGTATAAAGAGCACCAGCGAATTTTTCCTTCTCGGACTTCACACCTTTGATCATAGGAACAGCAAGAAGCTCCTCGTAGACGCGTCGGTAGAGTTCAAGAATTTCGAGAACTTCCTTGTCAGCTTCAGCCTTGGTAAGGTGAGCGGTATGCCCCTCTTGCCATAGGTATTCACGGGTTCGGAGGAAAGGCTCTGTGAAGACGTATCGTGAGCGCATGATATGAAGATGATGCACGATCACGCACGTGGATGCTTGAACTCCCACCGTACCACGTTGTTCCATAGATTAAGTTTCAGGGGCAAATCTCTATGACTCTTGATCCACTTGGAATAGTCTATAGAGAAGTTATCAAGCTGTCACTTTGAAGGAAGGAATTGAGACGTACAAGGGTACATGACAGTCTCGGACGTCGGGCGGATGGCAATGGGCTCTTCCAAGTCCGAAGATCCACTGAAATGATTGCTTGTGACGGTAGTCTTTTGATTCTAGGATAGACTTACGCTCTGGTGACCCAGGCGACTTCAGGGGAGAAGCCCTCAACATGGTCCTTTTCCCGCTCGAGAACTTTAGATGAGACAAACATTGGGAACGACGCGTTCTGTACGCCCATAGCTTTGATTCTCTTGTTGAACCAGTCTTGCCAATATATCAGCGAGCGTTCCAGAGATATCGATCTCGAGTAACTGACCTTGAATCTCCTCCCAGATACTGTAGGACCAAGGCCTCAGGATATAGCATCCACTGACGCTGTAGTACTCTAACATGTCAGCTTTCATCAACACCTATCATGGTGGCTGTTTAGAGTATAATTCGTGTCTTTTCCGCCATGATGCTCACGTTCTGATACCACGCCGAGAAGTCGACCTCCTTCTTTACACCGATCGCGATCTGTACTGCACCGTCGATCTTTGCTTCTTCCTTTTCTTTACCGACAGTCTTTGGGGCCGGAGGATCGGTCTTGAGAGCAGCGAAGTCGACTTCTTCTACTTTAACGCCCTCTGTTTCGAGGCTCTTGAGGTATGTTGCGATGTCTTTCCCTGACAAAAACACGGTCGAACTCGAGGATGATGCGTGCATCGCAAACGCAGCCGAGGAAGAAGCGATTGATGAGTCGATCACTGTGACCACCTTGGGGAAGTTGTCCTTGTTCAAAGCTAGCAACGACACTGCGATCGATCATGTGAGGCATTCCCCGCGATGCCAGACATACTAGAAAACGCACGAGAGTTCTTATCGAGCGCGAAAAATTCGATAAGAAGGTCTTCCGAGGCCAAACGCAATTCCTTGAGGCTAAGTTTTTTGCCCAGAGCCGATGAGCTCGTTTCGGTCTCATCGCGCGCAATGACGACGACTGGGACTGGGACTGCAGTTTTCGCGGTTTTAGGCTTGTAGACGAGTGTTTTGATTAGCTCGAATGACTTCGGGGCAGAAGAGGAGGTGAGCAAGGCATCGCGCCATGACGCTGGGGAGTTTGTGTCTGGGTGGGATACTGCAGCAGCTGGAGTAATTGACAGGGTAGCTAGAGAAGCTGTTACAGAGTCTAGGGAGGACATGGTGGACGATGATAGAAGGCGGCAGGAACAAGATCGGGGTTTAAGGGCAATGGCAGACTTTGGTGACTCGATAAATCTACCACCGTGCTTTATCAGATCTGACCCGGCCCAACTACGCCACGGGTGAACGGCTACCGCCCGCGAAAGCCCATGAATCCGTCGTACAGCGTGCTGAGCAGCCCGCATACGACTGCCCGAAAAATTTTGCAACGAACAGAACGCGAATCTCAGCACGACCGTGTCTTTTTCACGCCTTCGGTTCACGTAACCTACGCTCGCCTACACACGACCAATTGCTACCTACAACTGACGACGCTCCCCAACGACCTCAAAGCTCTCAGTATGGATAAGAAGGACCGGGAGGGAACATCATAGGTTCTCGAACTTCGTCACTCTTTTCTTTCCCGCAAAGCAACTCCACCAACTGGAACGCGAAAGGAAAGCTGGTGCCTGCACGGATCACTGCGTTTCATAACGCGTCATCGGGCTCGTATATCACTCACCTGGTCCTCGACTAGTGGGGGAAAGTACCCGTCAAACCAGCGTAACACGAGAAAAAGATGTCAACACACCTCGTCACGAGCGTTCCTTTGCCTAATACCTTGTCAGACACGACAACCGCATCCTCCTTGTAATCGAACACTATCCAGAGATGAGCGCTTGAGCACCACACCGTTGCTATCTTTGACACAGTTTTTGCCAAAAAGTACTCACATGGGGTCAACTCGTTCCGGACGACCGGATGGGACGTCAAAGGCTGGAAGGGGAGGCCGGCCGTCTTCGCGACCAACGGACCTACGTTCCCATACGATTCATGTTATCTTGATTGTCCACGACGGACCACATATTCATACACACCTGCACATATCATACCCACGACTTTGTTGCCTTCGTAATATTGCCTGACCAGAGTCTGCACTTCAGTTGCCTGAGAGAGTGACTCGGCGCCTTTCAGGCCACCTGGGATGATCAGAGCATCATAGTTATCCTGAGGGTTTGTTGAGGTCGCTGTTAGATTTCTGTCCGGACACATACGGGGCCAGCATTCAGGGGCTGAAGGGTGGTGTCGGGGAGGATCTTGATACCTCGGGAGCACACGACCAACGCTGGGCTCGTTCCCGCAGAACCGTATGGAGATCCACCACTTTGAACGTTTGCAGATGTACACTCTAGCCCAGCGCGAACGAGCGTGTCATATGTGATCGTACTGTTTGACCGTCAGATGCGTTCAGTTAGATCGGCCCCTGAGTAGACGGACTCACAACTCCATTTCTTCAGTTCCATCGGCAATCAATATGAGTGCCTTCTTGGCCATTGTGTTGTATTTCGGATGTAGGTGTAGATTGCGTACTATCGTCAGTGATCTGGAGCTCGCGGTTGTCTTAGAATGCCAGATAGGTGTCTTGCCAGGCGTCCGTATTAGACGAAGAAACATTGATGGACAAGTGTCAACTACAGAAAGATGTGCTTCTTCCTACCAGTAAATTTACCAAAATCGACAATGCACTCAATGCGCAAATCGGAAATCGAGTCTCCTGCTCCCAATATCATGTCGTACTCAGGTAATGCACTTGTCTCCTGTGAATGGATAGAGTTCATGATGGCGCTTTGTAGTGTCGGTCGTCATCGCGTCCAAGGTCTTGGCACGCTGACAGTTTCGCCAGATATAATACGCCTTCGTGCCAGGGTACAAAACAAGAAGGTTGACACAACAGATGATGATGAGGGGTTTGATTTCCACGTTCATGAGGCAAACGGATCCAGTACGACTGGCTACGGCACCCGAGTGTCGAGAGCACCACACCACCTGTCACGAAACTAATGTCAGTGCTGCGAAGAGCTTGAATCCATTGCAGCACTTACTTGAATGGGATGGGTGTAACTGATACGATTGAATCAATCAATGCATCACAAGCAGAGGAAGACATACGGGTATGAGGAGTCCCGTAACGACTCCCTATCGGGATATCGATAGGATGGCTACTCGGAGACACTAACAAGAAGAATTCGGACTCGACGGAAAACCATATAGAGCAACCAAAGACGGTAGCGTCCATAGGTCCTCGGTAATGACGCACATGGTGACACTTCCTAGCGCTTGCGATGGTATGGTCAACAAGTTGGTTTGGAAGGTAGCAAATCTAGAAACGGGAGTAAGCTGTAACTCGACATGAGGTACCCGGTCATTACCCGGTGTTTCGAAGAGCGTAAGGTAGGGTATTGCATAACCCAAACATAAGACCCCTGTGACGAACATCGTTTAAGAGGCGCGCACGAGATTCATGACTCACAAGATATACACGGCCCATAGGTCATAGTAGTCACATTCGAGGAACATGTTCAACGACCAGGGTTCTGTGTACCAGATTGAAGTAACACCGGTCACCTATCTTGCATTCTCCGGTCAACTGCTTGAAATTCAAGCCAACTACTACTTAGTAGACTGTAGTACCAGTAATACCAGTGACTTTTCGGACACAGTGGGCCATGCATTAGTACTACCAGTAGTACTACTACTAGTAGAAATTACTAGTAGTGGCCACTCACGTGATGGCTCGTTGTCGAACCCCCTTGAAGACTTGCTCATCGACCACAACGGCGACCAGCACTCCTCCGTGCAATGCGGTTCACAAAGCCAACATGGGTGATGCACAGAGGTACTACCTGACGAATATCAGCTTAGATTCTCTCTCAAACTTCCTGCCAGATAGTACCAAAGACACGAAACGTCTTTCCATGTTCTCCGTTCACGTCCACCCAGATGGCTCGCGAATAGCAACAGGAGGTCTCGACGCAAAAGTGCGCATATGGAGTACCAAGCCGATCTTGAACCCCACCTCCGAACGCTCAAATCGACCGCCAAAATCGTTGTGCACCCTTAGTATCCATACTGGGCCTGTGCTCACCGTTCGATGGGCACACTCCGGACGGTGGTTGGCGAGTGGTAGTGACGACTCGATTATCATGATTTGGGACCTTGACCCGTGCGTTCTCTCATACAATACATGGGCTGTTCTCCGACTCACCCAACGTCCGTAATTGCAGGTCAGGCCGGGGAAGGGTTTTCGGTTCAAATGAGATCAACATCGAGAACTGGAAGCCGCTGAAACGGTTAATTGGTCATGAGAGCGGTACGTCTTCATTCTTTGATCATTTGTTCTGTACAAATAATGGTTCTACAGATGTCGTGGACATCGCTTGGGCACCTGAGGATCGCTATCTAGCATCTGTTGGCCTGGATTCAAAAGTTATCATTTGGTGTGGATATACTCTTGGTGGGTTTTGTCATCTCCTTGACACGAGGTTATTCTCGGCGTCAGGCAATCTGATATATTACTAGAACGAATACGAAAATTGGATGAACATAACGGATTTGTAAAGGGTGTATGTTTTGATCCTGTTGGAGAATTTATGGCCACCCAGTCGGATGATAAAACCGTCAAAATTTGGCGGACTACTGACTGGGGCCTCGAGGCCGAGGTAACCAAGCCATTCGAGGATTCACCTGGCAGCACATTCTTCCGTCGTTTAAGGTATGTCGTTCAGTGTTTCCCGATGACGAAACTTTAGTACCGTTTTAGCTGGTCACCAGATGGCGCCCATATCACCGCCTCCAACGCAACAAATAACAGGGGATTTGTTTTCATTGCTGCTGTCATAACGAGAGGCCTTTGGACTTCAGAGATAAGCCTGGTTGGTCATGAGAATACGGTCGAGGTTGCCGTAAGTCATATTGCCTTAGCCTTCTGTTGCTGGCGACTGATGCGTTATAAAGAGCTATAACCCTCATATTTTTTTGCGTAACATGAATGCCCCCATTGCAACCTCAAATATATGCTCTGTTGTTGCTCTTGGAGCCGATGATAGATCAGTTTCCATCTGGCAGACGAAATCCGCTCGACCTCTTATCGTCGCAAGGGAAGTTTTTGAAAGGCAAATAATGGATCTCAGTTGGTGTGTGGGCTTCTTTCCTCTCTCCACCTGTCTTACCTTTTTCCAGGTCTCAGGATGGACTAACTCTATATGCTGCTTCGTCGGATGGAACAATCGCCGTGTTCGACTTTGATGCGGAAGAATTGTCTGGTATAGCACCTTATGGCGCGCAAACGCAATACCTGCAGAAATTCGGCTTTATCCCTCCTCTTGTTCCTGAGGGCTACTCCCACGGCACCAATTATGGAGATGAGCAAGCTCAGACGGCTTCGCGCATCACGCCGCCACCTTCCCCAACCCCCCGCCCAGCTACACAAACAATGCAATCAGATTTTGGCTCAACCGCTGTCAATGGTGGCGAATACATCCACAAACTTGTTGCTAAGAAGAGTAACAAGAAACGTGTCCAGCCTCTTCTCATGTCTTCTATACCTTCTGCATCGACCGCGCCACCCATCCGCGATATTCCACATCCTCAAACGCGACCGCCAGTATCCAGACCTAGACCTACTTCTCCCTCCGTGTCACCTGTGCCCAGTATGCGTGGATTCGATGCAGACATCGAGATGGGCGGTCCGATGGATATGGAGGTACCCATCGATTCCCTTGAACAGAGTCCCGACACAGGTAGAGGAAAGAGGAAAGCGTCAGCTTTGGATGATGATCGCCCTTCCAAGCCTAGAACGTTGGGTGGTGACTTGCCGCGAGACAGCATTGCCATCCGCGAAATTTCCGGTGCAAGTGGACGATGGGAGGCGCCCCGTGTGCTACATACTGTCGACGTTTTGCCGGGACCTCCAATTTTGACGCTCTTGAATGCTAAGGTGGATGGGAGTGAGGATGTGCTGGAGGCTAGGAATTCGGAGGGAGATGGGCCGACGGAGGTGTTGTTCGTAAGCGGCAAGCAGACACAATGGCTGGATTATTTGCCATCGCCAGTGATAGGCCTGACGGCTTCGACGTCATTCTGTGCGGTTGCGATGCAGGATGGGTCAGTGAATGTGTACTCACATACGGGAAGAAGGTGAGCATCATATCCATCTCGCACTTTCAAGACCCGAGTTAACCATGAACATGCCACAGGATTATACCTGCTCTAGGTCTCGGCTCACCATGCGCAATGATAGATAGCTGCAAAACGGCGCTTCTTTTGTTAACTACTTCGGGCAAGTTGATTTGTCTGTGAGTACTCTCAACTACAGTCAACTGCATATCGTGACCCCCACGCAGGAACATCAAGTCACAATCCGCTTACTTTCCTCCCGTTGCGGTCGACTCACTCATCACTACTCCGAATTCTACCATCCTCTCTGCAAGTATTCGACCGAATGGCGCACCCATCATCCAATGTTCATCCGGGGTTACATACACTTTCGACGCTCAGCTTTCTTTGTGGACAAAGCTTAGCGAGCGGTGGTGGACTGAAGGTTCCGATGTTTGGCAGGGCCGCCAAAGGGTGACCAAAGATATCGTTGCTTCCATAGAAGGTGCCATCTCCAACAGCACCGGCACGAGCGAACGCAAGGAAAGACCAGAATGGTGGAGTACCGCGCTGACGTTAGGACATCTAGAGTCTAAGATGCATGCCGCGAAGGCACTTGAAAGTCCTACAGAATACAAGCAAGCACTGCTGTTGTATGCCAAGAAGATCGCCGACGAAGGTTTCAGAGCTAAAGGGGAAGAGCTGATAAAAGACCTATTTGGCCCGATGTTTTGGTGAGCAGGTTTCGAACAGCAGTGATGTCCAGGACTGAAGAGAAACATGCTCAGGCGACCTGGAAGAGATGATTGCTGGTGTCCGACGGTGGTAGGAATGCCAAAACGTGATCTGCTACGCGAAGTTCTCTCTGTTTTCGGTCAGTTCACGGTTCACTCGCCAACGGCATTCTTCTCACCCGTTTCACACAGCGAGAAGCAAAACCTTGACGAAGCTCGCTCTGGATTGGCAGGACATATTGAAGAAAGCGACTAATGATGAATCTACTTGAATCACTTTAATTTGGACTGTTGTACAAACTGTTGTATCGCATTTTGGAGCAGGTTTCATACTACGGATAAGCATATCTGATTTTTTTGTGCACCGCGTAACGTCCTCGGATTGGTGGGCACGTTGTGATCGTACGTGGTTGCTTCTACTATCCACCTTGGGGTGAACAGTTCCATTGTTGGCCATCGCCTCGCAAGTTATTCATCCACCCGCCGCCGCCAGATCACGATCGGAGTCAGTGTGCCTTCTCATCTTACATTGACGACGATAAATATTCGACAGTACTAATTCACAATCAGAATCGCACCACCGTACCCAAATCAACGACATTTGAGACAACCCTCCCGCTAATCCTTCATGGCGGATCCTTCTGAACAGTCCGTACCCAAGAGGACCGTGGCCAAAACATCGAAATCTCGACCGGTCTTCCTAGCAAAGAATACGAAGGCAGCCAGAAAGGTCATGGACGGGCAGAGCCCCTCCGACTCGTCCGATAGCCGTTCCGCCACCAGTGCTACCCTCAGCGGTCTGAATGATCGTGAGTCTTTCTCTCTCGAGCGAATTGTATAGTTGTTTCAGCCCCATTCCGATCTTTAGAATCGGATTCGGTTACTCGCCCGAAACTCAACAAAGGTGAGCGCGTGAGATTGTGCCACATGTGAAAGCTGCTGCATGATCCACAGGAAACATGATCCACCACCCTCGTCAATCGAACCTTGACATGGGAGCCAGGAAAGTTACTTTCGAGAACAACGATGACTCAGGGAGCGACGATGGCACGTTGCGCGCCGACCAGTCTCCACGTCGTTCTCCCCCAGGTCTCCAGTCTGAGTTCCCGTTACCCATGGAACGTGCGGGCCAGGTGAAAAGAGCTATGCGAAGGAGTAAGTATCTACGTTCTGCTCCTTTCGATGACGGTGAGAAAGACTCCGATGTAGCGCAAGACTTGCAGCACGCTGCTGCGAATTGTAAGCATTAAAACTCGAATTTTTGATGATTCACTCAGATCTCTCAAGTCAATAGCCGGCCGTTGAAAAGGACCCGGCACTACGATTCTAACAGAGTCGAGCGTACGACGTGGAAAAGTCCCGGCCTCAGTCGAAAAGAGTTCAAGGGGGTTCAAAGACGGTACTCACGCATGTCAGTCGGTTCAGCGATTCGACAGAGATCGTCACGGGAAACCAATGTGGATGCAGATGCACCGGACTGTCATATTGAAAATGGGACTGTTCTTGTACCTCAGGCTGCTGATGCTAGTGGCCCAGAAGATCCATATGAGTGAGTTACATAGCTATGTAAGGTGTCTTGATGATTACACCTTCTTGACAGGCCACCCGGACAATACCTTATCACTAAAGCTGCCAGAAAACTTGATGACCAAGTTGGAAAGAAGTCATCACGGCCACCTAGCATGCCCGGGCAACCACCAGACATTGAAGGTAAGAATGAACTTTATTTAATTGTTTGAGGCTGATGATTAGTGGACCCAAAGAGGAGTCATCATCATCATCTGGAAATGAAGATGAGGATCTCCCTCAGTTCACAAAGCCACCAGAGTCTATCCTGAAGGTGCTGGAGAGCATCTCATCAGCTACTGTTCAAATTCACCACATGGAACGACTACCCTTCTTACGCTGTAATCTTCAAAAGGGATTTCTTCTCACCTGCCAATCACTTGGTGTTGACATTGAAGACCATCCCAGCCCACAATCATCTATTTCTGTGGTCTATAGCTACAAGCCTCCAATTCCAATCCCAGGCAATACCAGAGATCATCCAACAATCATTGTAAAGAGCTTGATGAAGGACTGGAAGTGCCCATTCTGCAACTTATATAGGAAATTTCCGAATTCTGCAATATTAAACAAGCACCTATCTTGGGACCACCCAAGTGTTGATGTATTGTGGACACAGGTATTTTTATTATATTTGTTTTCACAATATTGGGCTCAACAAGCTTTTAGGATCATACCACACTCTACTTGAACATCCATGATCCTGAATCAGAATTGTAAGTCTGTTATGGATAGGTAAGGCAATGTATTGATTGTCTAGTAGTTCTATTAGGTCAACTCCTCAGCTTCCAGTCAGAGAATCATCTGTCATGGACTTCACTTCCAATGTTGCACATCTTGAGAGTGTTCAGGGAACTGATGTTGATCAAAAGGCCCCTTACATCTTCTCTGTTACATGCTCTGTTGAGTCAACTGGATCCAAGTCCTCAACACCTTTCAGCTCTCGAGATGAGTTGAAATGTTCAACTGGAAAATACGAGGCAGCTGTTGGTTCTGGGAGCAGAGATACCTCTGTATCAGCCATTTCACAAGGTCAAAGAGGTAATGCTCGGGCTGGCCTTGCTCCCATGGCCACTCTTCCATACTTGCCAGAAACCAATGAAGGTGGCATTGTTCACTATTCATGCAGACCTGGTGGTCCCAGACTATTTGACATCTTAAACACACAGTCCCTTCAACCATTTGGTATTCTCAAGTGGGTGATAGTGGATAGAGAGGAGGAGCTGTTTGAACTGGATGACATTCTTGATGAAGATAAGATGATGCAAGCATTATGGTTCAGGTGGATTTTCATAAACAGGTAAGTTTACTCACCAGAGATACACATAATGACTTCGGCACTGAAGTTGATACTTTGCCAGAAATAGGTTTGTTGCAAACTACTTTGATGGAACGAAGACTTTCATCAAGGAGAATTGGCAACTTATCAACCAAGGAGCTGGGCTATTGGCTTTGAGGGCATGGCTATTGGTGAGGATCACTTTGTCATCTAGTGTAATACTTATATTCTGATTGTATAGATACTGAACAGGTGCTCGCTATTAACAAGTTCTTGTTAGCTACAGAAGTTGCCACACTCATGAGATATTACCAGGAGCTTGCAAGTATAGTGGCATTGTAGCATGTACTATAGTGGAATTACATATGTTGGTGTTGCTTTCTATGTACAGCCACCTTAGGATCGTACATCGTCAATGACCCGCTCATCGCCGTATTCCCAAACACCACGTTATCACCTTCTGGAACACGGTGGACAACCTGTAGCATGTCTGTATATTTAAGGCGCTTGGTTTCAGGAAAGAAAGCCCGCTTCCAAGATCATGAGCTTGACCTGGAGCTAGGTATGACACATGTACAGTCCCAATCACGTCTCGGGTGGTAATCTTCATGCTCCGGAAACAGATTTAGCCTATGTAACTGACCAGATCATTGTCATGGGCTTCCCAGCAATCGGAGTGGAGAGTGTTTACCGCAATCCCCGTGCAGACGTCCAGCGGTTTCTGTCAGCTAGGCATGATTCAGATTTCTGGGTGTTCAACTTTTGCCCATTGAAAGAAAATGCCTACCATGCAAGCGTCTTTGAGGGTCGAGTCAGCCGGTATCCATTCCCTGATCACAAGTCGGTCTTTGATCTTCTCCTGGTGGATTGGACTCTTACGTGTCCTTGTCCAGCGTGCCACCATTCATCTACTTCCCATTAGTGACGAGAGAGATGCACGCTTGGTTATCTGGATCGAAGGATCGAATATCGGTACTCCATTGCAAAGGTCCAGCACCTTTTTACCCCTTACCCCTTTCGCCTAGTGACTGTCATTTAGCCGGGAAAGGGAGATCGGGTACCCTGGCGTGTGCCTACTTGCTGTCGTACTGCCTTTCTCCTTCCAGGCCAATTACAAACTCATTTCAAGATGGCCTGAGCGAATGGTCGATTCTCGGCGAGAAGGATGGTCTCCAAACGCCGTCAGAGGCTTCTGTATCACCTGAGCTACCATCCACCAATAATCACCTACCTGCTCGCCCTGAATCCATTCCTCCACCCGCAGACCTACCTCGGGTTTCGTCCGAGCCATCGATGACGACACTCGAGGAGGTCCTCGACCTCCATAGGTCTCGACGCATGAAACCTTCTTCAAAGACTTTTCGACATTCGCCGGAAGTCGTGCTCTCCAAGAAACCGAATATGGGCGTAAGCATACCGAGCCAACAGCGCTGGCTTCATTACTGGTCGCAGATCCTGGAAGGCAAAGGACCCTTGTCGCTGCAAGTGTCCGGGAAGAGCTGCCCCACAAACTCGCCCATCAATCCGGCTCCGAGCCGAACGGTTAAACTCACAAAACTCACCATCCGAATGCAGGAATTGTCTGGGATACAACCTCACCTGGTACAAGCGGCGAGTATTGCCATCACGAGCACTGGGAAAGGGCGTGGCGTCAATGAATCCAAGAACGGCAGACTCTGGGCATATCTGGCACGATATAGTGATGGCTTGATTGAAGAACTCAAACGTTGGGATGTGTCAAGCAGTTTGGGAACGAGCACAGGAGAACTCGATCCCTTCAGCACGGATCGATGGGACAAAGCCA
The DNA here is from genome assembly GCA_038089555.1 of Chalciporus chontae. NCBI lineage: Eukaryota > Fungi > Basidiomycota > Agaricomycetes > Boletales > Boletaceae > Chalciporus > Chalciporus chontae. The sequence goes on from JBBPLD010000033.1 coordinate 96,770, forward strand.
ATATGGTACGCAGTTTTGCATGCATGGACATTGCCGACATCCATTTTGTCCAAGACAGTGACGATGTATGTTCACTGCTCAATCTTTTTTATTTATGCTCATGCATGCCTTTTTCTTTTTTTGAACAATTATGACAGCGAAGGAAGATCGTTACATATGTACTGCACCCCCAGGATGAGCCTAATGAGGAGGACTGGGTTCAACTGACACACGATAGCCCACGGAAGCAGACATCGATGTGCGGAAGTTCCACATATTCGACGATATATCCCCCCCCGGATGAAAGCCCACGGGATCCAGGAATTCTACTTGAACGTGATCGTGAAGTTCGGATCAAGCTTTTTATGGGGGAGGTTGTCGATTTCGCAATATTTATCGCTGGTTGCTGATGTACTGTTTATAGGTATCTCTGGGGTGGGTGTGGCTCATACCGGCGTTTCACATATCGCCAGACTCTCCGACAGCCACCCTCGTTCTCTCTAATGACAAGATTGATTTCGCTATTGGGTTCGGAAAAGCCTTGGTTGATATGAAGATATTCTTTGCTTAGCATGACGATCATTATGATCCCTGATTGATGTAAGTATCCCAGGCGATGTTTATGCACGGTAATTATCGTTCGATCCTTCGTATAGAAAGCGTTTTGCTGTCTCCCTGTGCACATGGTCGTCCGTGACGTGCTTGGACCTAAATTGGTTCATCTCCCAAGTACGTACACGAGAATCGCCCAGCATCGCGAATCGCGAGTAATGCGCGCAATCTGGGGAGACAACACACCGGAGCAGGCTGGAGTAAGCTTGATTGCCTCTCGCAAATCTCATCAGTTCATTCAGAAATTCGAACTCCTGAGCGACTCGTTTATCCGACTATCGTCCTGGATATATAGAGGTAAGTATGGATCTGTATGGATACCACGAGCCAATGAACGGCAGACCAACGGAGCAGGCAGCCCTGTCACTTTGTCAACGCAACTGAGCCCGTCGGCTGCGCCGATTGTGGGTCCAAAGCCAACTCTGAATCCGCGTACTACTAGTTAGGACCTACTATCACGACCCGTAAGTACATTGGATTCAACTTCCTGAACAGAACATTAAACTGATAGTCCTCTAATTCTTTCGTCGGTATGTACAGTTGGTTCATCGAATTTCTACCCGACTCCACGAGAAATTTAAATATGTCACCCCAAAGACGATCGAGCTCAAGCGCGTCAATGTCAGTTTTCAAACTTTAAAATCAAGCGAGCGTGATCGTTGCTTAACACTCCCCTGATAAAACATTAACAGGATTTGGCGTGACATGGCTCCACTTTCCAGATCGATTCAACGGCCCGCCGAAAAGACAAAAAAGGCGTGCAACCTGCAAAATAGAAGTCCCAGAGCGGGAGAGCTTCAATGGTCCACATGAAACGGCCATCCTGAATCACCCACGGTATGGAGTCCAAAAAATTAACAATGCATAAAACAGATGCTGCCTTCTTTAGCTGAAAAATGGCGCACTCTCGGAGGGTACCCAATTCGGATGCGCGCGGAGCCCTTGATTGATAGAACTGTGCAAACTTGTGCTAATCTGCCTCGCATATGATCTAAAATCCTCACAGGTTAAAGGCGGCCAGGCCCGATAATTTTGACAGCAGTGGATTTAGTGAGGGAAGGTAAGTTAGTTTTGACCCGCTGACTTCAGAATTCATCAACTATACGACAGAATACAGTCATGATTCCACGGGCTGTCCAACAAGAAAACTGAACACGTGGGAACGATAGATCAATTCGGACCCTTTAATGATGACATCGAATGCGATATCAGACTTCCTATGACTGAAGCCTCGTCCGCGTTGCTTCTCTGAAACCATCCCTTCGCACACACTAGACGTTAAATTTGGCGGCTCTTCAACGGTTGTCGTTCGACCGTGCTGGTCAGCTAGCCATGCTCCCCATCGCGCTGAAAGCCGTGTGGTTCTGCCTGTCCTTCACAGGTGAGGCCATAAAACATGTCCTTATTCAAGGAAGCTCTCTAATTCGACATTTATCACAGGAATCATTGCGTCATGGGTAGTACTCGTCTTATTCTCCCGGGCTATCGGTAGCTACTGGGGCCCGATATCGTATTGCGTCTTTGCAACACTATTGCAAGGGGTATTCTGCCTTGGTGGGGTGCATTGTACGAATGCTGAAACCGGAGGACTCACCTAACTTAAGGAATGATCTGGCATATGGATCCATACCAAATGCCAAGAGAGTTTTGTATTGGTGAGCGAGCCTTTATATACCAATTCGCTGATTCAGACCCGACTGACTTGAATGATGGAAGCCCAAACGTTCATTATTTATTACGCAGCTTGGTCACTCACCGGTGTCTGTGCCGCATTCACATTCGCTACTACTAGCACCGTGCTCTGGCCAGCAAGCATGAGACTCTCAGCTGCCTCGTGCGTAATGTCATCATTCCAGGAAACCTCATTCAGTAACAAATCCTTCTAGGACTCTTGCGTGGAGCAATAAATATTATTTGCCCATCATAGTGTTTCCTCTTGCATGCCTGTCCATCTCAGTCCCTGTTCTCCTCAAAGTCGACGCTATCCAACCTACAGCAGACCTCCATTGCGATGCGAGCAATCCTGAGTGGTATGTTGATCTCGCCCACGGCATTCTTCTCTCGATCGTATCTCACTGAACACAGGGGTCGTTTTCTTGGATACGCTGGATTCTCCATGATTCTCACCCTACCCTGCTTCTTCCTCTCGGCCGCAGCGGCTCGACGGGTGTTGAAACTGCATCTCCACAACCAGCGTTCTGGTTTTTCACCTCGTGGCCAATCGCACTCCAGTCAGGGTTACGACCGAGGAGTCTCCTCACATGCACTCACGAACCCGATTACCTTCAGCCAACGTCCTATAGATCCCGAAACACCTTTGAGCTCACAATCATCCAAAAGTGTCCTCATGACGCCGGATGCAGACATGCAACCCTTGGCCTGCTCCGACCATAGGGTTGAATCACCACAACTTTCCGCGACCGCAACCTTTGGCCATGTTACCCACCCTCAAAAAATACCTCCACAGTGGACGCTCACTGCTACGATCGACGAGGATATAGACTTCGATGGAAGGAGGCGGACGGTGGCTACCATGGTGACTAGTAAGCCCCGTTTGGTTTGGTGGTGATGGACGTGACCGAAATTGACTCATACGTTTAGCATCCTCCCGCGCTATGCCCAATAAGCCAAACTTGGCACCAGCCATCTGGCGGTTGATTCTATTTCAGATGTATGTCCCAAGCACTATGAACTTGCGAATGTTGATGTGTTACGCTGGGGCGTGTTTGCAGGGCATTTTTCTTGATTCAATGTCTCGCTGCGATGTCGACCATTGTTGACGTTGCAACACATCGGTCAACACCAACTCCGTTTGGCACACAGCATGTTGCACTCGTTTTAGTGGGGTGGGGACCCGCTGTAGTGTTCGGTGAGACTACATTTATGATCCTGTGGATTTGTGTGTAATGACACGGCGAATTTTAATCACAGGACATCTGCCTGCTGTCCGTCGTCAGCTCATGTTTTGGAAAAGATAGTGTAGAACCCTTGTTGTATTATTCTCCGTGTACATGCACTGGTTGTTAGTATAACATGGTGTTTCAATAGAGTGGTTCCAGGATGACAGTTTGGGATCGAATTCAACGCCGATCATGATCGAAATTAATTAACTTGGCCTTCCAGAAAAGGGCAACTAGTGCAGCGCTAGCATTGGAAACCGTTCACTTCGAAATGAATATTGTCACCCTCTTGTAGGTCCCGTCCACGAATGCGAACACAAGCACACACAAGACGAACGTGTCTGTTCGCGTTCGTCCACCACGTGGTAACAACCAGGTTTCTCGCTCAGAGTCGCTCGATGATGTCAATGTCGCACGAGATTGAAAGGAGTGATTGATACTTCCCGATGAGGCTGTGTAAAAAAAAAAAAAAAGTGGCAAGAGGAAACAAAACGACAAGATCAACACATGGAACGCACCGGACGACGTGTAGGCAGAACCGGGCAGCGAGTCAGAGCCCAAAGTGCCAACACGACAGATGATGCATGAAGACTGTTTGAATAGCTCAGAAATAGGTTGGTCGAGAAGATTGGGGATTGGGAGTCAATGACTCGTTCCGTTGTCAAGGCCAAACTCGTCAACTCTGAGCATCCACCTCATCAGCTAGCCCCAGTGGTCCTGGGACGAAGCGACTACCACAGATCGAACTGAAAGAGTGGGGAAACATGTACATCTCAAGTTGCATGTAAACCCGGTCAAAACATTCGTACATCCTCTTCTGACCAGCCCACAAAAGGGAGACAGCAGAGAGCGAGAACTGAGAATAATCAATCGAGAAAAGGAGATGGGAGGGCATGTACCGTTGGAATGAGGTCATGTTTGAGAGACGAGACGTAGGAAGAGGTCAAGAGACCGAAAAGGGTCGGTGAATCGGGGTACGGCGAGATGAAAGCTCTTGATGACAACTGACTATGTTCGTTTGCAAAGCGGACATGACGATCGTCTTCCAAGTTGCTCATTGCTGCTCGAGATCAATTGGATCGAGTCCGAGGTACGGTGCATTGACGACGAATTTGACGTGGAGTTTGAAATTTGAGGATCGGCATCGTCATCGTCATCGTCGACAAGACTCGGACTTACAACTACTTAGTACCCGAAACCGGAAGCGGGTGGGAATCACGCTGACCTAATACGATGTATCTTGCATAATTAGATGGATCCGTGGGATCAAACCAACTAGTTCTGTGGACACAGAAATCCCCGAAATTTGTTCCCTCTACTAGTATTCAACATATAATGGATTCAATATTGCCCTGCTGTTGGAGCTCAAGTAGTAGATCACGTTGTACCTCGTCGTCTCGAAATGCATGTGCCAATCCTTTCCTCTGTGCATTTGGCTCCTCGAATTTATAACCCGATCCAAAGACGATCGTCGAGCTTCGCGCAAATGACAGTTTTCAAAATTTAACCAAGCGAGCCTTGGCGATCGTTGCTCACAACCCGCCTGATGAATTATCAACAGGATTTAGCGTGACTTGAGCTCCACTTTCCAATAGACACAGACAAGGCGTGCAACTCTTGTGTGGTTCATGTGAAACGGGTCATCCGCGACTCACCCTGGCACGGCAGGTGGATCCAACGTCTGGCAAGAATGAAATAACATAAAGCACTCTGAACATAGAACGGATGTGACTTGAAAGATGGTGCACGGTGGTAGACCGTGGTGCACCCTCGGAAGATACCAAATGATACGCGTGAAACGGTCGTTAGCTGTCAGACTATACCGGTCTCGCGTACGAGCCAAAGTCCTGGCAAGTTGGACTTGAAGGAAAGGTGAGTTTCCACCAGCCGACTTCAGAATGCATCAACTGACACGTCGGTTCTCGGAACTGAGGCATGGTCTTTTCATCCATAATTCGGGCTCTTTAATAGAATGACCTTCAATACGGAGTGAGACTTTCAAAGATTTAACCTCAACAGCATTGCTTCTCCATCCCTTCGCGCACAATAGACGCTAAAGTTGTCGACTCTTCAACGGGCTGCTGTTCGACCGTGCTGGCCAGGTAATCCATGCTCCCCGTCGCGCTGAAAGCCGTGTGGTTCTGCCTGTCGTTCACAGGTGAGCTTGCAAAACGGATCATTGGTCAAAGAAGTTCATTCGCCACAGGGATTATCGCGACATGGGTAGTGATGTCCTTATTTTCGCGGGCTATCGGTAGCTACTGGTTCCCGATGTTGTATAGCGTCTTTGCGACACTGTTGCAAGGGATATTCTGCCTTGGTGGGGTGCACTATACGAATGCTGAAACCGGAGGACTCACCTAATTCAAGGTATGATCTGGCACATGGATCCATACCGAATGCCGAGAGGATTTTGTATTGGTGAGCGAGCCTGTCTAGATCGATTCGGGCCCGAGTGACTTAAATAATGGAAGCCCAAACGTTCATTATTTATTACGCAGCTTGGTCACTCACTGGTGTCTGTGCCGCGTTCACATTCGCTACCTCCAGTACCGTGCTCTGGCCGTCAACCATGAGATTCTCAGCTGCCTCGTGCGTAAAGTCATCCTTTCAGGAAACCTCATTCAGTAACAAATCCTTCTAGGACTCTTGCATGGAGCAATAAATATTATTTGCCCATCATAGTGTTTCCTCTTACATGCCTGTCCATCTCAGTCCCGGTTCTCTTCAAAGTCGACGCTATCCAACCTACAGAAGACCTCCATTGCGATGCGAGCAATCCTGAGTGGTATGTTGATCTCGCCCACGGCATTCTTCTCTCGATCGTATCTCACTGAACACAGGGGTCGTTTTCTTGGATACGCTGGATTCTCCATGATTCTCACCCTACCCTGCTTCTTCCTCTCGGCCGCAGCGGCTCGACGGGTGTTGAAACTACATCTCCACAACCAGCGTTCTGGTTTTTCACCTCGTCCTCGATCGCGCTCTCATGTCAGTCAAAAGGTCGCCACACATGCACTCACGAGCCCGATTACCTTCAACCCACGTCCTCTAGATCCTGAAACACCTTTCAGCTCACAATCGTTCAAAACTGCCCTCACGCCGGCGGATGTTGACATGCAACCCTTGGCCCGCTCCGACGATCATAGGGCTGAATCACCACCTCTTCCCGCGACCGCAAACTTTGACCATGCTACCCACCCTCAAAAGATATCTCCACAGTGGACACTCACTGCTACGATCGACGAGGATATAGACTTTAATGGAAGGAGGCGGACGATGGCTAGTAAGCCACGTTTGGTTGGGCAGAATGGACAAGAATTGACCTCTGTGTTTAGTGTCCACCCCCGTTGTGCCCAATAAGCCAAGCTTGGCACCGGCCATCTGGCGGATGATTCTATTTCAGATGTATGTTCCATTAACTCGGTCCTGAACCCACATCAACCTGCGAATATTGACGCGTTGTGCTAGGATGTTTTTCTTCATTCAATTTCTTGCCGGGATATCGACCATTGTTGATGTTGCAACACATCGACCGACGCCAACTCCATTTGGCTCACAGCACATTGCAATCGTTTTAGTGGGGTGGGGACCTGCTGCGTTTTTCGGTGAGACTACATTTATGGTTCTGTGGATTTGTGCAATGACACGGCGAATTTTGATCACAGCACATCTGCCAGCTGTTCGACGTAAGCTGATCTTTTGGAAAAGATAGTGCAGAAGTTCGGACTCCCGCACAATATATTATTTTCCACGTGCAGGCACTAGTTGCTGATAGATCATGGGAGGTGTTTACTCAGTACTTTTAATGTTGGTTATGCCGTGTGATTCTGCCCACGGATGATGCTGTGTGACAACATACTATAGTGGGATGTACCTGCTTGTAGTACAAGACTTGTGCTTGAATTGTGGTGAACTTTACGGAGTGTACTTGAACTGTACGCAGATGACAATCGGTTGACATTCAGGTTGTCGGTCGGCATTCCGGGTGTACAATTTCAGGCTGGTGCTCAGTAGTGACTGCGGTGGCCTGATTACCGGAGCGAATTTCATGGACAAATATACCATTGCCACTGGGTCCCGTCCAACTCCGCCGCCCCAATAACTTTTCGAGCTCGCCGCAGCTAAGCATTTGAAGCTCTCTTCCTCGAATATCTATGTTTTTGAGGCTCGGATGCTTCGTACGCTGTCTGGTGCGCGTCTGAGACTCGGTTCCTGAAGAAAATTCGAGGATTGGTTTTCTACAAAAATTGGACTGTCAATGCTACGTTATTCCCCGTCCCGAAGCGGTGGCAACCCAACCCCAAAGAATTTTCGAGATCACATAAAATCTGGCCATGAGTCTCTTCGTCTCTTGTTCCTTGACCATCGTTTACAACCATGTCCTCGGTCCCTCCCCCTCGCTCTTCACCACCAGACCTCGCGACCATCACTCCTCCCATCACCCCAAAGGCCGACCCATTGGCTTTCGTCGATAACCCAGAGCACATCCCCGCAGATGCTAACATCCCTGACAACTATGTCTCCTACACGCTCAAGCACTCAAAGCCGCTCCCCCCAGTTACCTGGGATAACCTCTTGCAGAATCTCAACTGGCTACATGTTGGTATTCTTGGTCTGACCCCCGTGTTGGGTCTCGCGGGCGCGTACCACACCCGCCTTAGATGGGAGACTGCTCTCTGGGCAGTCATTTACTACTATATAACGGGGCTGGGTTCGTACTTATTTTCTTTGTCCTGATCGCCACGTTGACGCATCGTTCCTCAGGCATTACTGCTGGCTACCACCGCCTTTGGGCTCACCGCTCATATAACGCATCCAGGCCTTTGCAATTCGCTCTCGCCATGTTCGGTGCTGGTGCTGTCGAGGGTTCCATCAGATGGTGGGCGCGTGGCCACCGTGCTCACCACCGATACACCGATACCGAGCTTGACCCTTACAACGCACACAAAGGACTGCTATGGTCCCACATTGGTTGGATGATTTTGAAGCCCCGTCGCAAGCCTGGTGTTGCAGATGTTAGCGACCTCTCGAAGAACGAGATCGTTAGATGGCAACACCGCCACTACCTCAAGTTGGTACTCATCATGGGTGTCATCTTTCCGACTGTTGTTGCTGGTCTGGGATGGGGTGACTGGATGGGTGGTTATGTCTACGCTGGTTTGTTGAGATTAGTTTTCGTCCACCACGTAAGCGCCTTGGTTTTGTTAGAGCCCCGCCATCTCATTTGTTCCGCAGTCTACCTTCTGTGTCAACTCTCTCGCTCACTGGTTGGGCGAAACTCCTTTTGACGACAAACACACTCCTCGTGACCATATCATTACCGCACTTGTCACCATTGGGGAGGGCTACCACAACTTCCACCATCAATTCCCTATGGATTACCGGAACGCTATCAGGTGGTACCAATATGATCCCACCAAGTGGTTTATCTGGGTTTGCCAACAGGCTGGACTTGCTTCGCACTTGAAGGTAATGATTTTTCATTGATTCGGGACAAGATTGGTCTGACTTCACTTGTATTAAAGACCTTCCCTGATAACGAGGTCCGCAAGGGCCAGTTGACCATGCAATTGAAGCGTCTTCGCGCTACTCAGGAGAAGCTTTCATGGCCATCTGACAGTGGTGATCTTCCCGTCATCAATTGGGAGAGCTGTAAGTGATTAACGTGATGTATGTTTATTTACTCCGTTGACTCCATGTGCAGACCAGGCACAAGCTAAGACCCGCCCCTTGATTTGCATCGCTGGCTTCATTCATGATGTTTCCGACTTCCTCGAGGAACATCCAGGTGGCCGACACTTGTTGACCAAGCAGATTGGCAAGGATGCTACTACAGCATTCTTCGGCGGTGTCTACGATCACAGTAACGCTGCGCACAACGTAAGTTCTTCATCGCAAATATATTTAGATATATCCTGAGAGAGGTCTTTTTGCCCAGCTCCTTGCTATGAAGCGAGTCGGTGTTCTGCACGGTGGTGCACCCCACGGGCTCGAAGACAAGACCATCCCACCAAGCCAGCGTCTCCGTATTGCGCGCTACAGTGAACTCAGCGCCAGCGGTTATAGCTCGGCTGCACTTTCAGACGGCGAGGGTCTTCTGGGATAGGTGTCCTGTAACATTGAAGGCCCGCTATGTCAAAACCACGCTTTCGTGCATATATTATTCAGTCTTTCTCTCGACGGAGTGTTCTTCCAGCGTCTTTCATAACCGCTACGATACGTACACGCTCAGTCATGCCCAGACACGATAGCAATGATAATAGAGGTTGGTTCCCTCCACGAACAATTATACTAGAGTGTATTGCCTTACGGAAGTAAATCCCACATGAATTCCTTGAATTACCCCTGTATGGGGATTATAACATACTCTTTGGTGTCACTGGTGATGCATGATGGGCAGTCCTTTTGTGTACCTCACCTGCACAAAGGCTATCCAGCTGGTTACCGGCGGGGCCTCGGATCCGTCCCCACTTGGACGCCGCTGTCTTCTGGACTTGAGGCCTAAACTTGAAGGAGCTTCTTTGACGGGAAGCTACGTATCCTGAATGCATCACCGCCGGTCTCGACTCGGGGCGAGCTATCACTTATCTCACCAAAGATCTTGGGGAGATTCCTGGATGGCACAAAAGGTTTAGAAGTTGGTAAGATCGTATTCCAAGTATAGGTTGAGCTTGAGAGCATGGGTCGGTGGCACCGTTGGGAGTCGCGCAGAGTGGAATGAGGGTCACGTTCGTTCAGGGCATTGACCACCTGGTTTCAGTGGTTCCACATCGAACTGAAGTTTTGATGGGCTCGTGCCCTGCTGCATGTCTGCAATAACAAAGTGCTGAGTTATCGCATGTTATCGCTCCGAGATTAATTGTAGTTGCTGCTTACCGCATCGGAACGGGAGCTTGCCCTGAGATATGACGACATGCCTGTCGTTGAGGAGACGGACGAGTATAATTGAATGCTGTAAAAAGTGCGAATTACTAGGTTTGGTTCGGGAGCACGACATACGACTTGAAACTCCCGCCGGACAAACCTGAGGCCCGAAGCCTGAGATCTAAGGTGAATTCAGCACAGATGTAGACAGTCATGTAAATAGCAGCGGTGGACGAGGTGGACGTGTGTCTCACGACCTGACATGCGCTGAGCCCCAAAAGGTCTATTGCTGTCAACGACTCGGACGAGTTTGAATTGGTCTAGTGTCAGTTTGGACTTTGAAGGCATTCTGAATGTCGCATGAAGACTCGGTCACTCTGGATCTGTTACTCGTCAGGGTGAAACGCTGAGTGTGTAGACCTTCGGAAGGAGTTGAACGCTATCGCCGTTCACTGGGAATTTACGTGGATACTACTCACTATCCGTCAAGTGCAGGAAAGGCTCCAATACATCCATATGGTACATTTGGCCGGCGAAGTTGGTTAACGACACGTTGCGATGCGACCGATTCAAGTGGCCGCAGCGAAGACCATCAGCGTGGGGACAGGCACAGCTCGTTGGCAGATCAAAGTTTCCAAGTTTACAAAGGGCCAGTAGATTGAGCGGCAAAGGGAGGTAGTCCGACTTTCGATCGTTCCTTTGCTTCACGTTCCTTCACTACTTTCAAATCGACCCTTCCCCCCTCCAGGTAGATTCTTCCTACTACAAATTCCCCTCCCTATCTTTACCCTCCGACCAGCTCTAAAATGGCACCTAAACGACAGAAAGCCTCAGAAGACGATCCTCTCACACGGGCTATTGCCCCCCCACCAAACGAAACACCAGCAGAACGAGAACTGCGTATAGCTAAAGAGGAGGAGGCAAAGCGCATCTCCGATGCTATCGACGAGGAAATTAACCGCCAGCGCATCGCTGAGAAGAAAACCCCCAAGTCTGTCAAGATACTATTGCTCGGTATGTATTCCTCTCGTTGTTGCATGCCTCACATTCCGCCTACAACGACCTCTTCATTCTTCAGGTCAGAGTGAATCTGGTACGTAGGCTCCTACTTTCGGCAATACCTATCGGCTGAGCTCCACCGCTCCCAGGAAAATCCACCACGCTCAAGAGTATGTGACCAGACGGCCTGTGACAGTGCTTGGACAACTAATTCTTTCCCTTTTGACCTGTCCAGATTTCCAGCTCATGCATTCTCCCAAGGTCTGAATCAGTTTGATTTAGCTTCGGAATTTCCTCGCTCGTGCTGATGCTTATTTTGGCTCTTAGGCTTTCCATTCGGAGAAGGCTTCATGGCGCGCAGTCATCCAGCTGAATGTCGTCCAGTCAATACATACAATTCTTGACCTCATCTCGAACGCCCACGCAGCCTCGCATGGCGTGTCATCTTCATCGTCTATATCCAGTGTCCACGCTACTCCCTCGCCGCCCGGTTCAATAAAAGAATACCCCCCGCTCACACCTGGCCATCTCAAGCTCAAGATGCGACTTGCTCCCTTGGTTCAAGTGGAAGCCGCATTGATCCGTAAACTGCTCCCCGCGGAACAAGCCGAGGGTATAACTCGTGCCAATTTCCCGTTCGAGCAAGAGATTAGTGTGAATTCGAGTCATGGCTGGAAGGGTACCTTTAATCGACTGATCGGGAATTCAAATCGTGACAGCTGCGCAAGCACGGACTTGATCAACTGGTCGGACCCAGAGGATCCTGGAGTGGTCCTTCACGCCTGTTCGGAGGATATGATCAAGCTTTGGGCTGATCCTACCATCAAACAGCTGATGGAAGTCGAGAAAATGAGGCCTGAAGAGATGGCTGGCTTGTGAGTGGTCTCCGCCTCTCCTGATTGAGCTGAAACCACCTTGTTCTTTGTTCCTGACCATATTGCACGCAGTTTCCTCGATGCTCTAGCTAGAGTGACGTCACCTAAATATGTACCCACGGATGGTATCATTGTTTGCGCTGGCTCACGAGTTGTAAGCTCACACCCATGACAGATGATATTCTTCGCGCGAGATTGAAAACACTTGGAGTGAGTGAACACCGCTTTCAAGTCAAGGCTGGTGAGTTCTCGCGTAGCATGTGCGCTCCGTTGGATGTTGATAGTTTTTAGGACCCCTTGGATCTTCTATGAGCAGCGATTGGCGCGTTTTTGATGTCGGCGGTCAACGGTCTCTGGTAAGTACCTTGCAGGTGTTCCCATGATACATATCAACTAAAGCCTCTCGTTCTTGTAGAGAGGTAGTTCTATCGTTCGTCTTGCATGGGATAAGTCTGACTGTTCATCAGCGGCATGGGCTCCCTACTTTGATGATATGAACGCCATCATTTTCTTGGCCCCGATAAGTTGTTTTGATCAGGTCCTCCAGGAGGATCCGACTGTCAACAGACTGGTCAGTCGACCCTATGCATCTCGTCGAACGCTCATCAGTGTGTTGGTGTAGGCAGACTCATTCCTCCTTTGGAAGACTATTGTTGCAAATCCGCTCTTGAAGAAGACGGACTTGGTACTCTTCCTTAACAAATGCGACATCTTGCGTTCGAAATTGGAGTCAGGTGTCCGCTTGGGTGACTATATCACCAGCTACGGGAACAGACCGAACGACTTTGAGAGCGCAAGTACATGTACGTTTCATTTTGAACACTGCCGCTTCATGGAGTTTCATTTCTTCCTTCGTAGATCTCAAGAAAAAGTTTGCTGCTTTGATGAAGGAGCATGCAGGCGATAGACCATTCTATTGCCACTTTACTTCAGTCACGGTATGTCAACGGTCGAGTGTCTGGGAGTGGTTTTTCAAATTGTTTCTTCCCTTTCAGGACATGAGATCAACCTCGCTGATATTACGGAATGGTAAGCACGATCGGCGTGAGGCACCTTAGGTTCTGAAATCTGACGTGCTTGTAGTGCAAGACGTTATCGTACGAGATAACCTCAAAAAGAGTGCCCTCATCCGATAACCGCAAGTACTGATGACCACCTCCTGTCACTCACTTTATATTCTGGCTACGACCCCACTGCTTCATGGACGGTCTTCCATATTGGAATTCATATGCATACCTCAACCACGTTTGTAACTCTCCAACGGTATTCCCCGTTCAATGGCCGGCACCATCGTTTCAAGTTTTCGATTAGCATACCTATGATCCCTAGTTCATACATAGTCGTCCGTCGTTGTCTCTGCCTGTGTCTTTTGAGATTAAATATGTACTTTGACTATGTACGTCTGTACGACGCCAGGCGTAATCGATGTACATTTCCAGAACCTTTGGCGGGGATGATCGATGAGTGTCGGCTTGGGTCCGAGACGCTGATAGCTGATTACGGTGGGCTTTCTGCTCAGCGGCTGATGTCCATATGGCTGTCGAAGCTGCTTAGGAATTCGCTGAAAGAGTCCCACAAATTTAGGACTTGTCTCAGAAGTACCAATCAGTTTCACTTGTTGCAAACGTCATGCGTCGGCGATCCGTGATATAGTGATAGTAAGTAGGCATCGACAGCCGTCGGACGGCGGCCAACCGTTCTGTGAAACTTGAAGCGATGTCAATGCGGCCCCAGGTGATCTAAGTTGGAAGGGCTGCGGTTCTCGACGCCCGTCCGCTGTCCAACGTTCAGCTTGCAGTGTGTTTGGTGGCACGTGTCTGGCCAGCCTAACCTAGCTTGGCGCATAGATCTACTCGCAACCTCTTGAGCGCTTTCTCCATCAGTACGTCCCTTTCCTACACGTCTTGTTCTCGTTGAAGCTGATAAGTTAACGGAAGAAGAGCTGTCCAACTCTCTGCATGTAGTCACGACGATGAGATGACCACCCACCTTAATATAATGAGTCTGAAGCTTTGGTAATCACAACATGCATTGGTCGTAGGGATAACGAGAGTGTGTTATGTGAAGGAGTACGCTATTGTTGAAAGTTCGAAGCTAGTACTTGCTCCAGCCCGATCGCGGACCGTCCTTCGAGCATTGAGCCTGTCAGACATGCAGCTCAGCGTTCGACAACAGAGGTCATACTACCGATACTACTCACATAGCTAGCATGGAGTTCACGTAGACTAAAGTTGTAGAGCCACAAAAGAAAGTTAGCAACGAATCAGAAGGGACAAGGAACAAGTACTTGCTTCGGCTAATCACGATCCCGACCGCACATACCCAATTACCATCACCTTGTACGAGAAACTACACTAGTCAACCAACGACTATGCAACAACTCAGTTGATGCTTACCACGATCGCAAGGATAATCGAGATCAAGCTGTATATGAACCATCAATTAGATGTTGCATCAAGGCTAATCATCAGCTGGCTTACCAGGTAAGGGCACCCATATTGATAAAGATGATCGCGATGCGTTGGATTGGAGTGCGCCTCTTCTGGAATCCTGACTTCCACATATACTTGAAGACAGTCCCTGTGATGACGAAGTCACCCACAGAATTCATGCCTGCCAGAATCAGTATCAACTGTGAATCATAACAACACGGGTGAAGTCAGCGAGCCAACTGGGTCAATCTAGGCTCCTTACCGGACTTGCAAATGCCGAGCGAATGGAGACAGCATGGACACTGCAAGGAATATTATGCGTTGGCTCACGGAGGAAGAAAACTACGGACCTTGTAACAAAGAGCCCTGGATTTCAAATCATGGTGATTCAATGATTCGGAGACGAACTCGTTCTGAAGTGTGATAGCACATACATATACCAAAGGCTAGCAAAATTTGTGAATCGTACGTGCGGGCATAGCAACAAACATACCTAGTCCCAAATGCGCAGCTGCAAGCTTCAACCAGTCAGATTGTGGTGTTCGCTGTTTGTGGATCACGTTAGAACTTACAACTATTCCTGTGAGAACCTTGTTCCTCCCGCTGACTGTTAAACTTGTGTTAGTGTGGAAAACGATCGTAAGCCAACAACTTACTGATCCATATGCGATGAGAATAGAAGCTAACTAATGTGATTAATACTCTGGGGAGCCATTCAATGGTCGTACTGACCATTGGACAACGAATGTAATTACGATCTGTCATTTCAGAATTAGAACTAGAATCAGCGAGCTCCAAGTCTATTCAGAAGTGCCTCACGTCAAGAATGATGATAACCTGGGTATGGGATCCGAATGAGCCCGAGTGAATACATACAGTCAACTGTGACACGCACCATAATTCCCCTACATAAATGTCATGAACCGTATTAAATTAATCCTTCATTGTTACTCTTACCATGACAACCCACTCTCGCAGCTTTGTGAGTACTGGTGGTGGCACGAAATGAGCATTCGTGAGTAGTGTTGGATGCCTCTGATCAGATGTGCTGTGTCTGCTAGGCTAGACAGGCCGTCATACGATACGTTGGTGAGGTTAACCAATGAGACGTACAACATCACGAAAACCTATTGAAGAACTTCTCAGCCTCGTCACGAGGGAAACAGAAGAAGTTATCAACTGACAAGCAATTTGAGGAACCTCGAGTCGCGTGGAAAGAAGCGGGCGTAGAAGACAACTTGTCCCAACGTAACACCATACATTCTATCACGGCCGTTGAATTCCGAGGGGAGATGATAGTATTGAGTATACTCACAAGCCAGACACGGCAAATCCTACCTTGCGTGAGCATCAAATATTCCACTATCAATATCTTCTTGTGAATCTTACCTAGTATTCCTGGAGCCCATGCTAACATTACCAAGCTGTTGGCCTGAGGCATATTGGAGAGGAGCCTCGTGGGCCGATCCCGCGGTGGTCCAAGGCGTGATCAGAGTGTGCGGGGGAGTAAGATCGTGGGCTCTTCATGAGGCTTTAAGTACGGCCATGTTGAACTTCTGTGGTGGGATCCCTGCAATGCCGTGAACTATCCTGAAGGGCGGCGATACTACTCACCGCTTACCCGGGCCACATTCAAGTTAAGCCCGTGGCTACTGGCAAGTGAATAGGATTGGAATAGGGTAAATGCCATCACGCCGGTGATTCCAACTCGAGCCACGCTGATTTCTCCAACAACAAGGCGGATTGAGCCCGTTTAACTTCGTACTGACTAGAAACGCGTCCAATATGCTCGCAAGTACACCAGAAGTATAAAGTTTTGAAGAACCAACTATGTGGTAAGCGATAGTCATACATAGTACCATAGAGGGTACTATGTAAGGTACGGTAGACCTACATACCCACCGACCAATCAGAACAATTGATCGAAATTGTGGCCCGGGATTTTGGATCTGGCCAAATCCACAGTGAATTCACCCTTGTCCCCCGGGGCCGTCTCGGATTCACATAGAATAAATATGTAGCATGAATTAGCAATGTGTGTAGTCTACTGTACGTTGGTGTAATCTACACCGGAGTTACACCACATAACCCGACAGGTTAAACCAGTCGATGATCATCAACCGAACGAATCGGCTCGAGCAGAGAACTTAGCTCGGCAATCAAAGCGCGCGATATCGAACCCAAAACAGCTGACGGAGTGTGTCGCATGGGCGAAACGTTGCTCTGTGAAATGACATCAAGGTCACCCCCACACCTGAGCTGAAGCACAACATTGTGCTTCACCTCCCATGCCGCATCGCCTTGGTGGACACCAACAGAAGCTGGAACTCCTTCATAGGATGGTTTCCATTGCCCATCCTCGGATCTGGTTGGAGTGCGTCCTCGCGAGCTCCGAAACGTCGAACCGAGCGTCCCCGACGTGGTGGTCCGACGACAGCTTGTCCCAATCCAGAATCGTGAAGTCCTTGAACGATGACTCGTAGCATCGATCATGAAACAGGAACTTCTGTCTCAAGTGGGATTGAGCGAATCCCGGATGACCTGCGAGCTGAAAACCTTTTTTCCGAACGAAATGACAACGAAAGGGACCATGAACTAGTACGGGCCACTAGGGAACAACGACAGGAAATCGAATACGCTAGTTTGAGGATCAGTGCAACACTCACTTTTTCAGCCTTGGCAGAATCTCGAGTATGACGATGCCAACGAATCGTTCGCCGCAGAGAATTTGTAATCAGCACTGTTACTCATTGCTTACGATCTTCGGAACTTTTTTTGGTGCTCGCTCTGACCGTCGGGATGGAACCTGCACTCGCTGACCTGCGATATCCAAAATGAGAGGGAATAAGTGAGAAAGGCACAAGTAAAGTGATCACAATAGCCAGTGGTAGAGTAATTGATATGGATGGAACATCCAACACTTGTTCCGCAGGCGTCGTAGGCCCCTTGTACGATGGTCCAGTAGACGGTGGGAATCGGCGGGGAGATAACTTTGGGAGTTTACTACGCGATGGCAGTTGGCGTCAACTCTGTCAGGAGGGTCGTGTGGTACCTGGGCGTTGTATCGTTACCTCACCGACTCGGGTCGACGGTGATGACAAGAGGCAGGATGTGCAGACGAGAAAGTTGCGGGACTGGTCCATCGTCAGAACCCTCGGAACTGATTCCACTCGTAAGGCGAAACATTATTACCGACAGGACGAGGGCTTGAGTCATTGGGGTGATGGAGACGATCTTGAATCGGTTAAGCGCAAACTCCGCATTTCCTCGTCGCTGAACTTCGATTCGCCTTTCTGGCACTGGTTGGTGCACAGAGGGGGGCACATTGGTGCCAAATACGGGTGGCATCGGCATTCGATCCACTACAGGAGCTGACTGCTGTTCAGCACTCTGCGATGACAAGGGGTCCTTGATCGTGAAGTCTATCGTGCAGACGAAGGTGTGTCTGCGTCTCCCTCTGGCTCTTTCCTCCCTTTTGTCTCTGCCGCAAATTGGGGGGCGACCTAACGGTCTCCGGTATGTGGGACCGTTGTCGTCGGGGGATATGTTTGAGGATAGATCGCTTGTGACGATCGCTGGTAGCATTGACGGCATGTCAAACTCGCAGAAGCTCACAGGTAGTCGGCAGGAAGATGATAATGCGAAGACAGCAGATATCATCCATATCTAACTTGAAGTTGAGAGTGAGTGGGCCATGACGGTGACGTTTTGCGACAACTCAATCGGCCCTATCCGCGACTTTTCGCGCACGGACAGCTCCCTGAGAGTGGCGACGCCTAGTAGTATCTATTTCTCTTCGCTATCGAACTGCGATTCTTACCGAGGCGATCAGCTTCATTCGCGTCCCTTTAATGAACCCTCAATCACCTCAAGTTACTACAGTCAGTAATCCGAGGAGTCCGTCGGAGGGGACCATGTTGTGATTTTGCCAAACACTGCCGTAATAACCGCATAGGGCTGTATGACGGGCGTCGTCACGATGGTATGTACAGGAAAACTGAAGTATGGACTGACGGTGCGATGGTTAACTTCCTAAAGCCCAGCCAAAAGTTACACGCAGTAGAGTATATTGGTATGTACAAAAGTATGGCTCCAGTCATTCAAGTTCCCTTGTTTGCCTCCACGCACATCACTCGCAACGTTTTCTCAATCAGTACGACTCTTTCCCAACGGATCTCGTTTGCCGAGTCGGGGCTGATGACAGGAGAAGAGCCGTCTCTACATGTAGCCACGCAGGCTAGTGGCTGACGATGCATTGGAGATGACGTCCCAACTATGGGAGCCGGTGTCAACACTGCTCTGGGCATCAGACCAAGAGTCTGTGCTAGAGGAATACGAGCCGCTCCGAGACCTCTTAAATCTCGAACTCGCCGACGAGCGAGGTTGTGGCTCAGGTGGAACGTATGGGATAGTGAGAGGTACGCTGGGACCAGCAGTCGCGTCATAATCTCCCAATGACCGGTTGTCCTCTGAACCGGAGTCGGCCCAGATATCGTGGCTAGCAGAGGGTGCAGAAGAGAAAGATGGAGATGGAGAAGGAGAAGGAGGTGGAATGGATACGGGGGTGGAGGGGGACGGAATGGTGAGTGGGGATTGCGGATGTGGGGAATGCGAATTCACGTCGGAGAGACGTGCTGAGGGAATGGATGGCAGGGCGAGCAGACGACCTGACATCGATGGTTCTAGCAATGAGCCACCCACGTCCTGCCTGCGAAGTCTGGGCTGGAGGGCCCTCACTTCCTCCCACCTCTGGTCGAGGTTAGCGTTGCTGAAGTCATCTGCCATGACCTCGTCCTGGTCCCAGGTAAAGACATTGGGGCTTGGCGAAGGAGGCATGGATCCGTACACGGATTGGTTCCCGAATGAGGTCGTGTCATCGTCCGTCAGGTAGGCGATGTCTTGTGCATTCCTGGCTTTTCCATTGTTCTCCCTCAGGGTCTCTGTACTCGACGACCTCCTGATTCTCCCGTGCTTCTCCTCCCATCTCAATAATTCCTCTCTCTCCCTCGCATGTCTTGCAAACATTTCGTCCCAAGCGGTGACCACTGTGACCTCCGGAACATTCCGTGTCGATGTAGACTTCAACACCCAATCTGTGTCCAGCATCGCAAAGTATGTCACATCCTTCCACATCCCTGCAACCCCCTCCCCTTCTTGCTGATACACAGCTCGCCTCTTTGTGCCCTCGTGGGAAAATCCGGATCCTATGAAGAATCTCATTGCTCTGTCTCGGTGCTGCGTATCGAGGATGGCTGCTTGCACACGATGAAATTTGAGCTCTTCGAAAGCCCAGCGGAGGACGAGCTGTACAGCTTCCCGTGCATAGCCACGACGTTGCATGGTGGGGGTGATTATGACGCCGATGTTGGCTTCCCCGGCTGGGTGGTTGACAGGACCAGAGTGGAGGTAGACCAGTCCAACAGGGTGGGTGGGTGGGTATGTGTATGGAGCGTTCATGTCGTCGCTTGGCAGATGTCTATCCCAGAGAGAGTCTCCTGTGTCCACGACGTCCTCGCTTTCTTGGTCGCTGACCCCGACATTCGTCACGATCTGGGCGCAAAGGAGACACTCATCTGCGAATGAGGCGAGGTCGGGGGAAGACGCTTGCCATGGCTCGACTGCATTCCTCCTGATCGTATTCCAGAGGTCGTGTACGAGGTCCCCCTGCACATCAACACCATAGTTGAAGATTAGGGAGATGGTTTTCGACTGCAAATTCACGTTCATCGTGTATTTGGCGTGATAGCTGGATTTTGGCTACAATTTTGCGGTGAGGGGAGATATGGGGAGGAGTTGTGCGCTTGTGCGGTTGGAGAAGCGCAGCCCACGGCCGCATATGTAGTCATATTTCTCACTGGCATCACCGAGCGCTTCGCGGGGGGTAGGAACAAGGTCAGCGTCCACCATGCATCAAGGTTCCAGTGTGGCCTATTGCATCGATTCGGAAATGGGAAACTTCTGAGCCCATGGCTGTTCGTGGCGCATTCGAATTCGCTTAGATCTGATCCTAGAAGACAGAAGAACGTGGAACATTCAAGTTGCGTCGTCACCCTAGTTCCCTTTCAAGTGGAAGGATCCGTGCACAGGAGGCTAGACACATGTGTTCCACGCTCAAACTTAACTCTGAATCCGGCAGAGGCTGATAGCTACGTTATCCCTGTTGGGCGGGGCGGTGATCAAATGGAACCGAACTACAGGATCTCTACAGGATGTAAGAGTGATGTGAGTCGCCAAGTCGTCGATGTCAACGGGGAAATATGCCAGGTCCAAGCAACGTGTTCGATACCTCATGTCCACAAGACAGGGGCAGTTGTTTCACGTGATCTGTAAAGTGAATTAAAATTAAAATTATACAGACTCGACTCGAGCTACAGTCTGCCCGATGAGTCTGAGTGTGTCACGCAATGCAGTGAGCGCGATACACACTAGATTTATTCGTCGGAGCCTCTCTTCCTCACCCTCACCCTCACCAGCCGTCTCCGACTCGAAAGCCTTCTCGAACACCCTCCTTCTACCCAACACATCGTTCCCCCTCTGGGTTGACCCCGTAAAGTCAACGCTGCTCTTTAGGCGGAGGACATCCGATGAACTCTATCAGTGGCAGGTATCTCATAACTCGATTCTCCTCATCGTAACGCCGTCTGACCATCTCCAGGCGCAAAATGCAAAGGGACGACTGTTCGTGATGCATGACGGACCCCCGTATGCAAATGGGAATTTGCACATTGGTACGACGCGTTGTTCCTCGTGCAGCAACGTTACCCACGTCAACATCTCTAGGTCACGCCCTGAACAAGATTCTGAAGGACATCCTCAATCGGTTTCACGTCTCAATTGGCCATCGCGTCCAGTTAGTCGTCTTTCACGTCGTGCGAGTGTTCATTGAATTTGACCCGACTAGTTACTTCCCTGGTTGGGACTGTCACGGATTACCCATAGAGAACAAAGCACTTCAAGATCTGAATGTAAGAGTCGCGTTTCGAAGGAAACATCATCTTTGTTACGCATTTCAATCACCCTGACGCTATGATCAGAAAGACCCTCGTACCTTACCAGCGTCTGTCATCAGAGAGGCAGCCCGGGGAACCGCCCAGCGAGAGATGAAGATACAGAAGGATGAGTTCGAACAGTTTGGCATCATGGCCGATTGGGGTAAGGAATCAACATACCGTACGCTAGGTGAGGGACTTTGAAAGCACTAACTTAAGCTCCTTCACTAACCAGCTTCCATACAGATCACCGGTATGAGATGCGACAACTTCGTATCTTCCAGCAAATGGTGGCCAAAGGTTCGTCCACTGTGGTCACCTTCGGATTCACAACTTAGCAGCACTGATGACTTTTTCCTTTTAACAAGGTCTCATTTATAGGGATTATCGACCAGTGTATTTCTCCCCTTCATCTCGTTCCGCATTAGCGGAAGCTGAGCTTGTATACAAGGATGACCATGTCTCCCATTCTGTATATGTGGCCTTCACGCTTAGTTCTTCCCCTCTCGATGTCTTAGAAAGCAATGCGCTGCGCAAGATACCCTGCGAATTGTGGAACGAACCAATCCGTCTGTTGGTGTGGACAACTACCCCTTGGACATTGAGTGCCAACATGGTACGTCTCGAATGGTCATAATAACTGCTTTTGTTGTGCAATCATTTCATAACTTCGCGAATATTAGGGAATTGCAGTTCACCGGGAGCTCACATATGCCATGGTGCGGAGCCCCCGACAGCCCGGCCTTCTTGTCGTTGCGAAGGATCGACTCTCAGCACTCGAGCAGATCCTTGGTTCTGTTGAAGAGATCGAAACAATCATGGAAGTTCAAGGGACGGAACTTATCGGTCTGCACTACCGAGGCATTTTTACGAATCTGACGACTGGCGATGCTCGACTCGCATCGGTGTTACGCGTCATCGCAGCATCACATGTAACTTCTGATTCTGGAACTGGGCTTGTACACTGTGCACCTGCGCATGGTGCAGAAGACTATCTTGCATTCCGTGCACAGGACCTTCTTCCTTCGGGCATGCTCTGCCATGTGGATGGCGAGGGTACATTCTCGCAGCGGGTATTGGACGTCGTTCTCCCGGATGCGGGCGGCGAAACACTCGTTGGCTTGGAGGTGCTGAAGGGCGGATCCAAAGCCGTTGTCAAACTGTTGGAAGGTTCCGGCGCGTTGTTGGCTGTTGAGCGCATCAAACACAGATACCCGTATGATTGGAAGACCAATGAACCCGTCATCGTAACGTGAGGTTTCCTGAAACTGCGTGCGCTGAAGTACTGACGATCGTAATGGATCTCCGGAACTTCAGGGCAACGTCGCAATGGTTCGCGAATTTGGATGATATCAAAGAAGACGCATTGACTGCACTCGAAGAGGTGGCGTTCTTCCCGCCAGCCTGTACGTGGTTCTGAAAATTCCTCGTGATGGCTATTTACGCTCTGCTCTCTATAGCCCGCAACCGTCTCACAGCATTCGTCCGATCCCGCTCAGAATGGTGCATTTCTCGCCAACGTGTTTGGGGTGTCCCTATACCATCAATGCACCACGTTCCCAGTGGTGCCTCAGTCCTCACGTCTTCATCCCTCTCTCACATCCTGAGCGTGCTAGATCAGAAAGGGGTTAGTCACTGGTGGGATGGACCCGTCAGTGACTTCCTTACTCCGGATCTCATCACCGCATATGGGGAGGGCGAGTGGAAGAAGGGAACAGACACGATGGACGTATGGTTCGACAGTGGGACGAGTTGGTCGATGCTCGCTGAGACTGAAGGGAGGAAGTATCGTGCTGATGTATGTATCGAAGGTTCCGATCAACATCGTGGATGGTTCCAGAGCCAGTTGTTGACGGCGATCGGGACCGCTGAGGGTGGAAGGACGCCGTCAAGTCCGTATGGGGCATTGATCACGCATGGAATGGTGCTGGACGAAGCTGGGAAGAAGATGAGCAAGTCCCTTGGCAACGTCATTAGTCCGTTAACAGTTATCAACGGTGGTGGTGTACGCTTTTTGTTTGTGCGGACTCGTGTTCGCCAGTGGCTGACTGGTTATCTCTAGGACAAGAAGAAAGAGCCAGCTTATGGGACAGACGTTCTCCGACTGTGGGCAGCAACGGTCGAGTACTGGCGCGACATGTCCATTGGCGCGACCGTCCTTGCGCAGACGGCGGAATCCATGAGGAAGATCCGCAATTCTGCCAGATTTATGCTCGGGAACATTGGTTCGACAAGGTCTCGAGGCGCCGTTTTGCACCCCAGTGTGGAGAAGAAGGACCTGGGTTTGGTGCGTGTTTTCATCTTGCACAACGTAGAGTGAGCTCATATAGGGATAGGCGGAGCGATATGTCATGAATGAACTATACAAGCTGGAGAAGACAGCCCTTGAAGGTTATGCGACGTATAATTTTTTGCGAGGTATGTCCTGTGCATGTTTCCACCACGCTCTACTTACGCCATCTTGAAGTCATGGTCGCGTTAATTAACTTTGCCAACATCACGCTCTCTTCCTTGTACTTTGACATCACGAAGGACGTACTGTATGCTAATGATGTCAGTAGCCTTGAACGTAGAGTCGTTGTAGATACTCTGCAGAGGGTGAGTTTTCGCCTTTGTTTGAAAGCCAGAAGGATTGTCATTCATTATTATCAGATACTACGCAGCATGACCTCCGTTTTAGCCCCGGTGCTTCCGTATCTCGCGGAAGAGATACATTCGCACTATCCCAACGAAGCTTCTCAGGGATCTTTTTTTATGAAGAAGTGGGAACCACTGGTATGTTCGACTGCCTCACAGGGTTTTCATCCTGGATGACGTTTACGTTCGTAGAGCGCCGAGTGGCATGATCCTCAGGCAGAAAATGATATGGGTAGCTTGCTCACGGTTCGCATTGCAGTGCTGTCGCTGTTGGAGAAGGCTCGAGGGGATAAGTATGTGTTTGTAGCATATGGACCTAGTTCGATGCTGATAGTGTGCACACAGGAATTTGAAAAGCTCGCTGGAGGCGCAAGTGGTCATTGTATTGCCGTCTGTGCCAGGTAGCTTGGAGCTTGTAGATTTGTTGAGGCGGGAAGGTAAGAAACCTTATCCTCTTGAGCTAGGTTTCCCGGGTCTAACGACTACAAATAGCGAACTTTTTGAAGACTCTCTTTATCGTCTCTGATGTTAGATTGTCAGAGGCGGACGAGGTTCTCTCCAGTTCGCCACCATGGAGTTATAGCGGATCGTTGGGAATACCTGGTATGCAAGACCTTCCTGTCTCCCGTTTCCTGAGGTTGACCGTTCCACGATAGGCTCGCATGTTGAGCTGGGTCTTCATATCCAACCTGCCTCGCTGCATAAATGTCCTCGTTGTTGGACGTTCACACGACGTGAGGCAGACAAACTTTGTTCGAGGTGCACGGATGTCGTGCGGAGACTTAATTAATGGCATGGTGATATAGCATAATAATCTATAGAGTATCATATCCATCGCAAGATAGAACCTCGTTCACATGCTCAGCGCTCAGCTGTGTTGAGATGTCCGGGATGATCTTCTGTGAAGAGACAGGGACTAAATCTCCAAAAGAGGAACCATGGGCATAAACTTAGGTTCACTCAACATTGACAATAGTAACCAAGTCCCACTCATCCATCGTCGGGTTGATCCCCAACTCTTTATTCTCAAATCTGTGCGACACGATAACCTCAAGAGATGGGCCCCGAAGGCATACAAATCACGATTCCGAGTAACGCTAGTTCTATCGTACCTTTGGTTACTCACTCATGGGGCAATCTTACAGACTTTGACGAGGATGACTTCCAATCCACCCCAGTTCCATTCGGACGTTCCGGAGCATTTGGTTTTGGCGGCCCATCTGGGCTTGAGTCTCCCCCAATCCTCACCCCGACGACAGCGACAGCAGACAGAAGTTTCTTCAGTGCACACACACGGGGAGACTCACTTGCCTCGGACGACTCGTTTCTTGATCAAGCACCAAAAAGACCCTTTGCACACGCTTCCCAATCGTCCATTGCTACCACCTCCACCGCAGTGACGTCCACCTCCACCATAGTTGGCTCTAGTACAGCGGGATCTTCGTTTAGCAAAAAGCCATCCTTTGCGTCCATTCGGAACGCTTTCAAGTCCAGTTCAAAGAACAGCTCCGACGTTCCACCACTCCCTAGTCACGACCATCATCAAGCCTACCCGATCTTGAAGAATCCCTTCAACAGGTCAACGTCTTCACTAGCACACTCCACCCCGGCGACCTCGAAGCAAAGCAACGCGCCTAGTCCTCCCCATCAAAATCCCCGTCCACCAACGCCGGGAGAATCTCGACCTGTTCGATCGGCATCTCGGGCTCGCGGTCATTCTTCCGCGCGTTCGCATCATTCCCACTCAGGTTCGGTATTCTTCGGGTCGGAGAATGGTAGTGACCACGGACATGGTTTTCCGTTTGGTCATAACCCAAATAATCATGGATTCAACTTTGGTCATCCGCCGAATTCGCCGCCCCCTGTTCCACGCGTCCCTGAAGCGTTGATTGCTCCAAGGAGCGAAAGTCCGACGATCTCAGAGGAAGATGAAGGTACAAATCAAGATTCCTCCAAGAGTCCAGCGGATTACGCGTTACACGCGATATTCATTCGATTCGCTACGCTCGCAGAGGCGAAGATTGATGGGTTCGTGGGTGCCATCCCGGTATGCCTCGAAAGCCCTCGTACATTTCGTGACACTCTCGTGCTAACACCAACACCGTTGTCAAACAGGACAGCGATCCGATCTTGACAGACTTTTTTGGTCCCACTCTCGACCCACAGTTCGATGACCTCTTGCTCTCCCTTGGAAAGATTGCCCAAAAGCGAGCAAAGAATGTCATAGATGTCATCATGCGCTGGCGCAGGGGTATACGCGAGTCTCCACTCACCCCTGGCTTAGGTCGACGTACGTCCGAACGCGCGTCGCTCGCTGCCATCTATGTTATGTGTCGAGCACTGGTTGCCGTTCTCTCGACCCTTCCCGCGAACGCGTTAAGTGATACCATGGGGTATAGCTTGGAGGAGACCATTTTCGAACAGTTCAGAAGGCCGTTGATGAGTACCGAAACGAATTACAGGTTGTGTGCGGAGCTATATGCTGGTGTTCTGGGATGTTTAGCTGGCCTAAGGTGAGTGACAACTCAACTCATCCCTTCCATGTCTCTGACTACAAACTTCTCCGTGTCGCTACAGATTCCTGAGTGTTACTGATCGGTTCCTAAACGAGCTTGCCCCGGTTTCACACGGACAGATTGCAAAGGATTCATCCACCAAATTTGAGAACCTTGTGAAAGGCTTGAGGTATGTCCAGATCAAAGTGAGTCTATGTGTCCACGCAGCTCGGCTTCGTTGGTGCTTTGACCTCACGCGGTGGATTAGGTTTGGCCACCAGAAGCCTTCGAAGAAGGGGCTGAGTTCATGGAGTCACTTGCCAAGTCGTTTGAGCAGGCACATGGTCTCCGCTTCAAAGTAGCTTTTGCAGAGACACTCACCCGGTTGCTGCATCCTATCGGCAAGGTAAGGACATGCCCATCCCCCACAGACTTCGCCTGACTGAACGGTTTGTAGGCCGCACAAGCAGAAGTAAACCATCCACAGTGGGAGAAAGCGATCGAGAAGATTTACCCTCGAGCAAAGGAGATGATGTCAAAGCCTCGGTATTGGCATGTCGCGTATCCTCTTGCAGTTACAGCACTCTGTGTAGCACCCCACCAGTTCTTCTTGAAGAATTGGATTCCATGCTTTGAGTATGGAATCAGTAAACTGAAGGTGTGTTCGGAGTCGTTGCTGGATATCTTCGTGCTGAGGTCTCCGCCTTGCAGGATAAACCGTACCGCATTCCGATTCTGAACGGCATCCTTCGTTTGATCTGGACCTATCTATATCGTTGTCAGGAACCAGCATCGACGAGCACAACTAAGCTTGACGGGCTTCTCAAGCACTTCTTCCCTGCAGGTCGGGTTTCCGTCTTCCCACCAGAAGAACACCTCGAGCCATTCATCTGCATCATACATTTCATTCTTTCTCGTTATTTTGAGTACGGTCGCGATTTCTGCCTGGACCTCTTACAGGAGTCGACTAGTGCCAGTGGGACATTAGCCCCTGAACGCGTTGGGATCCTGGTACAAGCGACTCTTTTGACGTTACATGGTCTTGAACGCGACGAACCCACGCCGACGTGGCCATCAAGCGCCGACTTCTCCACGATACCCTCGTGGGATGATTACCCTTCCTCTTCGGATGCCCCTCCTGCTTCGTTGCTTGCAAAGCCCGGGATACAGGACTTCGTCGACCGATTCGGTACGGCAACTTCAAATATTGCGCAAGCATGTTTCAAGGCAGTCGGACATATGTCTGTTTTCGACGAACAATGGTCACTTGCACGATCTCCTGTGAGTAGCGCGTCATCTTTCGAAGAGTCCCACAACATGGTCATCCGTCGGCACCCGGAGGGAGCTTTTGCATACCCGAACCACCTGGCTTCCCATATCAGCATTTTGCAGACATGTTATCAATCCTGGCCCCGCTGTCTACACACTTCATCGATCGCTGTCCCCGATGCCGTCGATATGCTTTTACGGGGCGTCATACATGTCGAACCAAGAGTGGGCGAGGTTGCAGCCGCAGCGCTGAGAAGGTTTATGAAAGACGCGTCGTATGCGCCAGCAGTCCTCAAATACTTCACCGCACTCTTATTTGACCCAAAGAATTTGGAACGGGAGGGAACTGGCCATCGGATTCTGCTCGAAAGCGCGCGGCTACTGAACCTATGGACAAGCGTGGTGGATGCATGGATCACTGGGCTGACTCAGAAGTCAAAGCAGGATCTGGCCGGGATGGATTTGAAGCCTGTTCTTCAACAGCTCGAGGAAATTGCAGTCGGTGTGCTCTTTCTCCTCTCGCATGAAGTCACGACCATTCGTTGCGCTGGTGTCAAGTTCGTACGCTCCCTGATTCCTCTCATCGACCATCTGTCTCCTGAAGGCATCTCGGCCACCGATTCCGCTCCCCTCAAAACTTTGTTCTTGTCCCTGCTCGAGAACGATACGAACGAATGTTCCTATCTTCAAGGGTTTGGCGAGTTGCTCGACCGAGCTGAGCTGGATCGTCTCCAGCAGTGGAGGAGATCCACAAAACCAGACGTTCTTCTCCGAATCGCGGATAGCAACGTTGAGAAAGATCGGAGGATTTGGCGCTTCGTCTACCCTGCTTTCATGAGCGCTTCCACGTCAAGCTGCGGGAAGCTCATTCCTAATTGTAGGGCTATCATAGAAGCTGCAACGTCGCGTTACCACCCTACCATGCTCCGCCTTGCCGGAATATCTTCCAGTTCCCGCACGCAAGCCTCCCGGCCGACGGAACGAGAAGGATACCGACTAGTCAAAGAGAACATGTCTCTTATCGACCAGTGGTTTATTTGGACCAAGGTGCTCTGCTCAACAGCAGCCGTATCGGACAGTCGACCCGCGATGACCCAAGCCGGTCAGCATACTCGCGCACCTTCGGAATCGACCTTTGAGCGGGAGAGGATGTCGACCACTCGCTATCTATTCAAACACTTGACGCCGTTCATGGACGCTGATTACACGCCGTTCAGAGACGCCGCTGTGGTGTCCATCAGCGCATTCCCTCCAGAAGGTTACCCCCAACTCTTGGAAGATCTTAATCTTTTCGCTTCCCGCCATTTTTATGATGACGTTCGCACCAAGACGAATTCGCCTGCATCGTCTGTTCGCTCTCGTCGACAAGCACGACTGCATTCCGCGGTCGCTCGGATCTACTACCTCACTGCTCCATATCTGCAGCATATCAAGTCGTCTGTCAAACAAGACGCTCTGTCACACGCCCTCAAGTTCGTCAAAGATACACAAGCCTTTCTGCTTTCCCCCGAGAACCGGGATAACTATTCATTACAACGACTACGGCGCTATTTCTGCGGCCTTGTCGAACGTCTTTTTGATGGACTGGCGGGTCTTCCTGAGGCAGACGTCGTGACACCTCCCCATCTCCATCTTTCCCTCTACCGTATGTGCGAAGAGTGGTGCCAGTATGGTCCTCAGGGCGAATCCGCCAAAACAAGGTTCATCTTGATGCAGAGGGCGGCAGCTGCTGCCATCAAAGATCCTGAGGCAGAGTCAGATGCTGGCGAGCGCTTCCAACACGAGACCAAACTTCTGTCAAGTACCAGTGTTGGAGCATTGGCATCTCTTTGCGTGAGTGTTTGGCTCCCCTGAATTACGGTCCAGCTGACTGGATTCTGTAGCAAAAGGCTTATCAGCTTCCCGACACCGCCGAACCGAGTTCGCCAACCGCACGTTCCAGTCAGGACGGTCCTAGGCCGCTTGAGGCTGCGCAGATTCTCGAGCGCATTCATGCTGTGTTCGAAGACGGTCAGACGCAGCTCGTGGCCAGTGCCAAGTAAGCCCCGGTTAACTACCACACAGGTTACGCCTCGCTAACCTGTTGTTCTCAGAAAAGCACTGCGTTCGCTGCTTCTCCTGCCTCAGCATGGTCCAGATCTGCTGGTAGATGTGCTCCGAAGGGGATTCTGCGACAGCACAGCCTCCTTGAGTAGTGCTGCGTTCTTCGACGTCTTCACGGACGCAGTCTGCAATACGCCGGGACACTCGTTCACCTTTGCGCAATCTATCTGCCTCGGTCTAGCGAACCTCTGTCATGGCAATATAGTCATCCGGCGACATGCATTTAACGCTCTTGTGGCGATGCATGAACAATCGGCCGGGGTTATCGCCATGGCAGAGTTTGAAGCGATGGTCGCAAATAACACCCCAAGCGTCTACCTCCAAGCCCATCGGCTGATCGTAGAGTGCCTTGCAGGCGAGCATCCGGAGCAAGCTTTGGACGTCCTCTCCGAGGTCTCGACACTACTTCTGCGTATACATCGGCAGGGTAACGAAAGAGTGTCGCACCTCATGCTCCAAAGTTTAGAGCATTGGATGCCGAATCTCGAGATCAGTGCCCCTGACCTCGCGAGGCTGGCCGTTACGCCAGAGGGCAGTATGGTGGTCTATCACTTGCTTGCTCTTACCAAGCGATACAGTGAGGCACAACCCGAGCAAATCGCAACCATCTGGGCTCGTCTTGTTGAAGTGCCAGACCCACTAGCGGGACGAGCCGTTGTCTCGTTCCTCATCAACGAATCCCTCAAGGTTGCTACGAATGCGTTCGTTAAGTGCGCTTCTGAAGTCGTCGCGTGCCTGTCTCGTTCAGCAGCGGGCGTACAAATCTTCCAGGAGCTGTGTAGCGTCTGTGGACCAGAAAGGATGCTCCCTACATTCGAGCACAGATTGGAGCAACCGTCGCCAGAGGAGCTCGAGTTGTGGTCAGATCTCGATGTCCTGTTTGCAGACGACCAACCACGACATATGTTGGGGTCAGCTCAGTATGCAATGGTGTATATCGGTTCGGTTGCTCTCGAACGCATGTGGACCCACCACGAGCAGATACCCGTCATCCTTTCGGCCGTTCTCTGTCATTTGGATCACCGCGTCTTGATGCTGCAATCAGCTGCGCGGCGTATGCTGTTCCAGTTGATGAGAGCATGTGTACCACGGTATCCTTCCTCGGCAGAGAAGGCGGGACAGCTTGCCCGAGGGTCTCTACTGTCGATTATCACGAGTATGGAGGAACAGGGGGATTCGCTTTTCTGGCTGGAAAGTGATCCAGAGGATGTAGTTATCCCTCGCATGAAGTACATCGTGGACCAAGTGGTGTCTATCATCGGACAATTCGTGCCGGACCTGGGGAAGAATCTCGCTGCGTTATCAATACCATACGTCGAACACTGCCATATCCGCAGCATCGCCAAACGCTCTCTTCAGGTCTATCAGTTGCTGAACGTCCCCCTCTCTCAAGACGTCCTCGGGCACTTCCTCGGTCGTTTATGCACAACCATCGGTGACGATGAGACCGAGCTGCACCACTTTGCCGAAGCGATCGTTACGACACTTACCACCTCTGTGGCTTCAGAGGATCTCAACCCTGCACTCCTGCCCCGTCTTTTCTGGGCGACGACATCGTGTCTTATGACTGTCGTTGAAACCGAGTTCGCTGCGGCGCTCAAGCTCTTGATCACGTTACTCGACAGACTGGACTTGGACAATCCGGAGTTCATTGAATCGGTACTCGCTCACCGTCCAGAGTCTTGGAATGGCGTGTACAGCTTACATGTTTGCCTACTGAGTGGCTTGCGTTCGGCGACTACTATGGCCGATACCTTCGTGGCGCTTCAGTGGCTGAGCAAGATCTCAGACTCACGAGTCATTGAACCCTTGGAGCGTCGTGTTTGCGATCTCTTTACCCTCTCCCTTCCATGGTGTTTGCATTCCATGGCCACTGATCAACGCGATTCGGCACTCGATAATTTCTGCA
Source organism: Chalciporus chontae (assembly GCA_038089555.1). Classification (NCBI taxonomy): domain Eukaryota; kingdom Fungi; phylum Basidiomycota; class Agaricomycetes; order Boletales; family Boletaceae; genus Chalciporus; species Chalciporus chontae. The sequence goes on from JBBPLD010000033.1 coordinate 128,836, forward strand.
CTTCCATCGGTAATCTCGCCTCGAAAGAAGGTCGGGACACTATCTCGCGCATTATGACATCCTTTGTCAAAAATCGCTTCCGAACCAAGGATGACTTCCTTCGACAGTCTATCGCTGGTCTCCGCGAGTATGCGACGCATTGGTCGGACACCGCCACGCTCCTCTTGGGCTTGGTGCTCAACAAGGAGAACTGGTTGCGCATTCACACGATGCAAGTGTTGAAGGTGTTCCTCCAGCAGCGGGATCCGCGAAATCCACATCAGTCACTCGCGACAGAACATCTCATGCCGTTGCTGAGACTGGTCGAGGGTGACCTCGCTGCTCAGGCGCTGGATGTCCTTGAGGAGCCCACGAAGGTGTCTACTGGACAGAACTCCCGTAATGTTCTTCGGATGAGTATGCTCACCTCGATGAAACCCACCCCTGTTGACGAAGGAGAAATCTTTGGGGCGCCGGAAGAGTCAGGGTGGTGCATATCACAAGTCAAATCCCGGCGATCGATATGCAGGAACAACATGATGGCTGTCGCACAGACCTGTATCGATGTTCTACGCCATTCGCATATCGACCTCGAGGCACGCTCGCAGATTTTGTCGTTCACAGATGGACTGGACGAAGACCTCGGTGTTTTAGTCCAGGATCTCCACGAGCTCAGCGAATTCTTCCAAAACACGAAGCCAAAACCCCGCGTTCTGGTACCGAGCCAGCAGTTGGAAGAACGCGTGGCGTCGATCATCGCGCGGTCGACTGACAATTCCAGCGACGTACCCCAAACGCCGTTCACGGATGTCTTCCATATCGGCAAACCTCGGGAGTATTCGGATGATTCGGAGGATGATAGTGGGTCCGAGTCAGAGTTGGATGCGTTTATCTATGATTCCCCGACAGTTTATCAGAGTGCTCCGAATGGTCGTCAGCTAAACTAGGATATTCTTACTTCCTTGGACAACGCGTGTGCAACGCCAATCGCTTCATTTGTCCCCTGTTTCGATGCAGCTATTGAATCCGTGTGGTTACTACGTTTTCCACGGAACAGATTCCGGATAACTTGTTTGAGGCCTTTGCAAGTGAGGGTGTGGTGCCTGACGTCATCGTCATGAGGTACCACGCCTTGCTGCCACGCACATCACCAAAATAACCCTAACACCACTTTTTCGACAGACACCACCAGCAAAACATGCCAGCGGGGGAAACTGTCATCCGGGAGGTAAGGTGTACTCCGCCGAGGGTAGCACTTACTACTAGGTCGAATAGGTAGCCAAGGACGTCTGGACGTTTTCACGGTTCGTCGGGCACTGAACGTATCATGTTAACACAACTGACAGTCTTCCAGTCCTTTCGCTAGATATGGAGTGATCGCTATGGGCGGGAGATCAACTGCCATCAAGTTGAGGGATGGCGGAGTCTGGGTCCTCGCATCGACTCCTTTGGACCACGAGACCAAAACCAAGATAAACGAGCTCGGAAAGGTCAAGTAGGTCTTCCGCACGCTCTTCCCTTATTATAACTCCACGAATGCAGGTATATCATCAACTCCGACATCGTTCACCATCTCTATCTATTGGAATTCAAGACGGCTTACCCCGATGCCAAGGTCATCGGAGTGGCTGATACGATTAAGAGAATGACCGGAAGGTCATTTTCATTTGATGGATGTGTGTGTGTCCGGTCCTCCAAGTTGTATTAAATGCTTCTTGTCATCTAGTCTGGGGTCGTGATCCACCGAACATGCAGTATGGGTTTGAAGAGGATGTGAGCGATTTTAAACCCCCCTCTAGGACGTCCCAGCTGATCCCTTTTTGAAAGATTAAGCATTGGTGCGAAGTGTAGGAGACGAGTTACAGAACACGTACTCAACCAATGCCAGTTACTTTTCTGGATTCCGAAACAAAGACGTCGCATTCCTTCACGTCGCTTCCAAGTCTCTGATTCAAGCAGACTTGCTTTTCAATCTGCCAGCCACTGAACAAGTCAGTAGCAACATCAACCTTCGATTGTCGTACGCTCTACTGAACTATTCGTAGTACTCGAGAGCTTCGAAATGGATCCCCCAAGCAACGTTGAAGCCTGATTCATGGGCGCATCGGAAAGCTTTGGAGGGTCTTACTCTTGACGCTGAGTGAGCATTGACCATGCGTCTTGCTCGCCCGCCATATGTAACATCTCTTCCCCGCTAGGGCCATGAAACGTGATGCTAGGACAGTCGCATCTTGGGACTTTGACCGAATCATCCCTTGCCATGGAGTAAGTGCCATTGACACACAGCGGTTCTCCGTCACGAATGCTGATGGGTACATGGACAGGATGTCATCGAACGACATGCGAAAAAGGCTTGGAGAGATGCGTACGGATTCGTCCTGGACGCAGACGATTGACGCCGCATTGCTGGATTTCGTACGTAGATGTGCAGTGTTGTGAAACTAACTATCCCCGAGTACGCATCGTTGAAGATGTAAGGAATAAGAAGTTTTTTTTTTTCTTGCCAACTGAGTTTGTGAAGTGAGAAACCCGCCGGGATCGAAGAGAAGGCGTGTTCCAAGAGCTCACGAACCTCCAAAATAGCGAGGCATACACGATGCTTGATGTCAAAGCGGAATAGACCGTCAGAGGCAATTCATGGTTAGGATTACCCAGCGTTGAAAACATGAAATCGAGGCCTGGCATCAACCACTCGCGATCGGCTGCGGGGAAGGGTCCTTGATAACGTCACTTGAGATTATAATTGAGCTACCTGGGTCCTGAATCCATGCGAGCCCCATGCTGCCAATATCACCGTTACCATTAAACTTTGCGCTGCTGGCACAAGGCGTGCAGAATCTTCGGATGTGCCAGTTCGCGAGACGAACGTGCACTGGATGAGCTCGGAGTCGCGGTAAAGAACCAGGCAAGAACTTCCAGCGGTAAGATCAAGCTTCAAACACCACCTAGTAGATTCAGCTTGAGAGTGAATATTTGGATGGTGGGTGTCGTTACATCAACTTGAGTTGTCAACTGGGAGACGATCAGTGCCAGTTGCCAGAAAATATGTGCCTGGAAGTTCTGACCCCGTCGACTACACAGTGGGCTGTTACTAATTTTCAACTTGAACCACCAGCATCATGATGGTTATCCGATCACCTTTGGTTCCAGAAAAGATGCGTACTTCAATGATGGATTGACTCTGCAATTTCGCGTTGCCGTGGACATGGCTCCTCGTCTAACACCTCACCTTCGGCAGAAATCTATTCGATGCCCAATGCCGCTTCACCAGGGATATTGTACTTCATCGAACGCGGTGGAGCTCAATATTCGAAGACGCCCATTTTCTGTTACTGACGACTTGGGCAACTTGATATTCCCACCTATGGTGGCCTGAGTCGTCCATTCAAGAAGGCAGGAGCTCCGAGTCCGCGTCAACTTCAAATAGCCACTCTGCTGGTTGATATTGGCTGACGCAAAGCCTGTACCTGTGGACTTTCTACAGTACGCATTTGAAAAGCATGCCATGAGCCGTTGCTTCTGGACACACAAATCCGCATCTGGATCAGTTGAAAAAGTGAGGTGAGCAGCCCCTTCGGAACACGCGGCGAAGTCGTGGTATGGGGCGACGGTCTCTTAAAAGAGTGGCCTGGGGGTGGGCTATACATCACAGAAACTACGATCTTACCACCTATGCCCCTCTGCTTGCTTTGTCCCGTCGGTCAACAGCCTACATTCGCTGAAGTTGGCGAATTGGCGAATGTAAGCTGGTTAGCTGTTCGTTAGAGGGCACGGTCTGACGATCCTTCCAGCATATCTCGCAAAGACATTCGAAAGCACCAATCAACGGTGTGGCGCACTCCCGCCGCCCACCCATCCCCTCCACCCGATGCTGCGTCTGCAACAAGAGCTTCACAACCCCTGTTGGTTTACTCAGCCACCAGAAGGCTAAACATCATTTTCTGCCTTGCTCGCAATGCTCTCGTAAATTCCCTGGTCCCGAGGAACTTGTGCAGCACCAATGTGGGGCTCACGATAGCCGCGCATCGTCGTCTTCCACTGTCGTGGACAGTAACGTGATCGCCAACGAACCAACGGTCGTTGAGCAGCACACAACTCATCGCTGCAAGGAGTGCGAAGCGCACTTTGACTCTCTTGCAGAACTGGAATCCCACGAGTCTTCCCACCGCAAGTTCCCCTGCTCGAAGTGTGGTCAGCTCTTTTCCTCCCTCGTCGAGTGGAATGCCCACTTTAAGGAAGAACATCAGAAGCCTGTCAAATGTAGCGGCTGTAAGGCGGACTTCGCTTCTGACGCCCTTCTCGCTTCCCATGGAAGCTCCTGCCCAGCTATCGCTTGCCCCGCGAGTGCCCAGTCTCAACCGAACAGACCCCTTCCTTCCGCTGCTCAGCGCAAAAGTTCGCTTGTTTGCGAGTTTTGCAACAAACCATTTAAAGTCCAGGCAGGCCTCCATGCCCATGTAGCCGCGAAACACCCCGAAGGAGTGAAATGCGTTATCTGCCGCTTAGTCTGTTCTACCTCAGCGGTACTCGAAGAGCACGTTGACACCGTACACACGTGTACCGTATGCCACGATGGCATCTTGAGAGATGTCCAAACTCTTTCCGATCATATGCTCGAGCACACCCATCCTATCCCATGCAAGAGATGTGGGACGCGATACCGGACGGAGGAGGAACGCATGCTTCATTTTGCGGCCGCAGCTAATTACCACCCGGTCTGCCTCGACTGTCGAATTGGCTTCGAGAATGAAGACGCGTCACAAGCGGTAGGTTATGTTTGCCACTATGGGACTCTCAATGCTCACTAGACGGGATTAGCACATGCGCTTAGTGCATCCTGCCCCTCCAAAGCCGAGTCCAAAGCCGAGTCCAAAGCCGAGCCCAAGGCCGAGCTCTCGCCGATCGTCTCCCCCACTAGGTGTGGAAGCTCACGTAGCTAACGAATTCCGCCCTATCTTTCAGTGCGACGTCTGCCACGAGGCTTGCTCTTCCCAGAGGGAGCTTGACGTGCATATCGTCACAGTTCACTCGTGTCCTATTTGCCACGATGGGATATATATAGACACAAGAGCCCTGGAAGAGCACTTGGAGCAGCATCGTAACCCTTATGGATGCCCGGCGTGTGGCCTAGCATACGCTGAGAAAGAACAGCTCCTTCAGCATTACAGGGAGACCCCTGACGACATCCATCCCCATTGTGATAAGTGTGACATTGGATTCGAGAACCATGATGCGTATTCCTTGGTAATGTCATGCTCAATTTAAGGTTAGAGTGGAAAATGCTGATCAGTGATTCACAGCACGTCGAAGAAGCCCATCCACGTATCGCTTGTGAAGTGTGTGATGGTGCTCTTGTTGATCAAGACGGGCTCGCCGTGCATTACTTAAGCTCGCGGAAACATCCCAAGTGCAACAAGTGTGGCATCGGCTTTAGAGATCAGTTTGATTTTACAGATGTAAGTGGCCAGACTCGTCCGTCGTGTCCCCCTTTGACCGTCGGACGTGTCAGCATGGAGCTTCGGCTCACCCGGAGTGTCATTGCTACATGTGTCAGTGGCACTTTGACACGCCGGATATTCTGCAGAATCACATTAGACATTTCTCTAACCATCCGAAATGTCAAGACTGCAACATCAGATTCGCTGATGCGGATGCGTACCAGCATGTAAGATTGACATTTGGCTGAAAAGCTTGGGATTAACTATATACTTTCCATCCTAGCACCTTTTCGACACACACCGACCGTCCTTTGGCGATCACCAACATATGGATGTCTCGAGTGTCGAGGAAGATCATGAGGATCGGATAGGCCCCGCTGAGCCTCCCAGTCCCCTTCTGAGCGCTCGAGCTGTCGACCCTCTTTGGGGCTTCGAAGCCAGTGCAAGTCTGCCGTACGCGTCATTCATCCCATTGCCTCCGAGTTTGAGCGGCTACTCTAGTCCAAGGTCTCAAAGGGTCACTATCGAATCACCCGTTCAAGATGGTTCACTTGGGTCTCATTCCCGCAGCTCCACACTCTCGGTGGAGCAACGTTCCCCCATAGATGGTCAGCCATGGGAGGCGACTGCTCGGTCTCTGTCCTTGTATGTCGAACAACCCCCCAAGCCAGCCTCCGAGTTCCACCACTCCCCGCTGTCGACGGTCCCGTTAGTCGGGACCCCTCCTCCTGTGTCTAACAGGGGGCTCACTCAGTCGACCGAGTTCCCATTCAGCCCGCGTCCTGAGTCTCAACTGTTATTCTCCCTTTCTCAAGGGATCGTTAATACTGTGGCGATGGACGATGATGCCGAGAGCGAATCCAACAGTTCTTTCACGCGTTCTCCTCCACTAATCTCGCCCGTAGTCAAGTTGCCCGATCCCGCCTCTGCATCCCCGTCGTCTACAACATCAGGTTGGATGATGACAAGCGATACAGAACCTAAGAGGTCGTTCTATAATTCGGCCTCTTCATCCAAAGCCACGAAGGGGTCGTATTCCATCGGCCACACTACATTATCCACGATCACCAGCGCGCCACAATTGAGCTTGCTAGTTCCAAGCGTGTTGAATAGCGCAAGGTAATATGATTCCCTTTGTCGCTCATGGAGGCTTTTGTTGACTTCGTTTCCAGTAATTCTGGATGTCCTAGCTCTATTTCCCCCGAGTCGGCTGGCATTAGCGTGTCGGCGACCATGACCCCGGAGTATCTTCGCGAAGCCCGCGCGTATCTGTCTTTCACACATCGGAGAGATGACCCGTTGTCACCTACAATTTCTTGTAGTCCAGCTATTACGTCGCCCATTCTGTCATCGACGGGGCTTGCCCTAGGTGAACACGGGCACCGTCGTGAAGTGCGGTTCGAGGAGAACATTATGACAGAGTCTGCGTGGGATAGGCAGTCTACGTCCAGCGACTCGTCACTTGATCTACCGGTAGTACCCCCTAGGCCAGGTTCGGGGAATTTCAGGATGAACGGTACGTTTCCGCGATCTTTACAGCAGTCCCTCCCTCAATGGCGTGCAATCACAGGCATTAGTAAATTACCCCGTTTCTCAGCGCTCAAACGTTCGACTAGGAAGTGGCCAAACGGGCATGTAAATCATACCCCGCCTCACCTGCACAACAGACGGTCGAACGGAGTTCCCCCACCATCCTACCACTGCAGGTCTTGTTATAAAGACGATTGTGAAGAACCGACGACGACGACATGTGGTCACTTGTTCTGCTATGAGTACGTGAATCCTCTTCTTTTTTTCATCTAGAGGATTAGCGTATACTGAACTGGATAAAGTTGCATCTCGACGGCAGTCATCAAAGATTCGCGTTGCCCTGTTTGTCAGGCACCGACGTTGCTGTATTGTTTGTTCCGCATCGACACGTCTGCCTGAGTTTCTGGATTTATGTACTCGTATCTTTTTCTCCCTGTCATCCATGGTTGAGATATTTGAGTTCATTCTGTCCCAATCTAAGTACCTTTTTGGCGAAGACGCGTTTTGGTGTGACTCCTATTCAAGTTGTCTTGAACCGTGTGAACGACCGCATTGCTGTTCTTTCCTTCTCTTCTTCGCGACCTTCACTCGCATTGTCGATCAGGCATCCGGCATTGGATTGGCGACGATGTCTACCTGTAGCTTTTGTCCAGGGCGTTCGTTTGTGAACGACAACGCAGTGCGCATGGTCCGTCGCTGTGTCTGTACACCCGAGCCTTTCACGCTTACATATGACGATACTAGCACAAAGACTCTCAGCACTGGTGGTGTCAATCCTGCGACAGACTCTTCTCGGAAGAAAAAGATCTGGATCAACACAATTCTGCAAAACATCTGACCACCTTCGATTGTGGCACATGCGACAAGGAATTTAAGACTCGGCAAGCACTCGATCAGCACATGACAGATAAACACCCTCCTCTCTTCGAATGCGAGTATTGTGATAGAGAATTCGCCACAGACGAAGGGCGTCTAGCGCATGAGAAGGCTAAACACCCTCCCTTGTTTGAATGCGAATATTGCGACAGGGAATTCTCTTCAGATGATGCTCGGCGCCAACATGAGGAGGCGAAGCATCCACCTACCTACGAGTGTCGGCATTGCGATCGTGAGTTTACATCTGAAGAGGCTCGCTCGCAGCACGAAGATTCCAGACACACTGCTTTCTGCAAGCTCTGTAACAAGTCGTTCACCTCGCCGAAAGCTCTAAAACAGCACATGAAAACAAAGGCACATTTTCCCTGCGACAAATGCAACTGGAAGTTCTTTACTCAACACAGCTTGGACGCCCACAACGCCGACCACTCTCGTCCCTCAGCCGTTGACACTGCACCCATATCCCTTTCCATTAGCCGTCCATCTGTGCCATTCAGGTCTTGGCCCTCAAATGACGTCAAAGCTACTCAGACTCCGGCCCCACAAAAGCAAGAATCAGCAGGGCCTACTCCCTCCGAATCCGATACGAAGGGGATGCCTATTTTTGCGACCTCAGATTCATCTGCGGACGACGAGGACCTCTCTATTTCCGGAAATGGAGTTTCTACCCCACAGGACGGGACTGTCATTACCAGTGAGCAGTCCTGTGCCTGCGCAATTTGTCAACGATCGTCCGAGTCGTGTGCCTGCACGATCTGTCAACGAACGTCTCTGGTCCCTAAGATAGAAAATGACGCGGGAAGTATCATCCCTGCTGATCTCCCTGTTGATCCCGTCGATCAGGACGATACCGCTGTCGAACGCAAGGTCCGTTGTCCGTCTTGCTTCAACGTCGTTGATGCAAAGGAGGGCCTCGCGGAGCACGTCTGCGCTTCCTTCGAAAGCATGCTTCCGCTTCACTGCTCTGCTTGTTATATCCAGTTCGCCGAGCCGTCCTCACTTCAGGAACATCTTTTGGAGGGTCGCCGTTCCTTCTCATGCCAGCTCTGTGCGATGTCGTGTTGCTCAAGTGAAATGTTGCAAGATCATCTTCTCAGCCATCCTCTCTGTGCCAGGTGTGGCGAAGTCTTCATTGATGATCCTTCCCTTTGCAAAGTAAGAGTTTGTCAGCTTTGTGGCAAGTTCGTTAACGGTTATCTGACGTCCAATCTCTTTGACAGCATGTAGAGTCTACACACCCCGTCGTCGTTTGCTGGGACTGTGATGGGGCCGTCGTGGAGCAGAGTAGTCTCGAACTGCATTATACGGATTCCCCGGCTCATCCCTCGTGTCCTTTCTGCGAAATAGGCAAGAGAAATGAGGAGGATTTGGATGAGGTTCGTGTCATATGCGGCCGAGACAAACACGTTTTTCACATTTCCGCACAGCATGTTAAGAACGACCACGCCACAACTGCTGAGATCGCCGTATACCCCCAAGTTGGCGAGTTAAACGTGAGTGGCCGATTTTAGTTTGACACCACGCTAACTGGTACTTAGGGAAGCCTAGATCGGGAACTCCCAGCAGACGAGCAGAGTGGGGAAGCCGGTGTTTTACGGAATCTCTCGGATGAGTCTGACTTGCTTCCGCCATTGTCTCTTCCGGGAGAGATATCTTTGTCTATCCCATCGATGCTACACCAGACTCTACATCATGTCGATGTACCGTCCCCTTCACCGACTCCGTCTGAACATGGCAGCAACGGAAGTCGGTCCCGGTTGTTTACTCGCACCCCGGAACCTACCGAGAACATCGTCGTGCATGACGTTTCCCGTCCACAATCCCCGGCTTCTTCGATACTCGCTGCGTCGTTCTCCGATATAAGGTAATATTGATTCCATACACCATGCGTGATCATGCAGGTTGACACTCAGTGACAGCTCACCTACAACCTCGTGCCACTCGATCGTGTACGTCTCTGCTGATGGAATACCTGACTACGTAAGGGAGAATCGTGCGTATCTGGTGGCTACCAGTGCTGCCTCACCTTCGTCAGGTGGCACACTTCCATCGACTTATTCCCACTCCCTCGAATCTCTCGATTTACAAGAACGTCATGAGCCACTGCAAGACAACGCTGTCCCTGCCACGAACGTTTCCGTGCCGAGCACGAGCGCCCCGACGCCCCGCATACACTGCCGGATCTGCCTCCGCGATCCCTGTCAGGACATGACCGCAACCATCTGTGGTCACATCTTTTGCAACCGGTGAGCGAACTTTGTCCTTTTTTTCACGATCCGAACGTGCTTGTGTTAATAAATCTGGATCCCACTTCAAGGTGCATTACACAAGCTGTCGTTTCGAAATCGGAATGTCCGGTTTGTAAGTGCGCGACGTTGCTCTATTGCCTCTTCAAGCTCGATCTATCGGCCTGAGGACCCGAATCACGCCTGAGAATGCGTGTGTTTACGACGCGCAATGTTCGAATCTCTATATCTTGGTAATCCTGCTGTCTTGTTTACATTCCATATAATGTTCTCCGCATACACTTTCTTCTTGCATACGTTGGTCACTTCACTCATGTCTGCATGCTCTTGTACCTAGTTGTATCTCCATCAATATCAAAATACTGGCTGCTATATCCGTCCATGCTTGTCACTCTTTTCGAACGACATTTACGACTCATAATCTTTTTCGTCATCAGTGAGTACACATACATTAGCTTATAGTCGAAATAATCCACATTGAATGTTCTAACAAACAGTTTTGTTTTTCTACACGAGCCCTCGTGATATTTAACATGCATGGGGGTAACGAGATGATCATGGCCCTGATCGGCTCTCAGTCCGACTCAGGGTGGCTATCTCGTGTTCTGACTTTTCCATTGAGATGTCATGCGTCTCTTGAACCTTGCGGTGTTCACGCCTCCGTTTTCCATTCGCCGACTCCCATCCGAAGATCGTCGTGCGTCCCTGTTCACGAAAAAAAAAAAAAATCATCCCTTGCGTCAGTATGGGGGACAGAAAGAAAACGAACGTGACGTCTTACCTCTTTGAACTTGAAGTAAATGAGGATGGCGATGACCGCCAACCAATAAAACACGTACGACAGTACGCTGCCCACTGAATTGAATTGAATTGATATATCGTCAGCGCGCGGCTCGAACGAATCATGGCCGAGTGAAAAGGATGCCAAGAGCCCCAAGACTCACAGGTGGCGCTATTTTGCCAGCCCAAGATGGCATTGAAAAGGGACCAAGTGTCAAGCGAAGGTGAACAACAATCGAGGTTCCATACGTTTCCTCGGACGTCATACGACCCGGGACCGGTCCCAATTGCGTCGTCGTCGTGAACGCCGAGCATTTGGGTAAAGGCATTCTCTTGGAATGACCAGACAGCTTTGGAGAAGAGGCCGGCGCCGATGAGTAATAGCAAGTTGGCCATACATACGAGGAAAATTTTGAGCGCTGAGAGAAGATGCGAGAGAAGCGAAACCATGTGAGTGGTCAACGACGACAGGCGAAGTGGCAAGGAGATGCTCACTTGTTCTGCTGGCGAATTGGTATATGACGAACCCGCAGGAAAGGCCACATATAATCCCAGTGATGGCAGCTATGGGTATCGAGGTCGCAGGTTGTCCAAGGGCCACACCGCTAACGAAAACGACTGCTTCCACCCCTGTTTCAACAACAAGGTACCGCGTTCAAATCGGTCTGTGGGGCAAAGGGTGGAGATTAATGACTTACCCTCACGCAGAACGGTGATCATTGGGAGCAGAAAGAGGGCCCATCGGCTGGCCCTAGAGCCGCGATCACCTTTGACGGCATGTTAAACTTTGCGGGACCGTTCGCTGTGGACAACCTACGTTTGCCACTGAATGCGTTTCGGAGTTTTATGCGCCACTTTGTACGCGCACTGTCCATTTTGAGCATAGTGACACCCATGACTAAAATCATCAGGGAAGCGACGAGCTGAAATGTACCTGAGGCACAAAACAAGCGTGAGGGATATTACGGCAGTGAGTCGAGGACGTGTTTACCTTCCCATAGCAGTTCAGACGTTGACCAAAGGTTTTTTGCCTGGGTGAACCATATGGCAATGAAGGTTGCACCAAGCGCTAAGGAGATGGCGAGACCGACGACAGACCCGAGGATGATCTGTGGGTCCAGTTGAGAGCGTGAGGGATGGGTGAGAAAACTCATACCTGCAGCCTGAGCTTCCGCAAAACGCGTGGTCCGCGGGTCGCAACGTCAGACTCTGGGTCATTTGACGACGAGGAGTTGGGGATGGGTGGAAGAGGGTGTTCGTGTACCAGCTGCTTGACGAGGCTGAGGAGAGCGGAAATGATGACCGCGGACTCGAGAGCCTCGCGAAAGACGGTGAAGAAAATGGTAACGGAGAAAAGGTGAGACATCTGTCAATGGGACTACGGTCTGTCGGTGGACCATTTATCTGATAATTTTTCAGGTACGAGATCGGGATCTTATCAGATAGGAACAAAAAAGTTTTCTGGTCGTCTCATGCCCTCATGCCATCCCCAAAGTAAAATGTCTTATCTGATAATTTAATCCCTGTTGGCAGGTACCCCGTATATAACGGTAATAAATGACACACTCTCTTCCTCATGCCTCTCGCTGTCTGGTCGCTCCTTGCTTTCTCCACCGGCGTCTTTGCGGGTGTTCAGGAATTGTGGTGGAATGTCACCTATGTTCAAAACGCTAACCCAGACGGCATTTTCGACCGCCGTGTCATCGGCGTAAATAATACTTGGCCGTACGCACCTTCACTTCCACCATTCGCATCGTCTCATTCGTTGTAGACCCCCTCCAATATCCGTCAACACGACGGATTCTTTGCTTATTCATCTTACCAACGCTCTCGATGTACCGACAACGCTACATCACCATGGTATGTTCTTCAACTCGACACCCTGGATGGATGGCGCATCATCCGTCTCACAATGGTACGTTACCTTTGTCATCTTTTTCTGTTCTTCTAAACGACTCGCCCAGCGGCATCCCTCCCGGCGAAACATTCGATTATGTGGTCCCAATCAACTCGTCCGGCCAGCACGGTACTTACTGGGCTCATGCTCACGCATCAGTAGGCGTCTATTACAACTTGAGAGTTACATTCATTTATTCCGCTGTCGCCATTTCAGGGCCAATATGTAGACGGTCTCCGTACTCCCCTTGTCTTGCACCCATCGAACGAGACATACAGTTATGATGAAGAGTTCACCGTCATTCTTGGTGATTGGTACCATGCAGAGCATGCCACTTTGATGAAAAGCTTCATCAGCATCGCAAATCCAGCTGGTTCTGAACCGGTACCAGGTGAGCCTTTTGCCTCCTCGTCGTTATATCCCCGGCTTTGTTCACGAACGTCGTTCCGGCATCCAGATTCTGGGTTGATCTACTTTGCACAAAACTCGACGTATCTGCCTCCAATACCAGGAAGTTCACCCGCGCCGGTCACGTCTGCGGTAGGCTTCAACGAAAATGCGACGTTGCCGTTTGTCCCAGGTCGTACCTATCGCCTGAGGATCATCAATACGGCCGCATTCTCTGCGTTTTATTTTTGGATAGATGGGCATGCGATGAGTATCATCGAAGCTGACGGAGTGAGTCGTCTCTTTTCGACCATCATAGCAGACTCTACATATCGAGCGATGGTGTACTAACCTCGATTGAACACGCAGACAGATGTCAAAGAACAGCCGGTAGACATGCTGAGTCTCTCCGCTGCACAACGTTATTCCGTCCTGGTTCAAGCTCGGAACGATTCGTCTTCCAACTGGATGATCCATGCTAATATGGACACCACAATGTTTGACGAGGTCCCTGAAACATTGCGTACAAGTGTGTACTAGTCCCTTCATAGAGCCTGCCTATCATTGACTCGCCTGCGTTCCGATAGACTTCACCTCTTCGATCACGTATGCATCGGGTCAATCTATCACTGACCTCGGTCCCATACCCGACTACCACATGACCGACGATACGGCACTGGTCCCTGTAGTTCCTGTCCCACAACCTGTTGTCTCGAAAACTGTCGAGTTGGAGTTAGTCTTCCAAACCATGGACGATGGCACGAACCGTGGAACACTCAACGGATATGTATACAACCCTCCAATCGTGCCTGCGATCGTGTCTGCACTCACTCTTGGTCCAAACGCGACGGTAGAGGAAGCGTACGGACCATATAGCATTATGGTTGAACATCTCGAGGTTGTCGATATCGTTGTCAAGAATTCGGATCGCGCTGCACATCCATTGTACGCTTATGTTCTTTTTATTCCTGGCCATGTATCAGTGCTAACCCTGAGTATCTCAGTCACTTGCACGGTCACACGTTCCAGATTGTCAATCGTGCGCAACAGTACAATTCGACAGATCCCGCGTTGAACCCTCCGCTGATCGAAGGACAAGCAAACCCAATGCGGCGCGACACGGTCACCATCCCGGGCTACTCGTCCGTTACACTCCGCGTGGTGGCAGATAACCCCGGAACGTGGTTGTTCCACTGTACGTTTCTCCGACCTGGCCAACATGCTCTTGGAACGCTGATCCATTACGGCTAGGTCACATCGAATGGCATCTAGAAGCTGGTCTTGCGGTTCAATTTATCGAAGCACCACTTCAAATACAGGAACGATCGGTGGGACGAGTTCCCTCGAACCTATACGACCAGTGCGCAGCACTGGGTAGACCTCAGTCGGGTAACGCCGCCGGACATGCGTCCCCAACGGACCTGTCGGGGCTTCCCTTGGGACCTTGGCCGCAACATCTGGGGTGGCTTCCAAAGGGTATTCTGGCCATGACGGGGTAAGTTGTGATCCTTTCGGGGTTTGTCCGTCCTGGAATTTATTTATCTGATGTGTCCGTTCAACCTCCTCAGATGCGTGCTCACGGCGGTGTGCGGCATGCTGACAGTGGTATGGTACTCACTTGGCGCTGCGGATAGCGAGGAGGAAATCGAGCGAGAGGTGAGGCGACGGATGGAAGCGAAGGAGAAACGAGGGAGGTTTTTTGGGTTGTTTAAAAAAGTCTCCTGATCGTCGAGAATAACTAGAGTTGACGATCGCTCCATGGAGAAGTCGCTCCAAGGAACATATGTGTGTAAATAAATTGTTGCTGGACACTTTTATAAATCGAACCCCCACAGGGATGTGGTCTTGATCGTGGGGGACCAGAAATCGGGAGGTATAGGAGCGTGCGGTGGTACCTACCATGTGGGCTGGTTCGATTGTCGTCAATCACCGTATTTGGGCTCCTCATGATCAGCTCGTCAGTCTTCACGACAACACGATGGCGACGGACTCGGAATGCCCCATATGGGGATGCGCGGGTAAGGTACGGTATTCCGTGCGCTGGCCTGGTTCAGGGGCCGACTGCAAGACGATTCCTGGTGGATACGAAAGCCATCGCACATAGAGCACCCTTGGGATGGCCATCGGGGATTATACGAACTCCAAAAGACTGGCTTACCTTTGGCCTAGTGGGGGGGTCGTGGAAGTTCTCAGGAAAGTCCGTCATTGAATACGGGACGTATAATTAGGAATTTATTTACGCGTGTGCTTTGCGCTTGAGATTGGCGTTCCGTTCCTTGGTTCCGTCTCGGGTGTTCTAATAGACTCCACTCTAATACCTTCAATACGCCGACCTTGGTTGCGTCGAGCTACTTTCCTTCAAAACGACAACGTCGACAAGTGAGTTTCCAGGCTGGACTCGGTGTGCACGAGTCATTTCCATCTGTCTAGTGTTGTCGGGTGTATCTGAGTTCAGAAAATTTATTAATCCCCCATTAGAAAGTTGGCAGAAATGCTTCGAGTCCTCTCTCGTTCCATCCGTCCCCAATTTTCATCCACCTCTCTTCTGAACGCCAACAAGCAAAACTTTCTCAGATCAAGGACGATGGCGACCGCTAACACCCCTGCCTTTGTGCGTACGACAACTAGAGGCCTGTTTCGACTGTAACTCACCAAGCGATAGAACAAGATGTTGTACGCGCCTTTGGCAGAGATCGACCCTGTGGTGCAAAACATTATCGACAAGGAAACATGGAGGCAGTTCTCAGGTCTCGAACTCATCGCATCAGAGGTTCGTCCGTTGTAAATGAATCGCGTGCAACTCGTTCATGCTGAAGCTGTACCCTCAAAAGAACTTGACCAGCCGTGCTGCAATGGAAGCCAATGGCTCGATCTTGACTAACAAGTATTCCGAGGGTCTTCCAAATGCTCGATACTACGGTGGTAACGAATGGATCGACGAACTCGAAGAGCTTTGCCGCAAGCGGGCTTTGCAAGCGTTCAACCTCGATCCTGCGAAGTGGGGTGTCAATGTCCAGCCTTACTCTGGAAGTGTATGTCAAGTTTTTACGTGTCATAGTCGAGTCACAGTCAGGCTGATGACTTTTATTCTGCTTCCTCCCAGACTGCCAAGTATGTTGTTACGTGATAGTTCGGCCGAAGACTGACAAGCCACTTTCACCCTCAGCTTCGCTGCGTTGACTGCGTTGATTCAACCCCAGGATAGACTGATGGGGCTTGGTCTGCCGGATGGTGGACATCTCACCCACGGTTACTACGTACGTTTCCAAGCCCGAGGACTTAGTTCGCTCCACTTCCCTGATTGATTGGCTCCCAACAGACTGCGAAGAAAAAGATGACGGCATCTTCGATTTATTTCCAGTCTTTCCCTTATGCTCTCGACCCTTCGACGCAATTAATTGACTACCAGGGTCTGGACAAACAGGCCAAGATATTCAAGCCCCGTTTGATCATATGTGGCGCTTCCGCGTATCCCCGCGATTGGGACTATGCAACTCTTAGAGCCACATGCGACAGGGATGGTGCTTATTTGATGGCAGATATTGCACACACAAGTGGTTTGATCGCCGCGAAAGAGCTCAACAATCCCTTTGATCACTGTGACGTCGTCACGACCACGACGTAAGTAGACCGCATGTGATTCTTTGTTTCGGATTCAGGACTGAGTTGGATCCAAGTCACAAGACGCTTCGTGGCCCACGCGCAGGTTTGATCTTCTTCAGGAAAGATGGCGCAAACCGCGAAGACCTCGAGAAGCGAGTGAACGATGCAGTTTTTCCGGCTTGCCAAGGTGGCCCCCACAATAACGTTTGTTTCTCTTTCGTGGTTCTGGAAACTCTAACTTAGCGTAATCGTGACCCTCTCTGCAGACCATCGCTGCCGTTGCCACTTCACTTCTACAGGTTTCTCAGCCCGAGTGGAAACAATACGCTCGTCAGGTTATCGCCAACGCACGAACCCTCGCCTGTTACCTTACCGAGCGCGGTTACAATCTCCAAACTGGTGGCACAGATAACCATCTCGTTCTCTGGGATCTCCGGCCTCTTGGATTGACTGGTAGTAAGCTCGAGAAAGTGTGTGATCTGCTTGGCATTACCATCAACAGTGCGTTCTTTCGCCGCATTTACTCGTACCACTTCGACAGCTGACTTTTTTCGTTCAGAAAACGCCGTTTCGGGCGATGTTTCCGCACAAACGCCTGGTGGTATCCGCCTCGGCACCGCCGCTTTAACATCACGGGATATGGTCGAAGAGGATATCAAAGTCGTCGCTGAGCTCTTACACCGTGCTGTTCAGTTGTCGATCGTTCTTCAAAAAGAGGCTGGCTCCAAATTGCTCAAGGATTTCATCCGGGTAGCTACCATCGAGAGCGAGGGCAAGGTTGGTGCAAAAAAGGTCAAGGAACTGCGTCGGGACGTGGTTGCTTTCGCCCAGAAATGGCCTCTCCCTGGTGCTGATGTTACTACCATCAAACGGCCTGCTGGCATCGAGGAGGATGATTAGTTCTTCTAATTTATTTCGATGGGGTCAGAGGGAGATGTCTACCGTCGTCGGGGGACGGCCAAGATTCAACGATCGCGAACTGGTTTTGGGAGTGAACGTTCAACATTGTTCACGCACGTGTTACGTTGATTGTGTACAACTATTCCCTGTATACATTTGAAGCACATAATGCATTCACATGACCCGTGAGCGGAAGTGCCACTGGCCGGCCGGCCATCTGCAAAGCAGTCTTGTAACGTTACTGCTTGACGGCTCTCTGAAAGCCTGTATGAGAATTTTGATTGGTGGACGCAAGGACCTGGACTAGCTATTTATGGTGTCCCAAAGGCTCGAGTTTTGCTCGCCTGACTTTTAGATGGGCCTGCAGTACTGATGCCAGCCAGAACTGAGACAATATTTGCTCTGAGGGTGATGGCATGCTTGAGGGCGCGACAATCTGATAACCCCGCAACCCCTGGGTATAAGTTTGCTCCCGCTCTTTCTGAATCTGCCGCGACTGTGCCGCTCTGCCAGAAGATCACATCCCCAGTAAGTACTTATACGCATCGACACATTGACAGAAGTTAAAATGACAGATGCGCAATTCTCTTTCGTTCGCCGCGATCTATGATTCCAATGGGACGTTAACTTGGTTATCCATTACAATGCTCATGCGTCGAGCTTGAGGGGTTCGCCATGACTTCGAAAACGCGAAATAACTTTTCAAAGGTGGCGAGCATTTGATGCCCACAAGGTTACAGTCTTCCCGAGCGATCCAATCCAATCCAGCGCTGACGATGACTTTTGTTTTTCCTTTTTTATTTATTTTTATAATTAATTCGCCATCGAAAATCGCAGGCTCATGACGGCAGGTCTGTTCTATGTACTATTGAAGGTTCTGGGCTACCTAACCGGTGCCGTGATCCAGGGACTGGTTCGCTAATTAGTGCGAGCAATCTGCGGTGAAACTATAGGTAGATATTTAATCCACGGTTGTTCACATCGTCTCATCCACGGTCGTTTCGTGTTTCGCCATAATACTGGATCTTCAAGCACAGACATAGACACGAACTGGTGCAATGAACCTGACACCTTGGTCTCTCAACCTGAAAAGTACGCAATGCATTGGTTTTTTTTTTAATGGAAGGTTAGGATCTGGGAGACTGACGGACTCGGGACTTGTTGGCTTTCAGTTATCGCATGTGTGTTTCACAGCACCGCGATCGCATGCACCGCGTTTAGGCTCATATATCGCTGGCATATGGCTCGTTTCTGGTGGGAAGATGGATCGGCAGCGTTGGCATTCGCACTGGACATTGTCTGCCTGGCGTGCGTTTGGCTGGAGGCACCTTCGACAGGTAAGATTTGGATTGTCTCTGTATTTAACTCTTCCCGTGATTGTAAATCTTCGTGAGAAGCTAGTGGCATGCCACCAATAGACAAAATCACCAACGGGATCGTCTTTATGGTCTTTCCTACCGTTCTCTGGTGAGTCTCAATTTCGTCGGGCATTTCCAAAAGTACCTCAAGCTAAGCACCCTCTGATCGTTTTCGGTAGGGTTTGTCGGATGAGTATACTATTCTCTATCGTCCGGGTGGCGAACCCCTCCCAACAACCCAAGCGTGTCGCACTCCTTGTTGGCTGTTCGTTCGTCATCATGTGGGTCGCAACGTTAGCCCAGAGAATCGACATATGTGTGGAAAAGGGATGCAAGATTACAGGAACTGTAGGGCTTGCCCAATTAATAAGTCCGTCCCAGCTTTCCTCGACCCCCCTCCTATGAGACTTTGACTAACCTCCGTACGCCCATGCGGATCCCCGCTCTTCTAGCGGACGTGCTGTCGGATTTCGTTCTGGTGGCAATGCCGATTCGACTACTTCGACACACAAAGTTGACTCGTCGTCAGCGAATATTGATCTATTCAGTGTTCTCTGCGACTTTATTGATCACTGTGATGACCATTCTACATTCCGTCGCATTGCTCACCACTGGGTCGGATGGTATCATTGTCATTGGGCATGTCAAGGTGAGTTCATCGGTCATCAACGATTTCTTGGCAAAGGAGACAAAGGGGGACATAAACCCTACGCGTGCTACTTCTTCTGCCTCGTCTGTTTCTATCGCTTGCTGACGTGAAATTTGCTTCGACAGACGGCTCTCTCACTCGTCGTTTGCAACCTCCTTGTGATCGTGACATTTGTCTATCGTGTACTCGGTCGGGACAAATCGTTCGATCTTGAAGCTATCGAGGAGATACTCGAGTTCACGACCGTTGATTTGAACACGGGGATATCTGAGAATAGCGAGGGCGCAGAAGGGAAGTACACCCGCACGCTCTTGACGCAGACGACTTCAACGGTAACCCAGAGTGTCCCACTCTCGTCGGAGATGTCATTCCTGACAACTCGGAGTCAACTAGTGGAGGTTGAGGAGAACGTAGATGGATCCTCAGGTCATAATCTCGTGTAATAGGTATGTAGATCGTCCGTGGACAGTGGGGGACGGACTACACTGTAAATTCTAACTTTAGATACATGTATGGTGATGTTTAATGTCTCATAGGATAGTTGTCGACAGCATGTCATCCATTGTATACAGCACTCATATCTAGTGTTTTCGGCGTTGCCACACCGTGCCCTATTGAAAAGCGTGTCCGCTCATGACATCGCATCGACGAACCTCCGCTCCACCGACAGGGACACATATTCACGTGAGAAGCGGCGGTCTGTTCAACTTGAAGGGGCGACTTGTTTGAGCTATGGATAAGTCAAGTGCTGTAATCTGATAACCCAGGTGCTGTGATCTGATAAACCAGGTGCTGTAATCTGATAAACCAGTGCTTCGTCTACTAACCCGACCCTCGGCGGCGCGATGACCCCCTGCCCCGGGCCAAGGTTACAACATCCACTTTTCCATCCGTTGAGTCGGTGCCAGCGCGGGAGATCTCCAAACTCCATGGACGATGGTCTTAGTATCTCTCGGGACTAACCTGATCTCGAGTTCAGGGAAGTTGGGATGTACATCCCGAATATTGAATATTGAATGTCTGTCTTCAGGTGAAATCAGTTTAGGCCTTTACGAGGACGGTTACGAGGTGTCTCACTTTTTAATGGCACCCAAGTTGTTGAAACTCTGGTATGGTCGAAGCAGCAGAAGTCCGACCCTTCCCACTCACTCATGCAGTTCCGCTCATGATGCATATTGCATATTGATCAAGTCAGTGATGACCGAAAGAGAAATGTATGGTTAACGCGATTGATCCAACGTTGAGGGAAACAAATAATGTCATCATCATTGATGCAGTATGTCCGCTGGCAAAATCTCACTGCAGGTGATCTCCTGACCTAGACGTCAGTCTTGACATCTTCGATCGACCAGGCACTCCGACTCGGTCTGAAATACCACGTAGTAGGCCACGTCTTTTGAGTGAATACTGACCGAGGTCGACGGTCGTGAGGTCGACGTGGTTCGTGTGATCTACAGACTGGTCAAGACACGATAGACGAAGGTGACGATCACAAGTAGGTTACAAACAATGAGCGACAACGCCTCAGGCCTCAACGCCTCAACTGCCAGCCTTGTCGAGGCTGGCCGCATCACCAAGGCCAGATGAAACACTGGGCATCGCAACACTTCGAGCATAAAGTTGTTCATTAGAAGAGAGGCTCCAACTCCGATACAAGCGTCGTAATCTGATACCGAGGTTGGGCGAGCTGACCAGGCAATAGGCATCGAGTCTGGAGTACCAAGTATGTACTATTGCATCAAACTATTAATCGTATAATAAGCCCAATAAATCTACACCTTTGAAGTACATCAACATCCACGATCTATTCCACAATTCTCAATTCTACTTGCCCTCACATCATACACAATCACCTCGGAATTCCCCCGTGACGGTACTGGAAATTTTTGACCGGCCGGCTCTGAAAGACCAGGTAGACGATTTGCCTCTCGATTGCGTCGTAGCCGAAAGATCAGGCAACGAGTGGTCCTTGCTCGTCTCTTGACTAATCGGAATCTGACTGAAATCAACGGTCGTAAACTCGATCCGGTTCGTCTGGACATCAGAATCATCCAGATTCGTCTCGTCTTTGCCGAAGTGGCGGTATAAGAAGGTGACGATCACGAGCAGGTTGCACACGACCAGAGCGAGCGCAGTCTGGTCTCAGAGGTTAGCCATGTATTCACTCGCCATCTTAGACTCTGGCGGAGCAGCGATGCTTACTTTAACATGCCCGACGATGATGGTCCCCGACGTGACGGGTTGGAATAGCACCACTGCTTGCACGATCGTTACGATATTAATGACCATGCTTGCCGAAAATGCGGACAGTATCAGAATTTTTCGTTTTCGGCTCAACTTGACGCTGCGCAAAAACAAGATGGGGAGCCCAGTCAAGAGCACATCGCTGACGCAATCCGCTGTTAATAAGAACGTGGACGATCACAAGGCACATCGAGATTCAGCAACCACTCGCACGAAGAAAGCTGACACTCACTCGCTGTTTGGGCTATCGTCACTGCCCGTGTAATGAGGCATGCGTTGGTAATGCATACTTGCACCCTTTGGCCGATCAATCCAAGCCACATCGCAGCGAAGGCGGCTCCCACACCAAAGGCTAGCTTTTTAAGCATACCCTCGGGCCGAGAAACACGCGCCATGCAAATCAAGATGCTTATCCTCGCCACCCTAGATGTACCCAAGGTCACGATTACGACTTCAAGAAAAAGGACTCAGGAGGGAGACTCACCATATCACTGTGGGAAACGCGAAGGATAGGATCCAGTTTCCGGTGGTAAAAAAGTCAGGTACGGCAGCTGGTTCTCTCCCGTTAAGTTGTGTGTATGCAGTGGAATTCGTGCGTGTCCTTACCACCAGGAAGAGGTTGTTCGAGCCACGTCGCAACAAGGCATGAGATGTCGGCCAGGAGCGCTACTATCGCCGCAAAGTCCTCCCACCATATACGAGCAGTACGCCAGCGGTACCATAGCCTGAATATCGTTGACAGTATCGCCAGGCCATGAAAAGTGGTCGCCACTGCTGGGGAAAGACGGACGGTGTTCGTCAACAATTTCCCTGGTAACGGAGTGGAATTTACCAATGGTTGTTGGATCCCAGTATGGCAACATCGAATGCAAATGGCGAGGTATAGAGGAGGCCCCGAGTTTCGCAAAGGCGATAGATTGCGTCCGACTAAAGGCCTTTTGTACAGTCGTAGCGTCTTCGCGACATGCTACGTTCAGGGACGAGATGGGGTTCAACTTGGACCCTAGTAGTACCTAGCACACGTACTCAAGCTTACAGTATTGAACCTTGGACTGTTTGAGCATTTATTATACTCACGGTTGCCATCATATCAATGTTTACGAGTCGACATCCATTACGAGAAAATTTGTGTTCCAGTTCATTGCAGGGATTCTGAGTCAGCCCTGGCGGGCTTCCTTCTCAGAAACTCTCGGAGAGGTTGGTGCAGAATGCGCGCCGGTTAGTTGTAGGGATGTGGAACAGGAGGAGCTTCGGAGACTAAATTGTACAGGGTAGACTGTTGTGAGTTGGACTTCGCTTTCGTGTCGAGCCGTGCCAGGGTCAACCCTGCAGCACAAACGGTACACGAACGATACGATAACGAGGATGTTACAGATTATGAGCGCACACGCTGACTAAAAATTACAATCAGTAAGCGG
This sequence comes from Chalciporus chontae, assembly GCA_038089555.1. Taxonomy (NCBI): domain Eukaryota; kingdom Fungi; phylum Basidiomycota; class Agaricomycetes; order Boletales; family Boletaceae; genus Chalciporus; species Chalciporus chontae. The sequence goes on from JBBPLD010000033.1 coordinate 152,141, forward strand.
ACCAGTTTACGCGGATGTGAATTTATCTTACTTTCATGTTGCTGAGGAGTAATGCAATGCTGGACAGTGGGAAGAACAGAGATATCGAGTGAGGAATTGAGATGAAAGTGATGCAGATCGAAGAAGCAAATGACGAGATGAGCAGAACACGCTGATTCCGTTGTAGTTTCATGCCCCAGAAGAAACGAAGGGGGATTCCGACCAGAAGTGCATCAGATACTATATCACCTGAGACATCATCCCTTGAATATAAGTCCAAGAACCGAAAATGTGGACATACAGAGGAGCTGAGCAATTGCAACATCTTTCGGAATAACACACAAGAGAGTCGCACAGACATACAGTTTCCAGGAGAGCATGGCAGCCCACATGATACCGAAGGAAGTCGCAGCTGCAAAGCCAAAACGCCGAAAGTAACCATGAGAATATGTCACTCTGATAAGTGTGGTTATCATGCTCAAGCGGGCTGCCCTATATCACATTCAGTCCGTGATTCCGATCAAAAAACATGGAAGGAAAACGAACCAGATGACAGAAAGAACGGCAACAGTGACTATCCAGTTCAACATAACTTCGGTGCTCGAAATATGTGCTAATGGAGAAAATTAATGCTCATGAAGTTACGAGAAGATAGGAAAACGAACATGAACTTGATTGCTGTAAACCAGCGCAGCAAAGGCAGACCATATCGAAAAGAACGGCAACCAAGGCCCAAACATCTTCCCACCAAAAGCAGGAAATATGCCAGTGGTAGATTAACCTGAAGATGCCGGTGCTAATGGCAATGGCGTGAAGGACACACGCTATGGCTGGGTGTGTAGTCAGCAAAAGATTAAGTTAGACATGGTGGTTGATTCAGACCCTTCTGTTCGAGTGGCCAGGATTGTCCAGGAGCTGTCATGACCTCCTGGGGCGGAAAATGACCGAGTGAATCAAGGGATTGGGAGCAGTTCTGTACAATGGCTTTATGGATGAACGAGACTTGACAAGATGAGTGCCGGGGGAGTCTCCGGCAGTACTTAAATAACAGGGAAAGAAGAGAATGACAGACGCTAAGTATTGGTGGTACTTACTAGTCGGTTTGCTAAACTCGATAAGTGAAGCGGCTGAAATATTCTCACATCATATGTACAAACCTTGAGCGATGATGTTCGTGTAATCACTGCTGCCGTAAACAGTCTTACTGGTGTGATGAAGGGAGTCCTTCAAGTCCGTGATCACTGTATTGAACGAGTGGCAGCGACCGGCATCTACAAGGCTAGTAAGTGCCCAACCAGAATATAAACGAGACAAGGGGAGGGTGCTTCGGTCCAATCAGCCTGTTGAGAAGCGAGATACCATAATTGGAAGGTCGTATCGATCTGGTGATGTCGAGAGATAAGGGCCACCAGTGCAGCGTCAGACACGGCTTGGCAACCTTGACTTCTTGACCCATGATATTTAGCATCGATGAACGATTCGATCGTATCTCAGGTGCGAGACTGTCGTTGAGCAGGGTCGAGCAGGGTAGGCTTCCTGTGTGAATGGTGATCGAACGGAAGTTCATCGGCCATTTGGGGCTGCACCGTCACTGTCACACCTACAGGTTTTCTTCAAGGTCGTTGGTTCTCATCTCACAGCTCGCTACCTTTTTACATTCGTGCATGCGGTGCTGCCATCGAGTTTTTCCGTGGTTCTCTATTCATATTCAGTTCTCATCGACTCCCTCGCGACTGGCACTGGTACGTCATCCCGCATTCCCGCCGAGCCTTGCACCCGGTCTGTCCCGGGAGTCACGTGCATGATTATTGGTACGAGTTTCCATTTCGAGCATACTACTTGGATTTCTACCATTGCATGAGCCAAATGGGATCGATCGAGCAAACAGAGAGGTGGGATATTCGTCAGGCTGCCTTCTCTCCTCCAGTCCACTATGATCCTCGATCGCTTGCATACCCTTCTCCACCATTCTTCCCTTGACACGACCTTCAAGGGCATCGAACACCCTGTATCCTCCCCTCTCTTGCCCTTGCATCAATTCCGCGGAATCAAATATGCCATTGTTCCTGCACGCTTCCGTCAGTCAATCCTCTGTACTTCATACCCCCCCGTCGTAGATGCAACCAAATATGGGTAGGCTACTCTCCTCCATCTATCATCAACTGTCCCTCTAACTCCTCGCCATAAGCCCAATTTGCCCCCAGCCTCATCAGCGGAGTCTTGAGGAGGAGCTCGTCGGTCTTCCAGACACTGATATCCCTAGACAAGTTCTCGTCCAGGACGAGTTCGAATGCCTTAATTTAAATATAACCGCTCCAGCTCGTCAAAACCCAGACTCCCAATTACCTGTCATGGTTTGGGTGCATGGGTCAGTACTCCTTTTTCCACGTGTCTCCTCCAACTAATCCTATTAGGGGTGGCAATCACGGCTGTGGCTCAAGCTGGGTCTACGATGGCGGCTCATTGGTTGCCACAAGCATTCGGATAGGTAAACCGATCATACTGGTGACATTCAAGTACGCCGCCTATCTTACGTCTCTATTCGTACTCCTAACACGTTCCTCAGCTACCGCTTGGGTTTCTTTGGTTCCGCCGCCAGTCCAAAGATTGCCGAAGACAATCGGGCAGCGGGCGATGAAGGTGTCGGCAATTATGGTTTGTCACCTCTTCTTGTCTGGCGTCCCCCCTCATCGTCAATGTATTAGGTCTGCGGGATCAACGTCGGGCGCTCGAGTGGGTCAATCGATACATCACCGGTTTCGGTGGCGACCCCTCGAACGTAACAATATTTGGCTACTCCTCCGGTGCTGCCGACATTGTAGCCCATCTGTACTCGAACGCGAACAAATCAGATCCCCTCTTTTCTCGCGCCATCATTCAAAGTGCCATCGTCGAGCACAACGTACCTGATGTTCCCACCGCAGGCTGGCTTCTCTCACGAGCGTTGTGCTCCCTTCGCGCTCCCACTCTCGATCAGCTTCGTCTCGTTCGTGCAGAAGCACTCGCAGAGATCAACTGTCCTATTCGTGCTGTTGATGATGGCGTCTTCTTCCGGGCCGGCTGGCGCGAATCCCTGTTTCCCCCAACTGAAACAGAAGAACCTGAGCGACTCCTTGGCCGAGGTCTGACTGCCCTCCGTTTAGGGACACTGAGGGGCAAGAGCAAAAGTAGGAGCCCACATCCCCATGGACGCGCCGCTTTACATCATCCTCCCATTTCTGGCCTTCAGCCACTCATTATCGGCGATTGTGCTTGCGACTCTGATCTTTGGACCACCCAAGCTTCTGGCTGGGCAGCATCGGGTGTCGTCCGCCGCCTTCGCGCGATCTGCCAGTCCTTGAACAAAGCTACCGCTCTCCTCAATGCATACGATATTGCACCACACACTACCTACGAGCTTTCTGACCGGGTGCTTGAGCTTGTCGAAGATGCTCGCATTGCGTGGCCAACGGAATGTGTCTTCCAAGCAGCACAGAAAAGCGGCCGTCCCGTATGGCGTTACGTTTTCGATCAAGAAGGACCCGTCCGCGGAGTTCCTCATCACGCAGCCGATCTCATCTACCTATTCGACAACCTCCCTCTCCCCCTAACACCAGCCGCTTCACCCATCTCATTTGATGCTGACGAACAACTTCCGTCACTACCATCTTCTGAATCGTCCAATGGTGATCTTGCTGACATTATCGCCCGCACACATACTCTGGAGGACATCGAGATGATGGACGCCGACAACTTCGAGCACCGCATGTCGCCCGCCGGTGGCTGGGCCCAACCCGTTGTCGATGAGTGGGCGTATGGACGCGTCCGCGACGCCATTCAATCTCGCTGGATCGCGTTTGCGTCGGGAGAACGGCCATGGGACAACTCCCGCGGCAAGATTTTCGTGTTCGGCCCTGAAGGCGAGACCGGTGAGCGCTCCGCTAGCATATTCGAGGGTCGGCGGAGGCGCAAGATCTGGGAAGAGGTGTTGAGACCTTTAGGTATGGCACTCGTCCAGAAGGTGGGGCACGAGCTCAGCAATGGGCCTGTTACCGGGTCGCGATGATCGTCGTGAGTTCGGTGTTCTCCCTCTGCTCCCAGCCTCCGAGGCAAAAATTTAAAAGCGCGTTCGCGCATTACAACGCTATTTTTATTTTTTTTCCTTTTCCCTTTCGGGTGGCTGTATTATTTATTGGGGTTTCTCCCTGGGCCAGTGACCCACCAATCCCCCGTGTCGTGGGGCCTCGTCATTGCGGTCGTCGTTGTCGTTTATCTCTCATTGCTATGGGTCACAGAAGGACGCTTGGATTCTCGCATCATCATCGTTATCCTCACTGCTTCATTTTCATCATACGTTGTTCGTTTTATCATTTGCTATCGTATCATATCCTGCTATGCGTATTTCATACTCACCCCATGTTGCTCTTTCTCGCTGGTCGTGTTGTTTGGATGTCAACATAACCTGTTTAACATTGGAATCTATGTTGTCTCGTAAGTGACCGACCACGGAGAGATCTCTTCATTCCTCGGCGTCTTACTATTTTTCTGTGGTTCTACCTCCCTTGACCGAGAAATTGCAGCCTGCCTGTTTTCTATCACGTCCCACGAAACACGTCGACCACCATCATAGTGGCACGAGTACGAGGCCACAATCCAAAGCCTCATTGATTGTCAAATTACAAATAACTTTTTTTTGTATCCATCATTGTCCTGTGTGGGGTACGACTACACTATGTATGTAGGACAAAGCTAGTCAAGGTACGAGGGGGCACCCGTGCCCCCACCGCGTCCCGGATCGTGCGGATGCCCTGATGCGGGCAGGACTGAATCCTCCCACCCCGGTCCCGTCGTTCTACAAATAACTTACTGTAATCCCGGTATGTTCCCAGGAACCGAGATTTACGGAGCAATCGGCGGTCGGTGCTAGTCCTCAGACCTCAGGCTGCGACGCCGACGAGATCCGGGAAAGGCTCGTGGCGGATTTCGAAGAAGACGGTCGAGACTCTTTTTTTTTTTTTTTTTTTTTTCGGAGCGGGTCAAGGTCAGACCGGCGACCGTTCGTTCCAGTTCAAGATCCCTCACTTTGGGAAAAAGGAACAAGGGTCTAGGCTGGTGCGCCATCTTCATTGAAGCCTGTCGCGTGATTTTCGATCAACTTTACGGGGTACAGTAGACTATCTCATAATGCATGAAAATTCTCATAATGCATATTAGGATTTTGCTACACTTTTTTAAGCGAGCAATTCAGTTTATTAGCTTTCTCATAATGCATAGTAGTATGCATTATGAGATAGTCTACTGTATAGGGAGAACGACTTGTCTTCATCCCGACCCTTTCAATGGTCTGCCTAGGGAAGTGGGGGGGATATCGTACGAATAAAAATTCAATTTATATAGCTGGTTCAAACGGTTGGTTATATCGCGAGGATAATTATGCCAATGGACGTCCTGGTGACCGTGACATATCTCTCGAGTCGTTCGTACATATCCGGATCCGGCATGTCTTCGAATTCGCATGCCACATTGTCAGCGATCATCGCTTTCCGCAACATGTAGAACGAAGATGCCACACCGAGCACCCGGAGGGAGCTCTTCTCCAACAGCGAGAGATGACGTGTTCAATAATTTCGCGCTTGCGTTCTCGGGCATTCAGTGTCAAAAAAACATATCCAATATGACAACCTCGACCAACCACTCATTCCACTGAAAATCATGGAAAGATTGGACTTGAGGAAATGCAATAAATAAATAAAACAGTCAAAACAAACAAATCACGACTCGACATAAGTATACAGTACTTCCTTCACTCTCAGCTCGGCTATACCTCCTCAAAGTTCGCCTTCCTCACACGCGCATACGGCTCAAACATATCTTCAACCTCCCCCTGCGTCATCTCCCCTTCCAACCCACCTGACAACTCCAAGCGTTCCAAACGATGCCCCGACTGCTCCAACCACGTCACGAGGTCCTTCAAAAGAGAAGGATACCACATCCCCCAAGACCTCAAGATCCGCAACTTTGGAAAATGTAGCCTCCGTCCCACCTCGGGCGCGAACGACGTGGGGGGTAGAGCTAGTTCCTCGATATGCTCATGCGTGATCTCCTCGGTCCCGGGTGACTCGTTAAAATACATTCTCAACCTGAAAGTTCGGAGTTGGGGAAAGTAGCGTAGCATGCCGAGGACGTCCGAGAAATTTTTGCATTTTAGAAGATCGAGGTTTCGAAGCCGATAAGCCCCATCTGGAGGTAACAGCGAATAGTGCTCGAAGAAGGCCGAACATAGTTCTGTGACCCCCGAAAGAACGTGGAGTCCATTGACGGCGAGATCGTAGGTGAAGGACCGGCTCGAGAACCGTCGTAAGATTGGCATGTCCACATGTTGGTCGAGCATCATCTCCGTGAGGTGAGGGGAAGCGATGAACGAAGCGCAGTGATATGCATGCTTGCTAATGACCGGGATGATCCCGTTCCATATCGGATTCGGATCGCCACGCCAGGCATGAAGAACGATGGTCAAAGGCATATTCTTGGAATAACGGAGCCATTCTTCCAACAAGGCACAAAACCGGGCCAATCTGCGAGCGCTGCAGTTGTAAGGAAGGTTGCTGTCGCACACTCGAATGGAGGACCAGAACTCGGGACAAGATGTAGCGGCCGATCTCCATCCCTTGGAAACTTGGGTAAGTAGTAGCGGGTATTCGCGGAAGTCTGGTTCAGGAAGGGGAATGAGGGTGGTGACGTAGTGGAAATTTTGAAATAAGTCTCCTGGGGAGGTGCATTGCTTGAAGATCTCTTGCAATATCTCGGTCGGGAGGCCCTCGATTGGGGCGAGGCTCTCCGATGAGGTGTGGGACAAATCGGAAGAAACGTTCGAGGTCATATCTACATACAATGAACCGTCAGTACGAGTTCGAAGGACTCGAAACGCCGTCACACTCACTGTCGATTGTAGATAGTAGGAGGCGATAGGTGATATGTGGCGAGTTCTAATGCCTCTACAGCAGAAGGACGAGGGCCTTAAAAACCCTCGACTGACGAGGCTGTGACCATAGCTTTGGCAAGGACGACAATACCAGGTGCAGGGACCACCACCACATTGTTGTTCTCGGGAGAGTCAAGTGTTGATCACCAGGTGGACCACGCACCGGCATTGTCCCCCTCAACTCTTTGTACTTTTATCAAATCCGGTAATATTCTGAATCGCGAGAGAATACACTGAGTGGGAAAAAGATGAATTGTACGATTCAGGCGAAGAAGGGGATGTCATTACGCACGGTACTGATACAGGACCGACAAATAGGGGGCACTGGAGGGCACCAAGATACCTGCAAAGTAGTAGCCGACCCACAAATTGAAGACCAGACGAGGCAAATCTCGTCGACGGGAGAGCTCGAGACATGACTCTGAACTACGGCCTTCTGACAGTGGGAGCCCAAAACCGAAATTGGCGCCGAACGAATTAGGAACCCTTGTCTTGATTCCAGTCTATTCGCTGGCTCGGAAGAAGCAGGCTAGCCTTTCGAGATGAGTATTGTTCGTTCGATTTCGAAGCTCCTACTTTAGTGTCAAAGCGATCACGATATTCATAGTCGTCGCTGTGCATTTGCTGTGCCCCGTAGCTTGTGGCAACAATCGACGGAAGATTCTCTGACAATAGGGGACAAAAGTGGGATCCTAGACAAGGGAGTCAGAAGTTGTCATGGAAAACCTGTCAATCATGTCCAACTCGAGCAAATGGCTCGAGCACGGCTGTGAACGACTGCCTTCATCCCCACTTGGGCCTACTTCGGGGAGACTAAGCACGACTGGCACGTCGAAACGTACAAAGGGTATTCCCCGTCCCTCGAGTCAAACACACCACCTCACATCATTCAGGAGGTCCATCTCATTTCTATGGATTGCATAGCAGATGAATAAGATACAGCTACACCTTACAGATCCAGTACAAAATCGACAATGCCAACCCAATCCAACCAGGGAACCAGGGAGGAAAAAACGTACAGCACAAGTAATCATCTAAAATCATCGACCACGAAAACCAGTGTCGTGCCAATGACAAATGCAATGGGTGTATCCACACAGAAATTTAAAATGCCATGCTCGTCCGTCTCTGGCGGACAAAAAGGGGGGCGCAGGTAGAAAAATAGCCCGGATGAGTCAATCATCACTGCGTGTAGGAAACCGAAAGCAAGGAAATCAGTGCGGACGTCATTCATGCCATGGCCTGATTGATCGTGCTGACGAGCATGTCGTTGTAGTCGCTTCCAGCCTCGTACAAAGCGAAACCAGCGAGACCGGCTTGCTTGATGTACTGGCCCTTGGCGGCTATCACGGTTATTAGACGCGATGGCGGTGTTTAAATGCGAGACACGTACTGAAGGACTGCGGATCATCATAAGAAACAAGGATTTGCTGGTTAGGGTTGTAAACGAATGGCTATTGCAGGACGTTAGACAAAGAGGTGCTATGGGGAATCAGGTACGTACCGTCTGACTGCACGAGTCAAACATGCCAACCATACCCGGTGCCACAGTGCCATCCTGGTTGAGGAAACCCTCCTGGATCAAGGCCCAGAAGTTGTAGACACCAGAGTTACCGTTGCCAACAGGGGGGTTACCACAGACGTCGAGGGAAGTGGTGGGTGGGTCCCATGAGTCACCGATAGGGATGTTGGTCTTGTCGAACTGGGTGTAGATGTTCAACTGGTTGCCGGTCACAGCGGTCGACTGAGGGACGGTGTAGCTGTGAGAGTAACCAGGCACGCCGAGCACGATCTTGTTAGCGGGGAAACCAGCCTGGGTCCAAGCGGCCACACCGGAGACAGCGGAGCCCTGTTGGTTGGTGCTAGGCGCACAGGAGTCGTTCAGAGGAGCGTTGGGACCGGTGACGCTGCTGAAAGTGCCAAAAACATCGTAGTTCATGATCTCTGAAATTGCTATGAGTGAATGTACATTGTTTACAAAGGGAAAACTTGCCAATCCAATCAAGGGATTGAGCATATTGGCTGACATCAGTCAAAGGAGAGCCAGTGCTGCCAAGCCAAGGGACGATGCTGGTAGCGGCGGACAATGTGAGGTTAGAAGCGATAGAACGGACTGCCTGGATGAAGGACAGGAAGTTGGCGCTGTCTTGTACGCTCATGATATTACAACCAATGCCCTGCTTGCCAGGGTACTCCCAGCTGGAAAGAAGTTAGTAACAGAAGAAAAGCGCAAAGAAATACACACTCAAAGTCGAGACCAGTGAAGCCATGAGCATTAGCATATTGAACGAGCGAGTTTGCCAATGTGGTGCGGTTCTGGTCAGTGGCGACGGATGATGACCAGTAGATACTGCCAGACCAACCGCCGACAGTCAAGATGGGCTTGACGTTCTGTTGATAAGTGATTAGATCAAGCCGTTGGGGCACGATGAGAGACCTACGTTAGCCATCGCAGCAGCAGTGAACTGGTCAGGCATGGTGGGATCATTAGTAGTGATCTCAATGGTGCCAGCAGAAGATGGCTGGGCACTACAAAGTAGAGTTAAGAGTAGAACCGCGCAAAAGAAACACTATACGAACGTGAAGAAAGCCATGTGGGTGTAATGAGACCACGAGATGTTTGACACCAAGTAGCTTTCGCGCCAGTCAGCGAACCAAGCCATGGATATCTTGCCACTGGCGCCAGCACCTGTGGTAGAGGAAGGCGTTGTTGCCGAGGGCGGGGTAGCCGATGCGGTGGAAGTTCCGGGCCTGAGAGAGCATGTGGGAGCTGCCAAAGCCAACGGCAGTGCCGTTAAGAGGGAGATGGCGGAAGTGAGTTTCATGAGAGGCGGAGTTAGTATAGTTGGTAGAGAACGAGACAGTGCTAGCTAGAGCACGGAAAGTGAGAAGGATCGTGAGGGAAAGGAATGAAGAAAGAGAGAAGGGAACTGAATCTTTTTGTAGCTGGACACAGTGGAGCAGGCATTAATTGTTCGGATCCAAATTAAATTTTATTTAGATCCAGTCTGATCGCCACGCTCACTCCACAAGGACAATCATTCAATCAAAGAACAACGTCTTCTTATTGTACCTCGAGAACTGACCGTCGTTCTCCCTCGCCGCATGATCCCATCTCCGTCCACACACGCCTCACCTTCCATGGGTTCTTCCGCCTATCATCTTGCGTGCCTCAACCACCACACCCAGAAGCTGCACATCGTTGCATCTATTCCACACGGTCATTACCAAAGTAATCCTACACTCTCAACGACCACCCACAACTCACCAAATCAACACCGCATCATCGTGTCTCCATTCCCGTACTCCGTGTGAGACCGATCCGAGCAGCAAGCCGACGTGTTTGTCTCGCCTCCACCGTTCTCGAACGAATAAACGCTACGCTCAGCGCAACCGCAGCGAAGAAGGTATTGCACGCCACAAATTCGTAAAAGTCACCCTGTTCTCGAGCTGGAATGCGTCCACACGACTGCCATGCAGGGGTCTCTCCATGGACGGGCGAGTTGGACGGGTTGGACGTAGGGTAAGGGTACCATGACGGTAAGGGTTCCCCGATCGAGGGACTCGAGGCTGTTTGGTTGGGAGAACAGTGCATGAGGCGTCGGTTACCGAAAGGTTGGCAGAACGGCTCGTGTAGCTGTGGAGAAGCAAGGACGTCTGAGACATTTATGAGACTGCAAAGATCATAGAGAACTGACCGCATCCCGCGGGCATGGTTCGCATTCACCGAAAGGAACACACACAGCCAGCGGCGTGGTTGAGGCGTTGGGTTCGGTCACCGCAGCAACGATCTGCAAGAACGTCAACAGTACGAGTCTACAACGGCAACGGTCAACTCATGCGTTCACAATGACCGAGTTATTTGTTACTTGCAGTATCTGAATCACCGTTGCACCCGTCGCCGACGAGACTGACGTGGAGGACATGATGAAAGCATCGTGAGAACGTGCTCAGAGTACACCGAAACGACCATGTCCCGCCGTACAGCAGTCATCGAAGAGTTCGACGACGACACCGACCTCCCACTCCCTTCCCGGCCGTTGCTCCCCAACAGCGCTCGCGGAGCACTCATCGAAGAGATCGGTGCATCAGACGACGAACCCAGCTCAGATGACGCCGACGAACCAGGCCCAGGATCACCCTCACGCTCTCAGTTCCATCCCCCACCTGCGCTGGGATCGTCTCCCAGTCCACCGACGAACACGGTCACGGACATCACGCCGTATAAAACGTATGTTGCGTTCATCTTCGTCCTTATCCCCCACCTTATCCACACCCCCATCCAAAGGTGGACGTGCATATACCCGATATACATCGACGCAAAACGACCTTATGGTCGTGGCGAACGTAGGATATCGCGAGACAAGAGCGTTTGGTGGCCTCTCAGTAAAGATATCGCAGACGCCACTAATCGCATCGGACTTGGTACGTTACACGAAGTGAACAAATCCCATCCTCGCGATTGGGAGAACCCAGGGCGCGTACGTGTACAATGGAAGAAGGACGGTAGGCTCGTCAATAGCGCTATCAAAACCAGTTCGTTTTTTTCGATCTTCATCCATCTCCTGTGTCCGCTCATGCGTGCTGATTGAAATTGTAACCAACGCACCGACTCGCTCACTTTCACATCCTATGTATGTGATTCGCGACGGACGACAGAAAGGCAATTGTTGGAAATGATCTCCCTCCAAATCCAACGCATAAAACCCGACAGCATCCCCCAACCTCCCTACACCACTCTCTCCCTCCCCGTACCCCCAGCCGCAACAACCACCGGCACCAAAGCACCCACCTCCACCAAAGGCAAGCAACCCGCCAACCCCAAAACCGGTACCAACGCACCCCTCTTATCACAGAAAACCAGTCGTCTCCCAGCACCTCCCCAACCCGAACCACCTCTCGCGAGCCGCGTATCACCTTATTCGCCTGCTTTGGCTACGGGCGTGTTGATAGATACTATCAAGGCGGGGATGAATGCGCAGCAGGATCAGGTTCCAGGGGGTCCGGGTCCGGGGGGATTGCAGAAGGGCAAACGGAAGGTGATGAGGGTAAGAGGGTGATTTTTGGCGCGTGGGGTTTGTTTGTGGCGAGTAGATATGAGAGAAGCATCTACATATGTATTGCAATCCATCACCAGTGGGTGAATGTCAAGGTGCGACTTGCGAAGTGCGAGGGCCTCCTTAATGCATCTAGTGGTGTTGCACGAAACAGGAGAAGCGGGCGTGCAAGCTCGTACAATCAACGCAAAAAAAACATTCTGCTGAAACCATCGTATTTCCCGTCAAGAATATAAAGTATTAGATGATCAGTAGGTATTAATGGAATGGGTAGACGCGACTGTATATGCAGTATATGTAAAGGAGTGACTGTAGATATAATCACTGCAAATCTCATCAAGTCCGTCATCAGGTGGAAAGTTTTCACCTAAATGGCATTCAACAACTGATTGACCGTCTCCCATTCATCGCAGTGACTCGAACACTGATATGTTTCGACAGTACGAAGACGAGGAAGATGCTTCCGAAGGTATGCAGCGATATCCTCTTGTTTCGCTTGCGGAAAGGACGATTCGTTCACCTTGAGGACACATAGCCCGCTCTCCACAGACGAAACCGCCATCGATTTATCCTCCAGATGCCTGTAGAAACCCTCCATATGGTCAAGCTCCAATCCCAGCTCACGGATCTTTGGAAATCGGTGAGCGAAATCGATGACATCCCGTAGGGATATATAAGTCGGGTTGTTCTCAGGGATGCCAACGATCACCTTCAGCACTTCAAGTTCTGGAAATGCATCACCGATGGTGATTATGTCGGGAGCATAGAGGAACGCCATGTCCCAATCGTGAATAGAATGAGGGAAGAGTTTCAGTTTCAGCCTTCGAAGGTGGGGAAAAAGTCGGGAGATGGTGAAGATCAGGGATTGAAAGAGCGGGTGGGACTCTTTAACGATGTTATAATTGCCAGGATAATTGGAGATGTCGCTCGCTCGAATGCCCAACTGGGTAACATGCGACAACTTTGACCGAAATTGTCCCAGAGAGGAGATATAGCGTGTAAAGCCTTCGAGGGAAAGATCCACTTCAAGCTGGATGTAGATTTCTTCCATCTTCGTGGAAGCACATGAGTCGAAGAACCACGTTGCAGTGGCAAGCGAGAAGACTCTGAGCCTCAGGCGCTCCAGTTCAGGGAAGACAGAGCTTGGGCTGCCGAGAGATATGACTTGCTCGAGTGCCCCATCGAGGTCATCCAGGGTGAGCGAAAGGGTACGGATAGACTTGAAATATCCAAGTATATGCACAGTAAATGGTGTTGCCACAAGATCAGTACGATAACTCATCGCCCGGTTCGTAGTGATGGCGACATCTTTCAGGAAAGTGGAATGAGCTGCCAACGAAGCGAGCTCCTCGAGTGCTTCTGGTGTCCGGAAAAAGGTGCGAAGGTCGATAACCACCGGCCGTTGTGACCGGTCGTTGGCCCAAAGCGATTTACTAGAGTCTACTGTGAGGGTATGTAACTTCCTGCACCTTCGGAGGGCCTCGGCGATCAAGGGAGCTGCGCAGTAACGGAGAGACTCGTCATTGCCAACGCTAACATTCAAGAACTGGAGACTCGGTGCAAGCAGTGTGAGAATCTGGTGGTTCAGTGGATCTATTCCAAAGATGCTCGACGACTCTTCATCGTCGATCAAGGTAAGTTCCGTGAGGTTCGGGAACAGGTAGTCGGTGCCAAGGAGACGTGGAAGGGTTCCGAACATGAATCGTGTCGTTTCCGGTGTGGCACCACACTTCCAGGAAGAGAATCCGTGGAGTCTTTTGATGCGTTTGGCATAGATGGCCATACGGGCCCAGGCCGGCTGCTGGAAACCTTCGTAATCGTCATGTAAAAAATCTTCTAGATCTTCATATATCGACAGAAGCTAGACAAAATGTCACACGCTGGAAGCAGACGAACTAAGGCTAGGGTACATACCGGATCGACGTAGAAATATTTCTCCGATACTCGGTATCGGTGCAGGAGCAGCAGCAAGAATGGTGCCAGTGAATCTTGAGTGTGCCACAATTTCCCCAGAGCGGGATTGCGCAAGGTTCTACAGGTCTGTGCAAGAGCATAGAGCAACTTGCGGTCCTCAGTGTCGACGCACTGAACAATGTGGAAGAGGACATCGAAGGGGAGTACTAGTCGGCTTCTGCGTAGGGACATTTGATAGGGCAGACTACCTGGTCTCGACTAGGCACCTAAAAGTGGGATAAGGTCAGAGCTTCGCCAGCCAAGGTACTGCCAGTGAGCGCAGCGCATGTTCCCGAACCACTACAATTCTTGGTGAGAGGCCGAACAACTTTACGTCAACACTTACGGATTACTCAGGGAGCCAGTGGCAAGACCCCCTAGTTGGAGGGTGAACGTTTGAGTGACTGTCTTCATCCCGACTTTTGGGTCTGCCTACGGGAGACAAGCAAGACCCACCGTATTGATTCTAGATGTTAAGGCACAGTTACGTGGGGTATGTTTTCTGCGATCTCCGGCTTTTCATGTCAGATTGCGTGCGCTGAAGTATATTGTGGTCGCCAGGAATTTCAATTCCTTCGCCGGTGTCGGCGAACTTGATCTCGTCAAAATTCTGGGTCATGTTATACTGTTAGACACGACCCGCGGGTCGGCGTCAGGTCTGCACTATTACACATCGACGTCCTCATCGTGCGGTTTGTTTCCCTCTGTCGGTGCGAGCCTCTGCTAGGCTCCGATAGCGAGGATCGGATGGTGTATACAAATGTTATGCAAAACCCCCTGAATTCAACAAGGACAAACAACGCCTACGATGCCTCCCACCAACACCAACTTGGATTCAGAAGACGACTCGGATTATCTCCCCCCTGCAGACGGTATCCCTCTCGTTCACTCACAGCTCCTCCGCAACACTCACTCACTGAATATCATAGATCATGATGCGTCAGACGAAAATGAAGACGTAGATAGAGCCCAAGTAGAGGCACCAAAGGAAGAATCCGACCCTGCTGTACAAAAAAAGCAAATTCCATCTCGTCATATCCTTGTTACAGTACACTAATGTTGATGCTCTGACAGACAGCGCGACACGCTATGGGCGAGCTTCCAAGCATCCGTCTCCACCCCCGCTGCACTGCCGCAGACGCAGTCCGAGCTAGCCCCGAAGTTGGTGAAGATCGAGAAAAAGTATCTGTTTGCTGGTAAACACGTCACGTATGTTTCTGTTTCCCTCGTAACGCACGCCTCACCACGAACCTTCGTCTAGGGAAGTTGTCGAGGCACCTGAAGACTCAGAGGACGCCAAAAAGTGGCCGCTATGGTCACCCGAATCAAATTCACAACAAACATCTGTGCAATCATCACGTGAGGGTGAGGTGAACGGTACACCCACTCCCGTTCCCGTTCCCGGTCCCGCTGCCGCCCCGAGCAGCAGTGCTCCTCCACCCAAGAAGCCAGGCCCCCACAAACCACGCACAAAACTCCCCATCATCCCCAAAGCATCACAAGCCAAGAAAATCACAACGCTTGACAAATCCGCGATGGACTGGCGTGCTCATGTGAGCTCACAGTCGACCAACATCAAGGACGAACTCGATGTCAATAGACGTGGCGGTGGGTATCTCGAAAAGGTCGATTTCTTGAAAAGAGTAGAAGACAGGAGAGACGATGCTTTCGAAGCGAATAAAGCAAGTAAACGGCGGAAAACGTAACTGCGAACACGGGAAGAGTATATCATGGGTAACGGCGGTGATATCAAATACGCATTGACCGACCCGGTAATCGTGTCACTATTGTACATTCACTTGGAACACATTTCTTGGAATAACTTATCGAAACACGGAAAACAAAACGCTTACAGGCAAACGTACAAAGTCTTCCACCATGAAACACAGTCTAGGAAACAGTCCAGCTGTTGAGCAGTTTATCTGGCTTACCTGGTTACGCCGACGGACTCGAAATTTTGCGACCGTTGCACTCAGACTTGTGCTCCGACCACGCAGACTTCTGGCAGCTGACATCGCAATACCTAGACAGGACGGATCAGCTCCAACAGCTTCGTACAAGATATGCAAGAGCCTTACCTTGCCTTCCCACATCCCGCACACTTGCGCAACACCGCGCTCGCATTCCCGCACCACGAGCACTGATGCAACACCGCTGGATTCTCCGACCACTTGGGATGCGACGACCTTTCCACTGTATGATCGTCGATATCGTCCCCCTTCTCATGCCTCATATCATGCAACCACGCCGCAAGTCGATCTTCCGCCTTCTCGCGCGAGACGACGTGATCATGGTCGATGCTCATGCTGTCCAACCGAGTAACGACGTGACCCCATTTCTCCGCCGCCGCCGTGTAACGCTTGAAAATGAGTTCTTGTGCCAGGCGGAGCTGCGTCTTGGGCTGTTTGATGCCAAACAGAGCGGCGAAATCGTTACAGATCTCTAATTTGTCCACGAGATGCTGCGAGGGTGGGTGGGAATGCTGTATGTGAGGTCCCGAAAAGTCAGCCGACACAAACGAACATACCTGGATTTCGCGCAAATCGAGCGACAACTCAGGACCCCTGTCCGCGAGGGAGAGCATAATGTACCAGTACGTCACGCTCTTCCTGATTCGCATATCCGGGGGGGCATCTGCGAGGAAGACCCGCGCATCGTCCAGGGCGCTTTTAAAGAACGCCTGTCCCTCCTTCCATCTCTGGTCACCGAAAACCGACTCCTGCATCCGACACATGGCCAAGTTACCAGCTATTTCGACTGCACGGCCCATGAGCCCATAATGCACGAACGTCGACGCATTCTTTAATTTGAGACCCTTCTTTGCATAACGAAGACCCTCCTCCACGTTAGGAGCAAAGGTCAAGATGTAGTAAAAGTAAGGGAAGTTGGGGCTGCGCTCGATGGCTCCTCTAGCGAACAAGACGGCCTCGGGGACGCGATAACGCATAAAACAGTACTTTGTGTCAAGCAGGTCTGCGAGGTCTTCTTCACTAGGTCTTCCCCGATCACGGATAGCCTTGGCACAATGCGGTAACGAGTCGAACGACATTGTGAACGGTAGACCAGCGCTCACGAATTCGACCCTGCCCGTTTTCGCGTTGAGATCTTGGAAACCTCCATTACCGATGGAGAAATCGGCACAAGGGATCAGTTCGGCCAACGTGAGCCCTAGCTTGTATATATCACGGTCTTGCAAACACTGTATCATCGCTCTTTGATAATCCGAAGCACACTTGACCGAGAGCGTTGTCTCGCAGTTCATCGTACCATAGTCTGTGATGAGCCTATCGAGGTGAAGTGGTAGACCTCGCTCGACGGACTTGATGAGTGGTCCCGGACTGTTAAGCATGGGCTCCGGCTCTGCAAGCGTGGAATGCAAGCGTAACACAGCGCCCAGCGCATAGAAACGGGAGTACAAATCGGGGCTGCGGGTACATCCAATGAGGAAATCGAGGCTGCGAGGATGCGCGAAGCACTCTTTCCAGCAGTGTTGCGTGAGATGTCCGAGGAATTCCAGGCCATGGTGCAGAAGTGGCAATTCAACACCAGGTTTGGCAATGAAGTCCATCACAAGAGGTATGAGAGTGTGGAGTTTTAGAGAGTTGACGAATTTCGCTGCTGGTCTCTGCGGTCCGTCAACAGATGCTGCGACCGCATGCGCGAGAACGGAGATGGTGAGCTCAGCGCCGTGTAGATCTTCTGGGCAGGTCTGAAGCACTTTTATCAAGGTGGGAGCCTGTAAAGATATTTCCTTGCGAATGTCGACATTACCATGGTGGGTAACGGTTGTGAGTGCTCTCAGAGCGAGATGGCGGGAGTTGTCCCTCTCTACAAGAGCAAGAATCTTTGCTAAGAGGCCTTTTCGAGTCGTGAGCCATCTTTCAGAGGAAAAGAAAAGGACGCGTTTATCGTACTTTTATGAAAGAGGAGATTCCTGAGGATGGAGTCTGCGCACATCTTGGCGTAGATGGCTACAATACCTCCCCTGATGAGTTCGTTACCCGCGTGTGCAGTATACAAATCATCAATGCGTTTATAAACTTCCTCGAAGTTCTGATACACTTTCTTCAACCCGTTCCTCCTTGTGAGATCTGATGGAGGATCAGCATCGAATAGACAGGCCCCCAAGTAGTAGACATGCCGGGTATCTTGATGTGGCTGCAGAGAGCTTGAGCGACTTTGTTCCATTCTTCGGACGACAATTCGTCCAAACTGTTCAGAATGCGCATGTGGGTTGTTTTAATGAAGGGTAGGCCAGCGAGGGCGTCGAACACCGTCGGTGAAGATGAGCCTGCAACTAGGACCCCCTGAGATTCTGAATGTTTGTCCTGCGTCGGAGATGTCGCGTTTTGCTTGATCTTTTTTGTGCCATTTCGTTTCGCTCCTGGACCGGGCATCGTGCTGGCTGTTGTGTGCGATCTGG